>ML782833.1:306328-342632 GCA_009831015.1 Picea engelmannii
ACCAAGGAAAATTCCTTGTCAAACTTGGTGGAAAACTCTTCCACCGCTGCTGAAGTTGTTGTTTGTTTCTTCTTCTTGTTAGGACACTGACCTGCATAGTGCCCAAACTTGTGGCATGCAAAGCACTTGACTTTGCTCATGTCTTTCTTCCCTTCACCCTTGGGCTTGTTTCCTCCCTTTGGATCATTTTTGAACTTCTTCTTGTTGTTGGCAGTAAGAGCCACATTCTCCTCCTCGTGACCTGTAAATGAACTTCCATGTAGATAACCTCTCCGGGTCTCCTCCTGAACAAAGTCATCCCAAAGACGTTCAAAGTTTGGAAGCTTCTCCCTAACAACAATGCCCTCCACAAAAACAGCCCATTGTTCGGAAACTCCATTCAATGTTGTTCTCACAAGTTCACTGTCAACTATAGCCTCCCCCACAACTCCAAGCTCATCTCTCACCTGTGTCAATCTAGTAAGGTAAGTGACCACATTTTCAGCCTTGGTCATTTTTATGCTCTTCAGTTTTTCCCTCAAACCCATCTTCCGATTTTCATTAGTACTCTGGTACAATTTTGTCAAAGACTCCCACATCTCATAGACATTGACTTCCCCGTCAAGTGAGGAATCAAATGGTCCTTGATGGCATCAAGAATAATCCTCTTAGTCTTGATACTCTTCTTAGTGTAAGTTGCAAGAAGAGTAGCATCAGTAGGTACCACCACAGGATGAGTTGCGGTATTTTCCACAATGTCCCACAACTCATTTTCTTGCAACAGCAAGATCATCCTCTCCTTCCAAGCACCAAAATTTGCTGCCCCATCAAGTCTGTCCTCAACTCTCAAACCTGTAACCATTGACCCCTTTCTGCTGAAAATGAAAAATTCAAAAATCTGCCCTGTTAAGTGACTGTTGTCCCAACTTTCTGACTTGCTGAAATATCTCTGCTTCTTTCAACTCAGCTTTGATACCATGTAAAATTTCAGACCCCAACCCAGTTTCAGTCTCATTGATTTTTCAGCCAATGTTTAATGCCCAAACCCAGAATTTTAAAAGCCAATGAAACACAACAGAAAATAATTTTCAGAACTGAAACATGAGGATTCTGAACATCGTTTATAACGCAAAAACAAAATATCAGCAACATATAAACTCAAAAAATATTAACACAGTGATTTTCGGTCTAACAGCGACCCTGGAAAAACCCACAAGGGGAAAACCAGTGAGAGAGGGAGTTTTTATTATTTAGGAGCTTCAGAGAAATTCTGTTACAGCATGTTCATCTTCAGAAATTTAAATGACAAACTTATCTCGATAACCGTGCCAAGTCTTCACACAGGAAAATGAGCCAAACTCCTCAAAACTCTTTCCAGAATTTTCTGCAATAAATTACAGGTCTGCTCCTTGATCTATGTGCCTCCAAATGGCTGTACGGCTGCCTTGAAATTCGTTCCAACAGCATCAGCAAATTTCTGGGTGCATTAATGGTTGTACGTTTGTCTTGAAAACCGTGCCAAGTCTTCACACAGGAAAATGAGCCAAACTCCTCAAAACTCTTTCCAGAATTTTCTGCAATAAATTACAGGTCTGCTCCTTGATCTATGTGCCTCCAAATGGCTGTACGGCTGCCTTGAAATTCGTTCCAACAACATCAGCAAATTTCTGGGTGCATTAATGGTTGTACGTTTGTCTTGAAAACCGTGCCAAACTTTCCAGAAAAACCACACAACAACTTGCCTCGATTTCTGTGCCAAGAAGTGACTATATGGACCTATACAAAATTTGTACGGTACGGCCTGCGTATGACAGGTTGTCCCTCCTCGAAAGTTGTGCCAAAGTATGACTGTACTGACTGATAAATCCATACCATACGGACATAATTAAATGGTGTTTTGTTCCTCGATTTCTATGCACACAAAAGACTGTACGGACCTTGAAATTCATGTTGTACGGCCTCCTATGTATGTTGAACTCCTTGCCTCGATTTCTGTGCTAGTTAGCAGCCTTGGGATGCATGCCCTAGCTTTGCAAAAATGGCCTCTTCTCAAGCTCAAAAATGCTCTCTCTTGCTCTCTCTCAAAATGTCTCAACAACCAAAGAATGGTGCGCCCTCCTTACCCTAATCGACCTCATGAGGGAATCTCAAGGGTCATCTCATCTAACGATTGAGATTAGATGAGATCAATAGTCGGGATAAAATCACTTTACTTACCTACTTTCCCTAAGTCTCCAAAAAGTCCCCTTTTAATTTGCATCTCACAAATTAAATGACTAGGTCCACATTAGGCACTTTCTCACCCCTTAGGCACCTAGGTGATGAGAAACACTTGCCTAGGTACTTTTTAATTAAATTTTAACAGCATTAAGAAGGGAGAAAAGATTGCTAGAGCCCAAATGTGCTTGCACTCTAGCAATCCTTCTCTTTAAGGTTTAAACCCTAAGGCCCTAATGTGCTAGCACCTTAGAGTTTAAGTGCTACCTCTTAATGTCCATTAGTTTAATCTTCAAGTATTGTTGCATTTGCTGTTATAAAGACTCCATAGCCCTCAAAGGCACTGATCTCTAAGCTCTCTCATGGTGAATTGATCAACAAACACTTTCTTTCAACTCTCTCAAGCATCCTACTAACTTTACTAACACTAACTTGAGCTAACTCACTAGTAAATTTGTTGTTGTTGCAAAAGTTTGTTACAGCCACTCGAGAACACTTTAATTTGCTGCATACATTGATCTAAAGGTGGTTTATCATACTCAGAAATTGCATTGAACAATTGGATATTAATCTACTTGATATATGCTAAGTTTTCCTTGTCAATTGTTGCATTTATGATCTTTAATTATTGCTGCTGTTATAAATCTTTTACTGCTGTTCTTTGCTGCAAATTCATGACAGCCATAGCCACTTTTTCATGTCTAGTGTCTTTAAGAGGCATTTATTGCTTGTTTGAACTTGGAAATAATCATATACATGCTACAAAGTATTCTTGTTCTGGGAAGGTACTCAAACAACCATATACCTCTTATCTTTCCTTGACTTAGACTTTTATTTCGGTGATCAAGAGAGGGGGCGGTAGCCTTGGCTACTTTACTTGCTACTTTGATCCCTTGAGGTCACCATGGAAGCCTTCCTTGTGGTGGACCTCTTCCATCACTAAAACGTGGGAAGTTCTTATTAAGATGACAGTGGTAGGATCTTTTGTAGTTACGCAAGGTTTGGGTTACTTGTGTTGGGCTTTGCACAAGTACAAATCCTGCGATAACATTTTGGCGGCAGCGTCAGGGAGGATTGAGTCATTCTTGTCAATGAAATTACCTTTGGTAATTTTTTCTCGAAGCCCTCATCTCACAAGTTTACTTGGCAACCCCACTGATGGTAGTTCCCTCACCTTCCTTTGATGATCCAAAGGGGATCATCTCGCGACTCCATTGATATATTCCTAGGCGTCATCCTGCTCTCAACTTCGTGATATTGTATACTCTCAAGTGATGGAACTATGGCACCCTGGGGTTTTCATGAAAGATATCCTTCTATTGATTTTGAGAACATTCTCAGATACCCAAATGAGTTTGATGTTGATGCAAAATAGTTGGAAGACTATCCAAAATTCGAGGGTTTTGTCGACATTCATATTGTAGAGTTCTTTAAGTGACTATTAGAGACAAAACTGCATCACGAGGACATCCGAATAAATTTTTTTATATATTGCCTTCCTTTGGAAGTACGAAATTGGGTCAAGGATTGTTGCAAGCGAAAGGGAATATCTTCACTCATAGATCTCATTAGCAGATTTATTGAGTATTGGCGCCCAAATTATTAGACATATGAAGATGTCCTTCGAGATATCGCAGTAGTCCTTGAGGACAAAGGGTTCACCACTGAGATTATAGAAGATCTCAGGAAGGTGCACCATGCTCAAAACCAAGAACTCAAGGAAGAGATTTACGAAGAGGGTTACCAACCCCTTGAAGAGGAGGAAGAATCACCTCATGATCCTATTAGAGACAACGAAGATTTGATTGAAGAACGAGAACCTGAAAAGGTGAATCATGAGGAAGATCACCAAGTACATGAACATGAGTTTCCTTGTAAATATACCGAAGAAGAACACTTTCATGAAACACACCTTGTTGAAGACTTAATCCCTGAAGAGGCTCCTCATGAGGATGAAGTGTTGGTATTTGCTCCTCCAGTTGATGAAGTGTTGGTAAGTTACACTCCTTTCCAAGTTTTCGATGTCGATGCATTTCATGAATGGGAAAGTGAAGATGTGTTAGAAGAACCCTTGGATGCATTAGACCCTTCATGTTATAACAGGAGTGATGATGTGATTAACGATATTGATGAGTTTATACACGTTGGGAAATGTAAATGGGATGTGAATTGTTATGGCTTTAATGGAGATCCCATTTATGATATTGAAGGTCATTTTCAATTGTTGTCGTTAGAACAACCATATGAGATGGCTATTGATTCAGATGCTTGGCAACAAGAAGATGACATGATTATAGATTTGTTCCAACCACCCAAGGATGACTTAGTACAACATTCTCATGATGATTTCAGATTGTATCCTGGGGGGTTTGATACTTATTCATTTGAGCACTTGGATTTGTTCTACGAAGAATATTTTCAACCACCTATATGCTCTAACTTTGATGAAGGTGCGGTCGTGATTTGCCCGAAGCGGGATTTTTGTGATGAGACTTTCCAACCTCCTCCTTTTCCTTCATCTCGCTATGTCACTAAGGATGCGGTTGGGAAACATGTTCCTTGTCCCAAGTTGTCTTCGAGGAAAACAAATTCCTTAGAATTCAAGGGTAGGTTGGATGTTTTAAGAAGAAATTTGACATCCCATATTTTAGGCCTCCCCTTGAGTAATTATCAGGCATCTTCCAGATTCTTGTTCATCCCTTCTCAAGCCTTGGGGAGTGACGAGGTCCGGGATAGTCATCCTTCGGGTTCTCTGAGTTAGCATTACGAGTCCTCACCTTATCACGACCCTATTCAAAGATGGATTGAGCATTCATGTGGAAATGTGACTTGGCGTAATTTGGTCCCTCCCTCCCACCTCCATGAGTTAGATTTTGTGATCGGATATGGTATAGTGCCTGCTCTAACCCATTTTCTTTTTGTGCTTGACTTATCCTTGTTTTGGTTTATGATGAAGCACAGGAGTATATATTCTGATACAATGTTGGGATGGTTTTACTAGTTATATGATTATACCTAGCATTTTAACTAACATAGATAATAGATTATATGTTGCATCATGCATATCATGCTAGTATAGTTGCATTTTCTTATATATACATGTTGCATTCTCATTTGCATATAACGAATACATGTTAGGAAAATGCATTTTATCATTGAAATTTTTGCTTTATCATGTCATAGTTACGGAAAATTTTTATTTTCAGTATGGTTTTGGATTATCATTCACAGACGGTGGATAACATCCACCGAAAGATACTTCTAAATGGTTTTGTTGGTTGAAGTGGGCACTGGATTGCAGGTCTACGACAACCAGAGATGTTGAGGTTCTCATGCGCTCTACGATGAGCACATGTCTCCATGTTGGAGCTAGATGTTACCCCCCTTATGCCTAGGGGTAACTGGAGGAGATCATGTCTCGAGGCTCGCAATGGAGAACATGATCTACACCATGACGATGAGGATCAGCATGTTCACAGATGGCATCCCAGCAACCCCCTGATTTGCCTCCCAATTGCATCAACCAAGGCTCATCACATTCAAGCAGCCCAAAATATGGGGCATCGTAAGCCATCATCACCATGAGGTATGGTTAGTCCTTTTTCATGCAAGGCATTATGTTTAATTTATTGGGCATGTGGACAAGGATCATTGGTTGAAGTTGGATAATGGATCACTTGCTTGAGAAATTGTCTTGGTTGTCTTGTTTCACCTTGGTGGTCAGCTTCTATGCCCTAGTCCTGTGTTGTCACCGCCCAGGGAAAAGGGGTAATTCTGGGGGGGGCTCCCAAGGGTAACGTCCTCTCCCGACCATACATAACATTTTCCATCATAAATCCTTTCACATATCCCAAACTTTAGCTATGGTCCATTCTCTCATGAGAAGAAGGGGTTGAAGGCCCAGAGTATGATGCAATTGCTCTATGTATATGTTATTCCTAAATTATAAAGGCCACCATAAGAGCCTCAGGCCATCTTGAGCTCTACCCCCTCTAATGGTAATCACCCCTGTCCAGATGCAAATGAATGCACTAATTATAAAGGACTATTGCCAAGTAAAAAGTAAAGGAATGAAGCTTGAAACCTTATAAAGGGGACTTGCAAATGATAATTGGGTATCAAAAGGCAAATAAGGGGATCAAAATGCAAAAAGTACCAAGGAAAGGGTATCTCAAGCAAGAAAGCACCACCTCTACAAAGGCGCTCATAGAAATGGATACCATAAGCCATGAAGTAAGCCTAATAGGCTAATACCATATCACATTCACACTTGCTCTTGATGGGTTTTTACTTTCCCTTGTCACTCTTGGGACCTATACCTCTACCTGGGTTATTTGTTTCTAGTCTAGGTGGCACACCTAATAGGGTTGGATGAAGGCCCTCCCATACTTAAACTTGCTAACCCTCCCAAGGACTTGGGCCTGGGTGATACTTGAAGGGGATACTAGGGTGAATTGTTTACATGGCTTGTATCTTAGGGATCAACTTACTTTGCATGATTTTAGGAATAACATGTCTTATGAACATTGGTTTACTTTGTCTTATATTCTGCTTTGTTTGACATGGTTCTTTGAAGGACATCTCGGGTTGTGCCAGAGATGTTGTGCCCTATTGTAGGACTTTGGCACATGTGATGGAGAGCAGTGAGTCATTCAGTGACTCAACACCCTCGGATAGTGGATCTCACATCCTTGGAACCTTGGACGATGGATAGATGGGCTTGGTTTGAGCAGTTTTGGTCAATATGCTACATACATGGGCTGAGAAGCCCACAAGCTAGGCAGAACACCCAGACCCTATTGTGCAGAGGTTGGAGGACGTTGCCATTGGAGGCACTTTGACAGCACCTAAGGATGAGATTACACCCCTCATGCACTTGGATGTGGCCTTTGGAGGCCTATGACGTCACCCTCTAGCCCTTGACATCACATTGGAGGCTAGGGTTTGATGGATGTGGTTCTAGATGATGATTTGGCATGAGACACCTTGCCTCACACTCTTGCACATAGAAGCATGACACATGGCCTTTGGAGGCCCAACGATTCACTCCTTGAGCATGACGTCACCTTTCTAGCATATGACGTCACCCTTCTAGGGTTTTATTTTATGTATTTTGTATTTTTGGCATATTGTAGAGGCAAATGAAGGGGTCAGCCCTCTTCTAATTTGTTGTGGACAAACTTATGTGGACAAATTGATTAAGGTGGCCTCATATAAATAGGCCACCTTCTCATTTCATTTTATCACGATTCATTACTCACCATTTGTGAGAACAAGTCTGAAATTTTCGCCCTCTTTGAGCTATCTAGCTCTTCTATCTTATGCGCCTTGCTTGGAGGATCATGTTGTGAATGGTTTGCTGATTTTTGAAGAGGAATTTCTGCAATTAGGGTTTTGTGACTTGTCTCATGGTATCTTGGCTAAAGTAAGTTCATTTTCTGCAATTTATCTTTATGTTGTTATGTTTCATGGTGAATTTTGCTACTTTATGCTAGACATCTTGCTTGGTAAAACCCTAAGAGAGGAGCATAAGTGCTTCCTCCTCTCACAAGGTTATTCTTGTTCAAAATTGGTGAAGCTTTCTTGCTAGGGTTAGCATCATAAAGCCCTAAAGTGTTACCACTTTAGGATCTTAGCCCTAGACACTTGATTTTGATCTAGTTGAAGCATTAAGAAGGGAGAAAAAATTGCTAGAGCCCAAATGTGCTTGCACTCTAGCAATCCTTCTCTTTGAGGCTTAAGCCCTAAGGCCGTAATGTGCTAGCACCTTAGAGTTTAAGCGCTACCTCTTAATCTCCATTAGTTTAATCTTCAAGTATTGTTGCATTTGCTGTTATAAAGACTCCATAGCCCTCAAAGGCACTGATCTCTAAGCTCTCTCATGGTGAATTGATCAACAAACACTTTCTTTCAACTCTCTCAAGCTTCCT
Source organism: Picea engelmannii (assembly GCA_009831015.1). Classification (NCBI taxonomy): domain Eukaryota; kingdom Viridiplantae; phylum Streptophyta; class Pinopsida; order Pinales; family Pinaceae; genus Picea; species Picea engelmannii. Next base: position 314,455 of record ML782833.1, read on the forward strand.
ACTAACTTTACTAACACTAACTTGAGCTAACTCGCTAGTAAACTTGCAGCTGTTGCAAAAGTTTGCTACAGCCACCTGATAACACTTTAATTTGCTGCATACATTGATCTAAAGGTGGTTTATCATACTCAGGAATTGAATTGAACAATAGGATATTAATCTACTGGATATATACTAAGTTTTCCTTGTCAATTGTTGCATTTATGATCTCTAATTATTGCTTCTGTTATAAATCTTTTACTGCTGTTGTACTGTTGTTCTTTGCTGCAAATTCATAACATCCATAGCAACTTATTCATGTCTAGTGTCTTTAAGAGGCATTTATTGCTTGTTTGAACTTGGAAATAATCATATACATGCTACAAAGTGTTCTTGTTATGGGCAGGTACTCAAACAACCATATACCCTCTTATCTTTCATTGACCTAGACTTTTATTTTGGTGATCAAGAGAGAGGGCGGTAGGCTTGGCCACTTTACTTGCTACTTTGATCCCTTGAGGTCACCAGGGAAGCCTCGCTTGTGGTGTACCTCTTCCATCACTAAAACGTGGGAAGTTCTTACTAAGGTGACAATGGTAGGATCTTATGTAGTTACGCAAGGTTTGGGTTACTTGTGATGGGTTTTGCACGAGTACAAATTCTGCGACAACACAGAGGATATGGGAAAAATTCCTTATATCAAGGATATTGTTGAATCAGCTAGGAGCATCACAAAATTCATATATAATCATGCATATGTGCTTAGCTAGATGAGAAGATTCACAAATAACAAGGAGTTGGTGTGTCCTGCAATCACGCACTTTGCCACTAGATTCATATCTCTTCAATCTATCTTGGCTTGTATGTGGGAGGTGAAGAGAATGTTCCTTTAGCCGCAAACCGGAGGGAGAGGCGATATGCACGCTAGCGTCATATCAGAGAGAGACTTTGGATGGGAGTGGAGGAGGTGTGTGCCATTAGAGAACCTTTTGTAAAGGTTCTTCAGTTGGTTGATGGAGACATGCCCGCAATGGGTTACATGTATGAGGCCATGGATAGGGCCAAAGAAGCCATCAGTGCCTATTATGGTTACAAGGGAGATGATGGATTTGAGAAACGGTTATTGATATGGAGAGTTATTGATGAGCAATGGAACAATACACTTATCGCCCCATTCATGCTACAGGGATCTACCTTATCCCACATTCTCTTACTCATGTGGTTTTAGATTTGATGCTAAGGTTATGGATGGATTCCTCACATGTGTTCAAAGGATAGTGCCAAGTCCACAACAACGTGTGGAGATTTCCAAAGATATGGAAATATATAGGTTGGTTGGTGGGACATTTGTCTTTGACATGGCTATTCAAGATAGGAAGACCAAAATGACAGGTAAGCTTCATTATGTTTCAAATTTCGATGTCTTTTCTTAGTTCTTAGTTCTTACTTTGTTTCAACTTTTAACTTTCAAATTTCAATGTTTTTTCTTATGTTTCTCTTATTTGTTGTAGATGCTTGGTGGACAAGATATGGTGCAAGAGTACCCTATCCATAGAAACTTGACATTCGGGTGCTTGGCCAAACATGTAGCTCTTCAGGATGCGAGCGCAACTGGAGTGTATTTGAGAAAATACACACCAAGAAACACATGTTAAAAATTTTCAAATTAAATTTTTAATTCATTATAAATTATAATTTGTTATTTTATGCCTCATCACCCTCTAGAGTCTAAATTATGTATTATAATTATTAATTTATAATTTATGACCCTCATACATACTTGAATCCCAGCACCTCAATGACATGGTGTATGTCTACTACAATCTCCGATTGTGAGTGAGCATATTCAGGAAACACATGATGTGGACGCCATTTCATTGGATGGGATTGACACCACTACTGCATGGAGAGTTGAGACCGAGAGGCCTATCATGGAATCGGTCCCTAATTGGTTACACGAGGAGGCAGAGGGGGAAGTAGCAGAGGAGAGAGAGGTAGAGGAGGAGGATGTTCCAGAGTAGAGTCAATAGACACCTTTAGAGGAGGTGACTATTGTTTCTAGGAGTGCGCCAGTGCCACCACCTTCACAGACTCTGACAGAGCAAGTTGCACTTGGCAGTAGCACCAGTAGAGAATACCAGAGACTAGCTCCTGCTTCTTCTACAAGACATCAAAGTCCAATGCCATCCCCAAGGCCTTCTTCCTCTAAAGGAAAAGCCATTTCTAGAGTCAGGACATGATTCATTGTTGATCTGTGATGTATTCAAGTTTACTAGACATCTTATATATGAGTTCTCTTTTGATATTTATGTGGAAATGCATTTATTTGATGTTGTTGATGCTTTTGATATTTTAAAAATTGAAAACAAATAAGCATTTTTGTATTTTCTTTTTCATTTTGCCGACATTTTCCGATATTTTCCCCAATGTTGCCAATATTTTCTTTTTCGGACCCTTGGCGATATTTTCACCGACACAATGTCTACAACACTGCTTTATACCATGCATGGATATCTATATGTTCTAGAGTGCTAACCCTCTCTTGTTTGAATCGCTTATTGTACCCATGGCATTGTTACATTGCTAATTGAATCTTTGAAAAGCTACAATGCTAAGTTCAATGATTTGTTCCCAAGTTAATTAGTTGGAACAATTATTGGTTTACATGAACACTATGAGGGTAATCTCTGGTAACCATGCATTACAACCCCAATCTGAATCGAATATTTTGTTTGATGAGTTGTTGGAAAACCCCAAACCCAATCATCCTCATGATGTTGATTCTCTAGAATTGTTGTTGGAGCCATGCTTTGGTAGTCATAGTGTTCATTACCTCTCACATTAATTTGTTGGGGTGAAAATTTGTTTGGAAAATTACATGCACAGTTGGCTTATACTTCAACCATCCTTTCAAAAGAATCAGGGGAAATCAAGGGCTATGGTAAGAGAGACATTGGCTATTGTTTCCATTTCCCGATGGAGTATTAAATCGCATCTTTTTTTAGCATACAATTCCTTGTTGATGTTTGTAGCATCGGACGAGTACTTCCACATTGGTTTGTGTCTAACATGTGGAAGTCGTCATTAATACCTCTTATAACTTTGGAAATTCACTTTAATTAAAGGAATTATTAATGTGAATGTCATTTTACAATTAATTGAGTTTAATTTAATGAAATGCCTTAGAATTAGTGAATTAAATGAATCTCAGCCATTGATCTCAAGTGAGGTGAGATCTAATCTCAACCATTAATCACTTTGGAGATTAGGGTTAGGGTATAACTCAATATTATAAAAGGTAGCCAAGGTGAGAGGAGAAGATACATTCCTTGAACATCTATTGGAGTCAGTGACTCGTAGAGAGAGCAAAGGACTTTTTCTCAAAGCTTGAATCACAAAGGATTGTGATTTAAGGAGATCTTAGCAAGGGTGAAGAAGGAATTTCACCTAGAGATATGATCAGCCCAAGGGAGAAGGAAGCAGCAACAACAAACAGATGTGGTAGAAAGGACAGATCTTGACAGCAATGCAGCAGCAGGTACAACCACATATTGGGTTGTATACAAAGCCGGAGCAGCGCTGTAAGCAGGTCACAGGTATAGCAGAGCACGTACATACAAAGGTCGTAGGTACAACAAAGCGTGTACGTACGCGGTTCATAGGTGCAAAAGGGCATGTACATACGCGGGTAGTAGGTGCAGAAAGGCACGTACATACACAGGCATCAGGCTCAAAAAGGCACGTACATACGCGTTTACAAGTCGCTACATGCGCATGCAGTTCATACAGGTTGCAGTTTTAGGGCCATACAACAACGACAGAGTTGTTGGGTTGCAGTTGTTTGTTGTATATTTTTGCTTCTATTCTCAGTGGGCAGTTTTTCCAGTTTGGGAGCCCCTTGTAAACTTGGAAGTTATTTGAATGAAAAGTTGATTATGAACGGGCAAATTTTTTGTGTGATGTGTGAAGTTTGTTTTCCAATTTTGCTTTTGTTGTTTTATTTCCTGCAAGTATATTTTTTTCTATGTTGTAATTTGATTGCAAGCAAGGAAATACACAAGGTAGTAAAGTATCTAGGTGCTCGGAATTGAGTTTTTCAACATGGTATCAGAGCGTATTGAAAATTAACATTCCTTCCATTCTCTTCACTCTTCTCAAGTTGTTGGGCAACTAGCAAGCCATACATATTCCTTTTGTGGTCGTACGCATTCCTTTTATGGCTTGTGTGTCATCCAAAGGAGAATTGAATCCTCCAATCTTAGCAACAAGAATGGAATAGCCTCCTACAACCACCCAATAGATGTAAAACTCCTCTTAGATGATAGCCATGCCATTTAATTCAATCATAGCACAATGAGTCACCTTCAACCAACGTAGTCTCTCTCCATAGTCAATGTAGCCACTACAACTGCTCACAAACAAGGTGATATGGGTACACATTTTGTATTAATCTTGGTTAGTTATGGGGCATTAGAGGAAAGGCATTCCAATTTGTCTTATATGTTAGGCAATTTATTTATGTTTGTTGTGAGAATTGACATCACCAGTGCTAGAGTGATCTACGTTATTTGTTATTGGATTGACATTTAGAGGTTGTAAGACGTACTTAATTGACATGGCTTGGACCGTTCCTTTCTTTGGAAAGAGAAGAGTAATATTCCTTTGAAAATTGTTGGAGTATTATAATAAAGAAGTTTTGAATGAAACTACATGGTGAAGCATTGTCTACGTTGGTTGCGTCCTCATATACAATGATTTGGGAACTCATTGTTCTATTGGTTTGAACCCCATTCATCACAACTCATTGGCAATCGATTTCATCAATTGATGTGATTTTCCTTGGCCTTACAAATAGGCAATTTGATCCATGAATCTAGATCTGTAATAGAGAGTGTCATTCCTAAATAGAAATAGAAGTGTTGGGTTTACACATCTAATAAATAGAGTTCAAACTACAATTTAATTTGAATTGGAGTATTATTGTTATGCTTGAATTGGTTCCATTGAGCATTAAATTGTAAAACATAGTGCATTTGTATTTGTTGTTGGACAAGCGGTTTTGGCATTACCTACAACCTTATAGTTGGACAAATTCATTCCATTCTAGCATCATCTGCCAGTTGTCTGAGTGTAGGTTACACCGAGAACATAAGCCTTGGAGTCATTCTAAAGAACAAAGATCTTTGCATAACTCCGAGACTAGAGACCGGATTTCATTTCCGTAGAGGATTCGTGTTGTTGAGGCATGAGGGATGTAAGTCTCGCCTTTATGGATCATGAGATGTATGGAAATTCTAGTAATGATTTTAAATGGATTTTGACAGCAATTGATTACTTTATTCGATGGGCAAGAGCAATTACTCTCCCAAGATGGAGACAATACTCACTCAAAATGGATTTCATCAAAAATCATCTGGACAATCCAACACCGACGGTTTGTGGATACATTACGAGATGAAATTGTCAAATATTCATCATTCAATGGTGAAGGTTCATGGATGCATTAGTGGATATCAACATCAATGGTTCGTGGATACATCTTGATGGGGATGAATTAATCATTTTTTAGTTCACCATTCAGCATTGACGACTCGTGAGTGCTAAAGTTAGACTGAGCACGTGGTCGTAGGTTTTAGTTCGTTGGAGTTAAAGATTGGATAGGTTCTTAGCAAGTGGTCCTTAAACAAGTATTTTCGAAGACTAAATCATGCTCACACCAGTACACATCTTGACAAGTTGTAACATTGCAGTAGGTTCCCCATGCTTGCATATTTTCATGATTCACTATCGAAAAATTTGTCTTTCTTGAAATCTAATCACATGTTTGAGCACCTTTTATGGGGAGGTGCTTATGGTTCAAATTTGGAGAAAAATGGAAAATATCAAAATTTGGTCAAAGGTGTATCTCGTTGACCAAACAATCTTTAGGGTTTTTGTAATTTTCAAAAAAAAAATAGATACCCATTATTAAGGACGGCAAGTAGTTTGATTTTGGTGACGATCCACAACTATGAAATTTTTGTCGAAATTAAAGTTTCAAGATTTGCGAGGTTTGATCATATTTTTGAGTACCCTAGGGCCTATATGGTGAACAACATGTGGGTCAAATTTCAAGTCATTCCAAGAATCTTGAAACACAAGTCAAAATTAGGGTTTTTTCACCTTCTAGAAACAGTCGTTGCCTCGAGATTATATCTCTACTTTTCACGATGATATTTTAATGTGCACCATGTTTGATTAGTTTCAAAGAATTATAACTAGTAACCAATGTACCCCAATGGAGAGATTGCGTGCAAAGCAAGTTACTTGTTGCCCAAGTAACTGCCATGTGTCACTCATCATTGCTTGAAGACAAGTGCATGTCATTGGCTATATTGACATGTTGACCAACAACAATTGACATAAGAGGGCGCATTCTTTGAGGAGGTTCCATAGCCTTCCATGGTGGGCCCACTAAATCCATTCTTTGCTCTAGGAGGAGTGTGCCCTACTTAGGGTTGTTATGCTTGGAGTTTGAATTACAATGCAATTCACCTTAGGTCAATGCAATTATGTTGGACTTAACTTGCACATCAATGCAATTGACTTTCAGTATTGCTCTGACCCCTTGCGAGCCTAGCTTGATCTAGGGGACCCATCAGAACGGGGATTGGTCAGTGTGGAGTAGTTTAAATAGGAAAATCCATTAGTTTCTATTGTTCAGTTGGTAAATGCAGAGAGTTTGTGTGTGAAGTCAGACGAGCCTTCTCAGAACTTAGTTCTCCCCGTGTTAGACTTCCAACATTCTCTTGAACTTGTGTGTGAAGCCAGAGGGATATCCTCCTTTTTGGACCTCCAGCATAGTTCAACATCCAATCTGAGGGATAGCCTCTAAGGGGCCACACCTAGATTAGATTTGCTTTATTGTTCTCACATTGCACACATATCACATAGTGGCTTGCATTCACAATAGCCACTCCACTTAACAAAACTCATAATAAAATTTACAAGAGCACTTGCAATACAATCTCCATTTCGGCAGCATTACATACATCTTTCAATCTTTACATTATTGGCACTGGTCTTCATATTTGCTTATATTTTATCTTTCAAGCAATTGTATCTGTTTTCATTACTATATATCTTTCATGCAAATACTATAATGCTTTGAATATCTTCATTATAAGCAATTTCATTTAGTGTCATATATGTTGCTAGATTAGATCTATTTGTAGTTGTTCTTGTTTCAAATAAACTCCTAGATCTCGTTTTGTTCTTAGATTTAGTTTGAGCCTTAGATTCTTTTATTAGGGACTACCCCCCTTGGCTTCGCTAGGAGTTGGCCTAGACGGAGGAGTTGAGGATCAGGTGACAACACCTTGACTCGAAACTTGCCCCCAAGGACACACCCAGTAGATTGAAGGTTTCTTCCACGTTACACGAGGTGTGTTTAAGGCGGCAACATGGAAAATTAAAATAAAATTATAATCTATTTTATGTTATTCTCTCTCTCTCATGTATTTTCCCCTCTCTCTCATGTATTTTCCCCTCTCTCTCCCCATCTCATTAACTACTCCACCCCCTCCCCCGTCATCTCTCTAGTCAACTCCCTCTCCCATCTTTCTCCAACATCAACTCCTCTCCTTGTTTGCTCCTCTTCTCCCATCTTCTCCCCCTCCCTTGTCTCTCCTGCTAGCTCCTTGAGCTAACCCCCATCCCATTTACCTATTCCTTGGGGCCACCCCTATCCCATTTTCCCCTCCTCTATCTCGTCAAGCTACCCTTGTCCCATCTACTCCTCCCTCTTGTGAGCTCCTTTTCTATTGCAACAACCCTATCTTCCATGGGCTCTCTTCATTTGCAATGTGACTTTGTCAAGCTCCTATGAGCTCCCTTCTCTCTACAACAACCCAATTTCCCATGGGCTTTCTTTGTCTGTAGAAACCACATCAAGCTCCCATTAGCTCCCTTTTATTTGTAGAGGCCCCGACTCCCATGGACTCTCTATGTATTCAACAACATTGTCATGCTCCCTAACCTCTCTTTTGCATCCTTGTCAAGTTCTCGAGGGCTCTCTTTGATAGCTCTCTTGTTCTTGTGGCCCCACTCCACCATGCAAATCAAGTTGACGAAGATGGAAAATATTCAAAAGGAGCAAGATTTATGGGTCTCAACAGAGAAACCTAGAATCCCTTGTAGACCCGCAACCACATCGTTGATACTCAATCCACCCAAAGGAGCTATCCATATGGGTTGAACAAATTAAGTCCTTAATGGTGACAATTGAAGAGCTTAAGAAAAGTAAAAAGAATGATCATGAATCCTTTAAAGACTATAGAAGAAATACTAGATGAAAGAATATAGAAGAAAGATTAGATGAAGTGAAAAATGTGAATAAGAGATTAAAATAACAAGTTATACAATCAGAGGAATACATAAATGAAGTGGAAAACAAACTACAAGAGGTAAAACAAGGTGAAGCGAAGGCGATGGATGGGAGTCAAGGCAAGGAATTAGGGGTTCTAGGAAAATTGAAGGCACTAGTGACAAAAGTGAAAGACGCATAGACAAAAATCAAAGAGTGGGTAATACCTTTGAAGACATGAGAAAAATAGTAAACAACAAATCACGAATTAGCATAGACAAAATCAATGATTAAAGACGTCAAAACATAAGCCAAGAGGAACAAGAAAGGTAGAGTGAGGTCGAGAATATCATTATGAGGGGGAACACAGAAAGTGGTGAAAGCAAAGTCACCACATAAGTAGTCGCATGCTTCTCGAAAGGCATGTTACATAATGGGATGGACAGGCAAGACATAGGTAATTGAAAGAGTGGGAAAGAAGCATGGGAAAGAAGGGGCAAGGAAACCATAAAAGGTGCCCCTTTGGAGTCAATGTGACAAGACCCAAATATTAAGAGGAAGAGGACAATCGAAGGGATCAAAGTGGTTTATAGAAGAAGATCTAACACTTTTGCAGCAAAAGGAGAAAAGAAAACAATAGACCATATTCAAGGAAGCAAAGACAAAAGGGTAAGATGCCAATTCTTGGGAATGATAAGGCCAAGGGGGTAGAATTCGAAAACATGAATAGAAAATTGGGAGACACAACCCCTATAACTCAAGGAAAGTTGAATATAATGGTATGCAACTATAGAGGATATCAATGGAGAATGGGCCATAGTTAAGGGTTGATAGCGACAGGGCATGACATAACAATCTTGGTTGAATCACATGAACATAATGGGTACAAAATTCAAGACATAAAATGCTACAAAAAGTGGCCCATATGGAACTACATGTCAAATAATCACAAAGGACATGGAGGAATTGTGTGCACAACAAAAGCATGGAAACAATACATAGATTTGAAAAAACGTGGATTGGATAAGCAGAGCCAATATAAATCAAGCACAACAACACTAGCATTTCTTGGAATCATATTACTTTGCCCCATAGAAGTTGGACTTATACAGAAATCAAGGTTTAAATGAGGAGGATTTGTACTACCACTCACTTAACAATGTAGTAGAGCTCAAGCATAAGGGAAGCATATTGTTCATTGATGTCTCAACGAGAGGGCAGGGAACATAGATATCGAAAGCTTCACAAAAAGTGTGCATCTTCTCTAGTTAACCGAAGATGAAGCCCTTTGGAGAAAAAACCAACAAACAAAAACAAGGAAATCACCCAGTTTGGGGAGGAAATTCCACACATGAGCAAGGCCTGCAATGTAATCATATGAAATGAGCTAGCATGTTGGAGGGTCTCACAAGAATCTAAATGTTCCACTCACAAGGGGCAAAGCGTAGTGAATCATCTCATGTTTCTAGCAAGCAATATAGGGAAAATCATAAACTTCATGATTCACAAATTTCATGAAGAAATGACTTCAGATCATGACCCATTGTTTGTGGAGCATTAATGGCTGCAAAAGATTTTAGAAAATGAGCAATGAATCACAAAAGAAGCACTCCAAAAAAATAGCAATCACCAAATGAAATGATGACATATTCAAGAGGAGATAGAAAAAATCACTACACAAAAGGGCTTTAGGAACACAACAACAATAAATGATAAATGTAATGAGCTAGTGGAGACTATTCAAACATGTCTCAACTGATGCAAACTTAAGAGTTTAGGGGAAAAAAGGTGTTTCAAACAATGTCCTATCGAACCTTTTGTTTAAAGTGAAAAGATGCTAGGAAAAACTTCAAGACCAACAAGACCAACAAAAGCCTCAAAACCTACAAGCAAGTAATAAAACTACAAAAGATAAGTATGTAAAAAGTAGGGAAGAGGAGTTGTTATTAATGGGAAAAGAGAATCCAAAACCATTTTGGAAAGAGATACAAGTGAAGAAACATGTGCAAGAGAATGACATCATGGAGGAACAATGGTTCATCCATGCCAAAGGCCTCTATGAAAATATGGCTTGTTACCCCCTCTCACCTAGGGGTAACTAGAGGAGATCATGTCTCATGGCCCGCAATGAAGACAGTGATACTGACGATCGTGATCAGTTCTCCTGGGCAGCAGCCAATCAACTCTTCAAATGACTCACTCCTCATCAACACAACTCATCACACTTGATCAGCATGGCTCATTGGAAGAGGGTGGTCGGGCACATTATGTGGTACATTAGTCCTTGTTTCATATAGTGTCATATTTAATGCATTTGACATGTGAGTGAGGATCATGGGTTAAAGTTGGATAATGGATCGTATGCTCAAGAAGTTATTCTTTTTTCCTTGTTTCACCTTGTTGGTCATCCTTAGTGTCCTAGTCCCATGTCATCACTCCTGGGGAAAAGGGGTACTACTGGGGGTACCTTTAAAGGAGTAGCTTACCATTCCCAATCATACTTACCACTTTTCCATCCATGATCTTTCCATTTTCCTACCTTTTGGGTAATGGTGGTTACATGTACAACAAAAAGGCATGCACCTCATTCTCTTATGAGAAGAAGGGGCTAAAAGCCCAGAGGTAGATTGCAGCTGGCCAATAATAAAGAAAGAAAGGGTTAATGAGGACATTCAAAAGCCATAGTCCATACTTGAGCTCTACCCCCTCATTAATGGTGATCGCCCCTAGTCCTAATGCAAATAAACGCATTATCAATTAAAGAGGACTTGAATATATCCCAAATAAAAAGCAAAGGAAGTGCTAATAAATGCTTGAAACCTTTTTAAGGGGATTCGCAAATTGGATTGCTGATAACTTAATATTGTGGTTAAAGTTGCTTAGAATCATTGTCTAGCTATTGGATCTTGTTCTACTCAATAAGGGCTATATTCTAAGGTTTTAATCACTATTTTTGAGGTATGATTTCTTGCTGCTGCTACCAAACATTCTTTGCTGGTACAACATTGTTTACTGCTGCAAATTTTACTACAACAGCCCATTTACTTGATAGCTAGTGTTCTAGAGGTGGTTGTTCATTGGGTAGACTTGGTAATTGTTGTATATGCATTGGAGAACTTATCTCACACACGTAAACCAATTATCTTGTCCAAACTCTTCCTAACCTTTCACTTTCCCTAGACCTATCCTATCCTTTGAGGTGACCAAGAAAGGGGGCCATATGCTTGGCTAATCTTTCTATAGGATCCCTTGAGGTCATTAGGGAAGCCTCCCTTGTGTTGGACCCATCCTTCACTAAAACGAGGGAAGTATTTGCCTAGGTGACAATGACATTTACTTCCAATTGTTACACAAGTTTAGCATCTTGTGAAGGCTTTGCACAAGTGCCAAATTCTGTGATAACATGGCCAAAACAAAAATCCCACCAAAGACCAATGTAGAGGGAATGATCTTCACAAAATTGGATGTTTTGGGAGATGTTAAGAGGTTAATAGTAGGCAAAGCAAATGTCAATGACAGCTTCCAAGTAGAACCCTTGAAATGAGGATAAAATTCCTTAGCTAGCACATTGTAGCAATATTCAACCAAATGGTCATAAAAGGTTTTCTAAAGGGTTGGACAACAAGCCTTATTTTTCCCATCTTCAAAGGAGGAAAACAATGAGCCAAGAAACTATAGAACCATTATGATTAGCCCAAAATTCACCAAGTTAGTTTTAAGGATCGTGGAAGGGAAAATGAACAAGTGGGAAAAGGAGACAGATAAAAGGGCCAAAGGTCAAGCAAAGCTTGGAACAAAACATTCTGCCATATTTCATTAGGAGCACCATTGTTGTTTAGCAGGGGTGCCCTCTCTGGCTAACACTCTTCGGGATTTACATCAATAAGTTGGAGTCTTTTCTTAGGGAGCATATTCAGGATGATGATGTTTGTCTTTCTATATCAGATATTGTTCTCTTTGCTTCTTTTTGTTTCTAATGTGATCCTCTTGGCCTCCTCGCTCAAGGGACTATAGAAATAGATCAACCCCCTATCCATCTTTTGTGATCTTTGACAATTGACAATTAATTTAGGTGAAACCAAGGTTGTGATCTTCAATACTTCAAAGAGTGCTCCCTTTGAATACCATTTCTACTTCCAAGAGGAATAAATTGAGATCATTGTGGCCTACACTTATGTGGGGGTTCAATTCATGAGGCCTCACTTCATCTTGTGAGATGCTCTCTAGCCTCGACTCAACAAGGGATATGGCCCCCTTGTCCTTCTTCAAAGACAATGTCTTTAGAACCATTTCTAGGATATCCCTTCCAAGATTCACCTCTTGGGAACGATCATCAAAGCCAATTCCCTTTATGGTTCTAAGATTTGGGGACATAGTTTTCTTTACACCAACTGGGCTAAGACATAGAGAGTCAAGGCCCTTCTTTGATGCATCATTTGTTGTAAATGAATAGTTCCCTGGCACATTGTCCAAGCACAGTTCGGGGCCCATCCCTTACACTTGGAGGCCATTTTCAAACTTCTCTCTTTCCTTCACAGAGTTTGGATATTTGGGAACTTGACTTTTTGCAAGGATTGATACCATTATCTTGCACTTTGCTCCTCTAAGGACAATGCCTTGATAGGCCCATTGGGGTGGGTATGTAGTTGGTTTTTAAAGGCTTCCTAGTCACTTTAGTCAATGGCCATCTCATTGTACCATCTCCCTGCTTTCAGGTACTCTTTAGATGCTCCAAACATCTCCTTCCATCTAAACAAGCTTGAATCAGGGAATCAAAAAGGATATCTTTAAGTAGTATATCCAAGTCACTTGGACCACACCCCCCGAGGGTCTTGGCCCTAAGATGACCTTTTAATCGTAGCACTTTCTATAGGTGAGAGATGACCTTATTATAAGACCTCCATATGTGCAGAGAAATTGTGTGCATGCCCTCAAGATCCCCCTTGTTCACTCCAAGGTTGCTCTCATTGGTTTTGGATTTGATCAACACATCTCATAGTTGGATAGGGTATGCCAGTTATGACCCTTATAGGAGACCAAGACAGAGGAGCATCTAATTTTCCAATGTCCTATCTACTATAAGATCAAAGGGAGATAATATTGCCACTATTGGGACTCGAGAAGCTCCCTCTCCACTTTCTTTCACTACCCCAACTAAAGGTGCCTTGCTCTCTTCATGACAGATATTTTTGGACATAGATCGCAATCTTTGTGTGTCCCCTTTGGGCTAGAGATCTTCAGGAATATCACCTCTTACTTATCGGTTGTCTCATCAGATTAGGGCAACAAACAACAAGCAAAAATCCATGCTAATTCAAATTCCATTAGTGCAACCTCAAATTTCCTCTCCATAGCCCCCTCCTACATTAGGTTTATATACCTCCTCAAGACCCTTGATAATTTGTTTCTCTGGACCCTACGATAAACAACACCAATCTAGCAGATGGATCAACTAGATGAGATCTCGAAGTCAAGCTCCACCCAAACAAAGCACTACTCTCCAAGTTCAATCAAGAAACTAAGGTTTCTTCCCCATGGCCTTGAATGTTGGGAGAGTTGGGCTTCCATGCTCTTGTGCTCCCCCTTAGGATCATGCAGCCAGGCCCCGTCAAGCTCGGGACTCCCCAAAGGATATCATTCGACGGTGCATTTTCCCTTTCACAATAATTGATGACTCTTATGAGGAGCCTACTTCTTAGTTCCCTAGCTCTACCTCAGTTTTTTGGTTTTTAGAATTCATCATGTACTTGTATCTTCTCTTATTGTTTCTTTTAGCTAGACGCTTAGATCATTATCTTATCTTCTTTTGATAACATCGATTTAGGAATTTCTTTTGCACTTCCACACTGACCTACATTAAATGTATTTTTTTAGTCCCACTAACCTTCTTATCATGGTCATTTGTTGGACATTAATAAAAATTATCTTATCTACCATTAAACACTACCTTACCCCTAGGCACGTGATAAGAAAACACGAGTTGCCAAAGATAATCAACTATGGTTCTTGTGTTATAGGCTTCAAAAAGGGTTTTAGGAAGCCTTTAAATGTTGCCTTAATACTCAAGTAACAAGCATCCACCACCTATTAAGAGGTGAGATGTCATTTACATTGTTGGGTGTGTGACCACCTACCTCAACTAAACAACCACAACAACTCAACTATTGAACAATGGCTTTTGTTGACCACCTATTTCAACTAGGTGTCAACGTCATGTATCATGAAGATATGTACCTTGTGGTACAACAAGTTTGAATACTTATGGCTCAACGGGGCAATTTTTCCCCCCGACACTTCTTTCCATGTCCACAGAATGTCCATTCCCCTGCGTGGGATAAATTTGTAATATGTTAGTATGGGTCAAGTTTTATTTAGTTTCCTAGGACTTTATCATTAGGGAAGTCTTTTCATCGAGTGTTTTTTTTTCCTCGGGTAATTAATCTTGTTTTTCAGCGATTTTAATTACTTTTGAGTTTTTCACTCAATAATCCTCCAAAGTGGTGAAAGGCGTTCTAATGATCGAGCCCAATGGGTGACTAAGGTTTAAAGATGTTGTAAATAACCATGCTAGAAATCTCCTAGAGTCTTGCGGAATTCCGTTAGGTTTTGATAGGATATTTTAATAATTAAAATTTTCCATAAATTGGAAATTTTAATTATTTTTTATGAAAAATGTAAAAATTTGGTCCTTATGGATTTTGTATAGGGGTGTGAGTACTCAAATCAAATGGCTTATGACCCCCTACACCTTTGGACCAAGTTTCATCTCAATTGGATAGGTTTTGCTAGATCATTGTCCATGAGGAGTCCAAGTCAGTCAAAAGTCCGCAAATAATTGGCTAAGGTAAAAAAAACAAAAATTGTAAAAGTGTCTAAAGTCAAGAAAAGAAGTGGGGAAATGTTTTTTAATGTATTTCCTAAGTTAGAAAAGTAAAAATCCACTTCGAAGAACTCCCCATGACAAGTCAACAACTTAAAGTGAGTCTCCCTTGTGGGAGGGGTGCCCCCCTTCATCATGAGCTTAGGGAAAAATGAAAATTAAAGTGAGAGAGGGCCTAAAACACTAAGCGCAACCCTCCTAGAGCCTAATCAAAGATTTGGACAAAAGGAAAGGGGTTTTCCCCCCTCACAACTCACCCCTCAAACCCTAACTCACTCCAAAACCCTAAAAGTGCGCCCCCCTTGACTTGTTCTCTCTCTTGGATGGGTGACACTTGTAACTCATCCAAGAGGGGTCTCTCCTCTTTCCCTCCTTTAAAAGGAAGCTCTTTCTCCTCATTTTGACATGAATTTTTCACAACAACTCTATTATACCAAAATCACTCCCCACTCTCTCTCACTCTCTCCCATTTCTCTCATGTAATTTTGTTGCAATTTTGCAACCATTCTTTTGAGCAATAAAGTGAAACTTGGAGGATCGTTTGGTGTTCTTGGTGCTTTTTGGCTCCTCTTGTATGGTATTTTCTCTTAGTGAGGCAATATTGTAAAGTTTTGTTTATTTTTGCTTCACATTGTTTTACTTGAAGAACCCTAAGCAAAGTATTTTGCTAGGGATAAATCTGTAGTAGTATTGCTATAGGTTTATGTGATTTGTTTTTATTAGTGTTTGCAAAGTATTTTGTAGGCATTTTAAAAGATCTCACCTTCTTACCTGATTGTGTTACAGATTTGCAGGTTGCCAAAGCTTGGAGGAGGAACTCCAAAGGCTTCACTTTGCTTCACATAATTTTCTGTTCAATTTTCAGCCTTCTATTTACTTATTTTTTGCATACCTAATCACATAAATCTTGCTAAAAAATCAATTTCCAAGTTCAAATTTTTATTGTAAAATTTTATGTATATATGCTGACCCAAAACTAACATATTAGGTGATTTTTAGCATTTTCCAGCAAGCTTTGTTTGTTATTTTGTGCAGGTTTTCACCATTAAAAAGGGAGGTGCTGCCCAAATTGACTACTAAAAGCTCAAGAAGATATCTACAAGCTTTGGTGCAAAACCCTTTTCTTTCTCTTGCTTTCTAAAGTCACTGTAAGCAGTCCAAGAAAGTCTCTTGGGATTGCATTCTCCATTTATTTTCCAAGTTCATAATCTATAATTTAGTTTTAAATTTTTGCCCACACCTTGCATGTGATTGGCTTTGCCATCCTTGCAAAATCGTGTCGACTAGGATTAAAAGTAATTTTCTGATTTTTGCATTAATTTGTTTGCACACCTTGGTCACAAAATCGGTAGGCTTTGTCCTCCACCTTGTACCATAGTTGTGAGGCTTGGAAAGTAGTTTAAATTTTTACCCACCTTTGTTACAAAATTGGTAGGCTTTGTCCTCCACATTGTGCCAAAGTTGTGTGGATAAGTTTGTCCATTGTTTTTTATTTTTATTTTTTTAGCAATTTATTTATTGTTTGCTCACACCTTGCATGTGAATGGCTATGCCATCCTGCAAAATCGTGTTGGCTAGTGTTTAAAATTTCATTTGTGCAAAGTAAATAAAATTCACCCCGTCTTTGCCCTGTATTTCCTCCCCTTGCCACTTTGTGGATCTTGGGTAATAAGAAAGGGCAAAGGATTGAGTGGTTAGTTTAATTAAGCACTCATTTCTCATTATTATTTGGCCATTAAAATAATGTGACTTGTGGAGGCTAGAAGGGGTTGAATCCAAAGACGGTTTCACGGCACTAAGTGTCCTTGTTGAGCGCCCAAGCACTTTGGATTTGACCTGTGGAGCTAGGGGAGAACCTTGTTGTTCTCTTGTTGAGCACCCATCATTTCCTCTTGGTCAAGGAATAAGGACTTGGGGTAGTCACATAGCTTAGGCTTGCAACTCCTCACATCTAAACCCCTAAGTTAAAGAGAGACTTAAAATTCACTAGAAGCAACCTACACATTTGCACAACATTTACATTTCCTTGCAATTTCCATTTCAGCAATTTATTTTCAATTTTTTACATTACATTTAATTTTATGCAAGTTATTCACATTATTCTTTATTTCTTATCCAAACATTCTTTAATCCTTTGGAAATAATTGTTTATATGAATCATTGTGTGGATAAATTTATTCTTTATTTCAAGTTGTAAAGATGTCATTTTTGTGAATATATTTCAATAATACGAATTATGATAATCTTTAGGCATTGGTCTAAATTGTTGTAAAAGGTTTGCTTGTCATTAAAGGAACTACATATTGCATGGTTGATTGTCATTGGGTTGGGTCTCCCTAATCAAAAAATTAATTAACTCCTAGAACTAATAAAACCTTCACATTGTTTAATAGGGTCTACCTCCCTTGGCTTCCCTAGGAGTGAGCCTAGACGGAAGGAGTCCAGATTGAGGTGACAGTGGGTCTGGATTCAAGTTTGTGCCTCCAAGGACACACCAAGTGGGTTGGAGACTTCTCCATGTTTGTAGGTGTGTATTAGGACGGCAACAACCTCCTTGCAAGAGCATATTGAGCACTTAAGGAATTGAACCCTAGTGGGGCTATAACAATGTCCTACTTTCACCAACCTCATTGACCTCTCATGGCTTCAAAAAGGCTTTCATACAAAGTCACGAGAGAAAGGTTATGGGAGAGGCTAATGGAGATGAGAGTCCCTACCAAGTGGAGAGTGATGGTACATAGATTATATGAGCAAGTAGACACCAAAATATAAATCAAAGGTGTCTTGCTAGAGAGCTTCGATAGTGATGTCAGAGTCAAGCTTCGATAGTGATGTCAGAGTCAAGCAAGGTTGCCCCTTCTCCCCCATACTCTTTGGGCTTTACATAGACAAGCTAGAGGTATGGATAAATAAGAAAGGAGGTGAAAGGAAAAACATAGCAAGGTTTGTAATTAAGATCCTACTCTACAAAAATGATGTGATCTTGAGAACTATAACATTACATAGATTACATGAACACTTATTGGCCCTAGAAACCTTTTGTGTGGAGTTATCATGTAGCTTGGCCCCCTCAGGCTCAAGTACTCCCCAAATGATATCATTCAGGAGTGCATCGACCCCTTCACAATGATTGATGACTTTGACAAGGAGCCTACTTCTTAGTTCCCACTTGTTTTGGTTTTTAGCATCATCATGTACTTATAGCTTTTCTTATAGTAAAACGAGGCCCCCATGATGCAAGGCAACATCAGACTAGTGATTTGGAACTACAGAGGTTTTCCATGGAGGAGAGATCATGGGTTAGGGCTCATAACATAATGCCAGGATATAATCATGCTAGTAGAGACACAAACATGATTATGCAGAATTCGAGACTTCCCATGTTTCAAGAAATGGTCGAGTTGGAATCTAATGTCAAAGAACCACAAAGGACACAAGAAGATCACTTGCCTAGTGAAAAACTCTTGGCTGAAAAACGTAAAGAGCAAGACAAATCCTCGTAATTCGTACATCTATCTAGGAATTAAAAACAACAAGAGCACCTTCCTAGAAACATATTACTTTGCTCCACAAAGCTCATGTTTTTACAAGAAAAGTGAATTGAACAATGAAGCACTATATCAACACCTTACAAACAACACTACAAAGTACAAAAACAAAGGTAAAGTCCTATTTGTGGGGGGATTTTTATGGCAAGACAAGAAATATGTAGTTGGCCAACTACATAAAGAGGGAAAACCCTCTATGGCTAATTGAAGACATGTTAACCCCCAAATTGCTTGTTCAACTAGAAGGTTAGGATCTAGCTAGATTCCATCATGTCGGTTCCATTTACAAGTGTATCTAGGACTTCACCAATGATCAAGACTTGCTACAGAGTCAATTTCATCAAATTATGAGAGATTGATTTTTTTAGCAGTTCTCCTTTTTTTCTAGGAGACACAGTTCAAGGGCCCATATGTCAAAGATTTCTACATATTCTTGATCCTTGCGAGCTAATGATGTCAATGAGCCTGTTTGTTGTGACATGCAAGAAGTTTCACAACATTGTTATTTTTAGCAATCTAGTTTGCAGGGTTTGCATGTCGATTATAAACACATATTTGGGTTCTTTGCAGAAAATTGAGTCTAATGAGACTATTTTCATTGATATGTGAGATGTTTCTATTTTTAGTAGTGTCTATTTTAAGACATGCTGTATTCAGCAGCAGTCTCGCAGTAGTTTCTCTTCATTTTTAATCTTCCTTGCTTTTTAGGGGCTAGACTACCTTTTTCTGGACATGTCTATAATTATCAATTTCTATTTAGAGCAGGTGCAGGGTGTGATGTCATGGTTCCAGTGTGCAGTGGATCCAAGATTCTGGTGGGTGAAGGATGATGAGTCAAGTATAGTATTGAGTAAGTGGATTGTTCTCCCAATGTGACTTGCGACAGCTAGTTGGAAATTTCCATTTATATGAGTCCAAAATGGCCATGTGCTAAAACCCTACTTTGACTTTCCAAGAAACCCTAACTTGCCTTGCTAGCTTGACTTTTCAAAGACCCTAATTTGCCTTACCATCTTTGTTGAGCCCAAAACCCTAACTCACTTGGTTATCCATACTTGAGTACTTTTGTTAATTTTACCAAGCAAAAGCCTTATACAAAGTTGCTATTCTTAAACCCCCAATTTGAGTCGCTAATTCTGCCAAGCCAAGAAAACTCTAAATCGAATTGCTCTTGCTAACTTTGTCAAGCAAAAAAGTTGGCTCAACTCCCTATATATAATTGGCAATTTTACTAATCTAAGCAGAAAACCTAAGTCAACTCCCTTTTCATAATTAGCATTTGCTGAGTTTGTCGAGCCTTGCCCTAATCTGACTTCTGTAGCTTTAACTTATATGCGATATATTGTTGGAAGATTATATTCTCCAAAAGGAAATTCATTGGAGGGATTATTTATGGCAGCTTTCGCTTTAAGTGGGATATATCCTCCTCAACTTGCATACAACTTCACTGTTTAAGTGAAAAGTTTATGGTTACTAAAATGGTGCATAAGTTGGAGGTGGTTACAGATATCCATTTATATTTTTTTTAAAAGACAGATTTCGATGCCAATAAGGGCAACCTTGTAGGATTGTTGTATGCAGTATTGAAGTGACGATGGACATCTGGCGAATTATTGAGAATAAACTGGCTGTTTGAGGATGAAATTGGCAGTTTCCTGTGCTTAAAATCAGTAACCAGCAGCTACCACATGCAGAGTGGGTGTGACTTGAAGGTTTATCCAGCAGTTTGACCCTCAAGAAAAATAGTTTCATCATTGATTTGCATGCTACAGCCAGCTGTAATATGAGATTAGTATTGGCAGCCACAGTTGATGTTGTTTTGAGAAAAGAATATGCAGCTAAAGAAAGGTCGAGGTAGAGTGAGGTCAACTTGGTTAAGTGGCAGTCAGAGGGTGAAATGTGGCGCTGGAGTAGACTATCTTTAGCAGTCTTATCCTCGGAATTGGCAAGTCACAGTCATGTCTTATACATTACAGAGAAACAGCAAGTTTTTTGCATGATTGGTTGATTAGGGAAGGAAGGTAACAGGAATCCTGTTGGCAATTACTTGTCATTAGTGGCAGTTACCAGCAATGAGGAAATTCGCTGTCATAAACAGCAGATGCATGCACCAGATGTTGCCAAAATTCAGTGCTTGAGGTGGAGATTATTTAGGCTTTTCCAGTGATTGCATATGCCATGCAAGTTGTTAGGAGTCCTGGTTTTTCTCATGCACAGTTAGGACATACTATCACTCGTTTTGGGTTTCTATATCAATGAATTGGAGATCACTTTGAAGGGTTTGAAAGTATTTTTCTGAGCAGATTGCAGCAGCAGAATTCTCATCATCGTCCCACCTTCCGAATCCAACAGACCGCTTCCATCACTGCATGTTACTGGACCTATTGTAGCCTGTCATGTGTTGTCATTATGATGTGATTCGGTCTCTTGAATAACACATTGATTTGGTTTGACTATGCTTTGTCTCTGGCTCTTGAAATCTCTTGGTTGGATAGTAGTTTGATAGTATTGCAGTTTTAGTTGCTTCAGTGCACTTACTTTGATTTCTTATTCACTTAAGGTGCACATTCTCTACACCTCATTTATTTCATTCACTATTGTAGTTGGCTTAGAAATCTGATCTCAACCATTTCGAATTTAATTAAGAATTTACCCTTGCTCTTGACTGCTTATGGGCAGCTCAAGAGTGAGTTTTGTGTGTACTAATCAATTGGATTTTACGCAGAGTAACTAGTTTGATAATAGCATACAACCCCTAGGGACACCCCCTTGAGATTGGCAAAGTACCAGTCCGAATGGGGAGACATCCAATGGTGATAAGGTTAGTTGTCTAGAGTTGTTGCGCAGATCTGTCGGTGCAGATTCTTGTGATAACAAGACAGAGGTTTGCAGAAGGAAATCAGCGGATGGGGACAGGAAAATAACCCATTTTGGGGAAAAATCACTAAATATGTGTACCTCACACAACCTGGTAGTGTGCATTGGGGTAGATAGGTGGAATGACTTGGGAGTAGCAATGTTCTTTACCAATGATAGACAGAGTGTACTAGACTATGTGTTGTGCTCGACAAACACACTTGAGGTAACACTACACTTTAAGACTGGCAATTGCCATGAGAAGTCATCCTCATATCACGAGCCAAGTTTCAAGGAACTCAACAATGAAGGCATAATAGAGAAAGCAAGGAAATTAGATTATGAAGTGCACAAGCACAGAGTAAAAATGAATGCACAAACACAGATATATTCCAGCAGGAGTAGGAAAGAATCAAAACCAAACCATTCTTTATCAGAGAGGAAATGACAGCAAAAGAGAGAAACGAGAGAAGGAGATGGCAGTGGTTCAAACCAGCATTGTGAAATATGAAGGATCCAACAAGAAGAAGCCAAAAGGACAAACAAATGGCTTCCCAGTAAATCCCTAGTTGTAAAGAGGCAAGAAGGACGTATAGAAGAGAACCAACAAGCAATAATATTAGGAATTACAAGCAGATAGTGAAGGCTCAAAAACCAAAATTTGTGAAGGCAAGGTAAGAAGAGTTGCTAGTCAGGCAAAGAGGAATAAAAGAAGAGTTGCTAGTCAGGCAAAGAGGAATAAAAAAACATTTTGTAAAGAACTGCAGATAAAAACGCGGGCTCAGGAAAATGACATCTTACATGAACAATGGTTGGTGTATGCCAAACAACTATATGAAGACATATCGATACAAAAGAAACCCCCTGAAATTGTAGTGGGTGAAGACATGTTCTCAAAAGAGGATGTTGAAGATGGCATCAAACAGTTGCTTCAGTAAAGGCAAGAGATATTGACGGTCTCCAAACAAAACACATGAAATAGGGGTAGAAATACTTAAGCCACCACATAACAACAATCATGAATCAAATGGTGAAAGAAAGATTGTCAAATGAGTGCAAAACAACCTCATCCTTCCCATATACACCAGGGGGATGGAAGGGGGGGGAGGGGCACTCCAGACAATTACAATACAAAAGCCCAATCTTTGCTAAGTTGATTGGAGGATTCTATAGACAAAAATAAACAAATGGGTGGAGGAGAAAGGGAAGAGGGCCAAAGGTTAGGAAGGGTTTAGGCCAAAGCACTTTGCCATTGATCATTATCTCAGCTAGAGACACCTGGTGGAGACATGGTACAACAAACATGAAGTATTAGTGTTACTTTGTAGACTTCAAGAATGCATTTGATACAATGTCGAGGAAGAAGTGATGGGAAAGGATTTTGGAGCTAGAAGAATGGAGAGCTGTGGCACAATTTATATGAACAAGTCAATGCCAAAATCCAAACTTAGGGTGGCATGTCAGAAAGTGTAAATACTGACATCAGAGTGAAGAAATGGTGCCCACTATGCCTTACACTTAGTGGTCTATACATTGATAAGCTTGAGGAGTGGAGAAATGAGAAATGAGGGTATGAATGTAGCTGGAATAATAATTAAAATTCTATTATGCGTGGATGACATAATTCTAGCAGCGAAAAGTTGCCACCGAAAACATTCAAAAGCTAACAAGAACACCTTCTAGTATTGGAAGCATTCTAAGTGAAGTTGGCATGGATGTTAATACAAGAAAAAAATGGTCATCTTTTCTCTCATGCGACAAACAATTCAGTTGAAAATCGAATTCAAACAAGAGCCATTAGAGATTATCCAAAGCTAGGGGTGGCAGGTGTGGGGGAGTGTTAGTTTTGTAGCTCGGTAGGTGTCTCAGCATGGACCTAAGTGTCCTAGGCATGTTGATGGACACATTAAATACCCAAACCAGCTTTATTTATTTTATCCTAAGTTTTAACTTAGGAAAAATTAAAAAGTCACTTAAATTACTTTTTTCTCAGATTTCTGAAAAAGTCACTTTTCATAAATTAATAATTCACAAAAGTGTATTTCTGGAGGCTTCTAGAAGTCTCTTGAAAAAGTGAATTAGAGAGATAAATAGAAGGGTTGAGGATGAGAGGGACACACATTCTCATTTGTAAGAAGAGGAAGAGGGAGCTTGGGCAAGAGAAGGAGAGGGCAAGTAGTTGAGGAAGAGGGCGAGTTCTGGGCCAGACTTGAGCAGCCAATGGAGGTCGAACCAGGGCCATACTGGGCAGCAGAGAGAGGCCGAACTCAAGCCACATACAACATATTTCAGGAGGACGATTTTTCAGGGCCGAGTTTGTTGGGTTGTTTTTGCTGAGTGAGTGAGGAAACTTGCTCGAGAAATTTCTATAAGAAATTTTTATTTTTTGTTGTTGTAAATTCTCTTGAAAGCCCATAACAGAAGGCCCTCTTTGTTGGTTTTCCCCACACTGGGGTTTCGAAGGTATTTCTGGTGTTGTCCATTTTATGTGTTTGGTTTTTTGTATGTGCTTCTGCTACTATTTTGGTTAAATAACTCAATTGTAATATTTATGCATAATTTTCTGAGTTTATATCAGCATTGATTAAATTTTGGTTAGATAAAATTATTGGCAAAATATTTTGGTTGTTGAGTTATAGGAAAGTAACATGGTATTAGAGCTCAACCTCTAAGTACAGAAAGAGAAGATACTTTGTTGTGCAAACCAGGGAGTGAATCAGCAAAGGAGGACATGTGATCAGAAGTGTGTGGGAAACGGAGCAGCAAACTCAAATGGCTAGTGCAGGCTTAAGGTTTGAGGACAGGCTAGATGGTGCCTCAAATTTTTGTCCTTGGAGGGAGCGTATTGGCTTGGTACTGGAGGAGATTGGACTATTGGAAACTGTTGAAGGCAAAGTGGCAGCCCCTGCTAATCCAGTACAACTAGCAGCTCACAACAAGAAAGATGGCAAGGTCAAGAGGATAATTATGGATGGAGTCAAGGACCACATTATTCCTCATTTGTCTGGCAAGAAGACAACAAAGGACATGTGGGGGGCCTTAGTGAAGTTGTACCAATCTGACAACTAGAGCAAAAAGATGTTGCTCAAAGAGAAGCTGAGAAGCACGAAGATAGCCAAGGGAGAGTCGGTGGTCACTTACCTCACAAAGTTCACTCAGATCATAGATGAACTAGAAGTTATGGGAGAAGTAGTGGACAAGACTAAGTTGGTGAAGAAAACCTTGAATGACTTCACCAAGCAGTGGGAAGTATTTTTCCATGGAGTGGTGGCTCAAGAGAAGCTCCCTGATTGGGAGAGATTATGGGATGACTTCACCCAGGAGGAGCTGAGACTTGATGCCACTCAAGCTAGCCAGCCAAAGAGTGAAGAGGAAGAGAATGTGGCTCTTCATGCAAAGAAGGGAAGTGGAGTGGGAGGTTCCAGAGACATGGGCAAAGTGAAATGCTTTGCATGTCACAAGACTGGCCACTATGCCAGCTAGTGTCCTAGCAAGAAAATTAAGGAGGCAGAGGTTGCAGCCACAACATCTACTAAGATGGATGCGTATGCAAAGAAATTCGAGGATGAATTTTCTTTGGTCGCTTCTCTTTCAAGCAGCAGTGTTGCAGAGTTGGGAGGACAGTGGGTTATGGTTCATGGACAGTGGATCATCTCGACATATGACGGGAATGAGGTCGGTATTCCTTAGTGTTTCAGAGACGGGCTCATACTTGCATGTGGGTAGTGGGGTCGGCACCATGCATGCAGTGAAGGGGGTTGGATGCACCAGATTCCAGCTAGAGTCAGGTGGTTCTCTAGAGGTGGCCGGGGTGATGTATGTTCCAAAGTTGAAGGTCAATTTGCTCTCCGTGGCAGCTCTGGAGGATATGGGGTATGCAGTGATGTTTGAGGATGGATAGGTGCTCATACGTTCAAAGGGATCAGATACCCAGGATGCAACAATGAGGCTTGGCATCAGAGAGGGTATGATGTACAAGGTGTTGGGACAACCTGTAGTGGGGTCCAAGGGGATCTTGGATCATAGATCAGTGTCAGTGGCAGAGTCTTGTGGACGAGTGGCTTCATCTAAGACTGCTAAATCTGTCAGTTGGTATGACCTGACATTGATGGAGAAACCAAGCAGGACATCAAATCAGAGTGCAGCGAAGGTAGGTGGGATGTCTTCCAGTTCAGAGGGAGCAGCTACAGTAGCAGCAGATTTGATGGGATCGGAGATTGATCTAAGTGGAGACACCTCCCTCGCTAAGAGGGAGTGTTAGTTTTGTAGCTCGGTAGGTGTCTCAGCATGGGCTTAAGTGTCCTAGGCATGTTGATGGACACATTAAATACCCAGACCAGCTTTATTTATTGTATCCTAAGTTTTAGCTTAGGAAAAATTAAAAAGTCACTTAAATGACTTTTTTCTTAGGTTTTTGAAAAATTCACTTTTCAAAAATTAATAATTCACAAAAGTGTATTTCTGGAGGCTTCTAGAAGTCTCTTGAAAAAGTGAATTAGAGAGATAAATATAAGGGTTGAGGGACATTCTCATTTGTGAGAAGAGGAAGAGGGTGCTTGGGCAAGAGAAGGAGAGGGCAAGCAACTGAGGAAGAGGGCGAGTTCTAGGCCAGACTTGGGCAGCCAGTGGAGGCAAAACCAGGGCCATATTGGGTAGCACAGAGAGGCCGAACCCAGGCCACATACAACAGATTCCAAGGGGCCAGTTTTTCAAGGCCGAAAAAGCAGGTCGAGTTTGTTGGGTTGTTTTTGTTGAGTGAGTGAGGAAACTTGCTGAGGAAATTTCTTTAAGAAATTTCTGATTTTCTGTTGCTGTAAATTCTCTTGAAAGCCCATAATAAAAGCTCCTCTTTGTTGGTTCTCCCCACACTAGGGTTTCCAGGGTATTTCTGGTGTTGTCAATTTTATGTGTTTCGTTTTCTGTATGTGCTTCTGCTACTATTTTGGTTAAATAACTCAGTTGTAATATTTATGCATAATTTTCTGAGTTTATATCAGCATTGATTAAATTTTGGTTAGATAAAATTATTGGCATAATATTCTGGTTGCTGAGTTATAGGAAATTAACAGGGGAATCATTTATGATCTCGAAGGAAAGAAGGAAATAACATGTGCTTGGGGTCTAGGACAAGTCACAAACAACCAAGCTGAGGCTTATGCTCTCCTCCAAGGTATTTTCCTCGCCAAAGAAGTCAATATCAAATCTATGATAGCTATGGGAGATTCAAGTGTCATCATCAAATCGATGATAGGCAAATCAACTCCTAAGGAGAACAAGCTCACTTTGATCTTCACTTGAATCAATAAGGAGGTGAGTAATCAAATTAGAGTTTAATACTATCAAATTTTGTTGGACCTCAACTCGAAAGCAGACTCATTTGCCAATGAAGCCACCTTGTTAAACTTCCGGGACTTAGAAAAAAAAGAGGGACAACTATATTGTTTCATCCTCTAAGTATCCAAGGTCAAAAATTTTATGCCACGTCACATCCTCATTAAACTCCACATGTTGCAACATCTACATGCAAACACTTACCACAATCCTGTCCCATCTACATGCAAATGTGCGGGAAGGGGATTTGCAAGGACACAATCCTGTCCCATCTACATGCAAACATTTACCACAATCCAATATTATGAACTGGGAATTATGGATATTTGTCGGCAAGGTGGGGTTATGGCTCAGAATGGGAATGGAATTTGCAACCTCTTTTGGAGGGCACTCAGTCCAATCCACTCTCATTGGGAAAGAATCTTATATGTCCTCGGACTGGTTTTTCTGGGACGAGGTATTCATGCTTCAAGATCTAGAGGCTTTCAACGATCAATTGTTATAGTGTCAGGGCCTCTAAAGCGTGTTTGGATTTTGTCCTTTGGTCTCTATCTTTGTGTTTTGGATTTGGCTCAGGAAAAGGTGTTCAAGCAGGGTCCTTATATTTTCATGAATTCCTGTAGAAATTATCTCTTTAACTTCCTATTCTACATAAGAATTCAGTTGTTGTTTCTATGTGCCCTGGGTTTAAAATGCTTGAATTATATCCATTGGGCCATAGTTGAGGTTGTATGTGTTAAGAGTTTCAGTCCAAGTTACGGTCACTTGTGGAAGCATAGTGTGATTGTCATCCTTTTGTTAGGTTTATGGGACAAAGGTCTACCTCTATGTGCTGGAGCTAAATTTGGTCATCCTGTTTCAAATCCAACTCTGCCTTTCTGCCTTCAGTTACCTTGAAATTGAGCCTAAAAATCAAGGACTGCTGATCCGAAATCGGATTCAGAAGCCTGCCAGGGCTTGAAAAATGCTCAAAAATGAAAGTGCTCAGAATCCGACGAAACCAACATCATTGTGTCCGTCTCGTCTTCCCGATTCCGGCGGTATATTTACTTTGTCAAACGGGCTCCGTATGCGAAAGTTATCGCGTTCTGATCGGAAGCCCAAACAGGTAAAAAGTCAAAGGTCAACTGATCAAAAAGTCAACACTGACATCAGCATGCTGACTGTGCAGTAGATGACGTGGCACTCTCTGGCTGATGGTGATTGGGTAGGTTTGCTGACAGGGCAAACATGTGGCAGG
>ML782833.1:373639-425524 GCA_009831015.1 Picea engelmannii
ATATATATATATATATATATATATATATATATTTATATTTATATTTATTTTTATTTTTATTTTGAGTAACACTTGTATTATTATATCTTTACGTACAAAATATAATAATTATAACAAAATAATAATAATATTATATGAAAGAATGTATCATTATATTTTCACGTACAAAATATAATAATTATAACAAAATAATAATAATATTATATGAAAGAAAGATATTAAATTTAAACATAATTATAAATATTATAAATATAGTTTATATAAAAATTGTGTATGTTTTTACATATCTATATTTATATAAATTTTGAGTTTTGAGTTCCATTGAGTTGAGTAAAATTATAACCAACTTAAATTTATTTTTAAATGATTAAAAAATTTACAACTTAAAAGATTTGATTTAATCTTTTTTGAAAAGTTTTATATTGAAAAAAAATAAAAGTTTACTCAAATTCAAAATAAAAAGAATAAATAAAGTCCATCTTATGATTTCTTCTTCGTCAAAAAAGAACTTTACAATAATATCTTCAATCTTTAACATATAATTTATTTTTTTCCTCATTTAAAAAAATAACTTTACAATAATATCCTCAATCTATAACACATATAGTATACATCTTATCATAAATCTTAACGTTCATACCGGATGTCACCTATGGGGTTTGTCATGGTCCATATTACAATGTCTATTAAATATTTTTCGTTAAAATTTTATCTTCATCATGAACAACATTTAACATTGTTTAATGACTTTAGATGCATTAAAGTCATTCAAGGGGAAAATCTAATAAAATGTTGCATGGATCCAATGCATAATTATGCCCACCAATTCTTACATTGCAAATTGCTAATGCATGTTGAGCACATTAGCACATGTCCTTCCATAACTTCTAGCATTCCACCCAAAGACACTTGATAGCATGATGAAAATCGCGTATAGCTCATATATGTGTGCTAGGCATGTTATTCTTTGATGGAGAAATGCAATGTGTGATGACACATAGATATGTAACACAAGAGTGCCAAAAAAAAATAGGTGGACACTTTGAGGAGAAGTTCAATCAATTCAAAAGTTTTCGCATACCAAAGACTTGCTCAATATAAATATCATTTACAAAAAATTGTAGGATCATGCCCAAACCATTTCCTTAACTAATAATAATTTCCAACCAAAGTCTTCAACATTGAAAATTTTAGTAGCTAATTTTCCATGTTTTTTTCCCACAAAAATATACGTTAATTTCAATTTTTCATAAAAATATAAAAATGATTCACCCAAATTATATAGGATACAATTATTATACTCTAAAAATCACCAAAAGTTTCTAGAATCTATATAAAATCATTACAAATTTGAATATTTTTACAAAAATATCACCAAACATTTTATGGTTAGCATTTTAAGAATTAGTAAGATTCACCAAGATTCATATACTTTAACATAAGTATGGATCCTTAAAACATTTCATAGTCTTCAATTATATAACTAATGGAGATTAACTCTCCATACATGTTATAGCATTATTTGGTCACTACTGACCATGGATACCTTGTTGGCCAAGATATCATCCATTGACTATCTCTATTCCACATGAAACATACTATAAAGTAATTGTTAATCGCATACCCATGTTTTTCCTTTAGGAAACTTGCAAGTACCCACGCTTATACCTGAAGAAAGGCGTAGGTGTCTTCCAAAAATTGCAAAAAATAATAAATGCACATTAATTGTGCACCCTTGGTAGGGGTTTATAGGTTTTATACACTTGTACAACCTTGATTCACATTGCCAATGAACTTAGCAACTTTTGATAGCATAAATCGGGTTCAAATGTTGGAGAAAAGATACTTACCAATCTATTGCCCTTATGTTGGACCATTGTCTTGAGAATTTAACCTTGAATTCTTATGACCACTCCCTTCTACATGACCCTTGTTTTTGGAATCAACTCTTTTGTTTAGACTTGGGATTTAAATTCTTGTTGATTTTTCCATCCACTTATGGCAAGGAGTTTGAAGCAAAGTTGAAGTCTATAAGTGGTCTAGGCAAGAGGAATTTGGACTCTAGTGGCAAAGGTGCTAGCAGTAGATCATGTATCATTTTGTAATTGTTGTTTCACATTAAATTAATACATGAAGATCTCTCTTCTCCCACGCCACCCCTCCACCCCCCAAACTATGTTACAATTTATTTGATTATTGTTTATTGATTACATGATTTGAGGAAGAATAAACCACTTGATGTTAGTTAAGATTAGTTAGTTACAAGTTTTCTTGTTTGTTGTCATTGGTATTTTTATGCTTTAATGGTTTAAGGAAGGTTGTGTATTTCTAGTTTGCATATTTCTAAAGAATCTTGGAGTAATCGGGACCTTATCCAGACAAATGGAAAGATACAAAAAAGGGACCAACTAATTAGTCCAATGTACTTTTCTCCATCCATTTACTTTATCTTTGACATAATAATTGAATCCAGGAAGTTGAGTAGTATTTCTTTAGTCTACTCTACTAATGACTTGACCCTAGTCACTTGGAATGATTTCCTACAACATAAATGGCAGCCATATCAGGGAGAACTATATAAGTTCTTCCTTTTAGGGTTTCCTCTCTTTAATTTCTAACTTTATAGTTTGAATTGGTTATTTAGTTTTATTTTATTCCTGGATATTCTTGTTGTAGAACAAAAGTTTTAAATTTTCATGCCTTTTTGGGCAAATATTTCTACATTTTTAGGCTACAAATGTGACTATCCTTAGGGACAGAAGAGGGTACTTGCACCTTTACTTCATCAAAAGTATTGTTACATGTGTTTTTCTTCAAATAAAAGCAAGGGTGCACACTTTTTCCTTTTTGGATATAAGTGGGTGTCTCCTCTAGTAGCAAGACTTGTAATTTGCTTGAACTTTTGGCTTTTCAACCTTGTTTTCTACAAATTTTGAAGTGTTTGGTCTGCAGACATAGGGAAGTAACACCTAGTGCTTGGCATTTCCTTTTTTATTTGAAAAATAAAAGAAAACAAAATATTGTATATTTGTTCTAGGTGCATTATATTAACACTTTGTAGTTGCATTTTATTTGCATTATTTTCGGGTTGTAGGTTGCATTAAATCAATTTGAAAAGAAAAATAAAGTTGTAGTTCTAGATTGCTTAACTTGATCTCTTAAGTCATTTGTTTTCAAGGTTTAATAAAAGTGCCTAGCTTCATAGAAATATCAACATAAATACTCTTCAAAATTTGTCAATGTCTTTATAATTTCAACATTCTTAAGGTCTTAAAACATCATGAAGTTTCACTCTCATTTCCTTTGAGTAAACAACAACTCTAAAAAAAAGATTAATATCTAAAATGAATTCGACTTTCTCTTTATAGAAAATGCACGCAATCTAAGTTGAGAGCCTTGGTGTAGGGTGGAGAGTAAACTCTCCAAGCCTGCAAAACAAAAACTAGAGTCATTTGTGAGTGTTGAAAATCCAATAGTAGCAACGAAATTCATAAGGGAAGTGTGCCTAAGACACACACCAAGCATGAGGCTAAAGCTAAGCAAGCACTAAGATTATCCCCTCTTATGTGTTTAGTAGGATATGTGTGACAAGAACTTTAGTTGAAGTGGAAATTCCTCGAGGTGACACCATTTCTCTAGAGTTTTGGATCTAGGACTCACTCCTACATTCCCTACCCATACACAAAACGATGACCCACAACTTTACCACTTAAGTGCATATTACAAAGTGGTAACCTTAGTGACCTTTCCATAGGTTTTCCCCTATGTGACTATAAGTGAGAAGTGCTTGCAATACCTGACATACATGCTTAACATTCATTTCACCTCCTTTGGAGAGTGCCCATCTTCATGAGGGTACTTGCACCTTAGGTGATTGTTGTGTGAGGGTTACCATAACTATCTCTCACACCTTAATTAGTAGGACTTGGGCCCTAATTATCCCAGACCATCTTACGAAAGTCTTCTTGATTAACTCTTCATTGATTAAGCTTCAAGGCCTGACCACTTGTTATATATATAAAAATAAGATAGGGATAATGAAATATAATAGCAAACATTTATAATTAATTAATAAATAAATAAATAGAAAGACACACCTCTTCATAAAGAGGAAAAGAGGCATCCCATAGACTATATCTATAATAGAGGCCCATTCATTGTAAATATCATTCATCGTTCTTATTCATTCTATCAATCAAATGTTTTATTTTATCTCATATATTGAGTAAATTACCGAATGTTTCCACTACATTGGTATCAGAGAACATGGTTTTGGTCCATGGTATTTCTTAAACCACTTTATAAAAAAAAATTACCCATCTATAAAAAAATTACTGACTCAGTAAAAACAAACTACTAACTCAGTAAAAAAAATGCATTATATATAAAAAGTCAATTTGTATATATCCTTTACAAAGTGAATTAAAAGTGGGTTCTACAAAGAAAAAGGCTAACCCCAAGATCATTAAAAACGATGAGTTTCTTGTGGATCTAAAGATGTGTAGAGATGAAGTCAATAGCATAAGACATTGTCTTTGTAATGTTGAGAAGGGACATAAAAAGTTAGGAGGAGGGAAAAAAGAGTTAGTGGGAGCACAAAAAGAATTAAGAGATAAAATCGATAAATTAATAGAAAAGGAAAAAAAAATCGACAGGTTGATAAAGTCTGAGAAACGATGGCACACCCTATTAAAAATAAGAAACGACGACAAGGATGAAACAACGAGGATTCTTAATAATCAACATGGAAGAATTGACCAACTAACCGAAAGGGTAGACACATTATTTGCAGAATCCTTAGCCTACCAAATACCACCACAAAGTCCAGAATCACAAAATACAAGTGATAAAAGACATCAAGAAGCATCAGAAATAGTTTCTTCAAGTAGTATATATAACTCAAGATTTAAAAATAGATATTATCAAAAAAATTTAAAAAAATTACTGAAATATGACGGTAAGGACCCTAGAGGAGTCATTATCTAAGTCAACAAAATGGAGGGTATCTTTGAATCAGATTCCCTTTTGGTTGAACAAGAAAAAATAATGACATCCTCCAACAACTTAGAAGATGAAGACTTTGAATCCAATTGGGAAAATGAAGAGGAAGATGAAGACTCTAAATCCAATTGGGAATATGAAGAAGAATATGAAGAAAATGGTGATTCAGATGAGGAAATTGATGTGAACTAGAGTGGCTTTGTAAATATGATTTCTATGTTATTCGTAACCTCACCCACCAAAGATAACGGTAGCACAGTCTCATCGCATGTCAAAATTGCAAGGGGCTATCTATGGAAGAGACACCTCATCTCTAGAAGTAAAATGGGAAATTTTGGAAATGAGGATGTGTAGTTTTGTGTATGAAGATTGGAGTCTCGATTAGGGAAGACAGTGATAAAATATCATAGGAAAAGGGCCAAAATACTAGCACATCACATACCTCTGATATGTCCTCCCACAACCCTAAACCTAGTAGAGAAACTTCATAACAAGGAGATCCAATTGTTTGACAAGATTGTTGAAATCTTTTTAACATGTTATACTGTGAGGGTGATTATTGCTTCATCCAGATAAAAGAGGATCTCCTCAAAACAAAGGTCTCTCTTGAGATACTTCTTGAAAAGAATTTTGATAGGTATCTTCTTGGTTTTGGAGAAGATGAAGAGGGTGCTAAAATTTATGCGAAACAGAGGAAGTCATTCATTAAATTACAACCTCATCTTGGAAATATTTGAAAATATATCTTAGATTTGTTTGATCATGGAGAAGACCATCTACCCCTAGACCGATGATTCAAGGTCAATCAAATGTATTTTCACACTCTGGACAATTTCGATGCTAGGAAGTATGGATATGCATTCTTCAATACAAGCACAATGTCTTATAAACACAAAGTCTTATGGAAGGCCTTCATGTTTTCAACCAACACTGTGTTTTTTCTCAGGACATTACCATCACATTTAGCCTAGGTCCACATCATGAGTATGTCCAATACTTTGGATATAAAGAGATTCTTGAATGACCTAACAATTTCCACATAAGAGACCAAAGATCGACTAGCAGCTTCGCTGACAATTGGCACAAGTATGATAATTCTGGAAAGGTTGTAGCAACTCTCAGCACAAGCACACGAGAAGCTAGGGGACAAGGTTTTCCATGAAGTAGAGGTGCATCACGAGTATTTTTTTATTATTATCATTTGAAGCTTGTGGTTCTATCCTTTCTTGTATTGGACTATACAATGTTGCTAGATGATGAAAAAACACAATGATCCCAACGAATGGCTTGGAGGAGCTTTTGAAAGTAATATACTTTCTTTGAGGACAAAGCAATTTTGAAGAGGAAGGCAATGTTATGTATATTAAAACAAGATAGGGATGATAAAATATAATAGTAAACATTTATAAATAATTAATAAATAAATAAGTAAAAATACACACTTCTTCATAAAGAGGCAAAGAGGCATCCCATAGACTATATTTGTAATTGGGGCCCATTCATTGTAAATTTCATCCATCATTGTTAATCATTCTATCAATCAAATATTTGATTTTAACTCATATATTGAGTAAAGTACCAAATGTTTCTGCTACACCACCTTGGACTTGTCTTTGGGAGAGTGATTTGTTTATTGTTTCCCTCTTAAGAATTTTTGTAGTTGAGTTCTTGGTGATTAAAAGATTAGACAACCTAGGGTTTGATCGCTTTTTATTTTTCTGAGTTTCTTATTCCAAAGTGTCAGACCAAAATCTTCGTCGGTCTTGAAGAATCAAAAGCATCTCTCTCTAGAGTACGAAGTTACCTACTACTAGGCAGAGGTTGAATGATTCTTACCCATAGTCAAGTGAGTAAGAAGAAGAGACACACACTCCCTTGAATAATCCCACAAAGGAAGAACAAGTGTAAGGATAACCTATCTCTTATGGGTTATTAAGGAATCTCGATGGACATATACCTAGAAGGGTTCCATCCTCTCTCCCTTGAGACGATCTCAGGCCACCCCAAATCAAGGAAATCCCTTATCTAACTCTAACCAATTTTAATATGCCTCTTACTAACCCGTAGAGTCTGCTTCTTTTGCACATTCATGAATTTTCACATAAAGATTTAGTTTCACATTCAAATATGTTTCATTGGTGCTCTATGATGAATAACACTACTAATACTCCAGATGTTCGGGACACCAATCCCCCTACCTTCGACATCACTACTGAGGGCACTACTATGCCTATATCTAGAGTCTCCATTAGGGACACCACTACTCCCATGGTAACACCCAATAGCGAGATAGGGACTCTAGTATCAATTAGGGGCACCACTACTCCCATGGTAACACCCAATAGCGAGATAGGGACTCCAGTCTCTATCCCTAAGAGTGGAGGAAATGTCTCTTTTGGGATGTCACATTTCAGTACTAGTACACTGCTTGTTTTTCCTAGTGTTAAAATGTCAAGGGAAATTTTTATGACTCCATTTTCAACGTTCTCTTTTGAAGGTGGACACATCCATTGTTAGTATCCTACCCTAACCCCCTTACTTAGATACTTTATTACTATATTAGGCCACCTTCCTTGAATAAGGCCCATTTAATAGTTAGTTAATGGTCACTCATTGTAGGGTTTTTTTTAGTAATAAGACCCAAATTGGTTCGTTGTCCCTCATTATAAGGGGCCCATATGTAGTTAAGATTCTCTATGGATAGATATATATGGAGTAGAAGGTTATGTATTGTTTTGTCGAGAATTGTTATTGTATTTGGAACATTTCTCTTGGAGGTTGCCCCCTTGAATAGGCAAGTGAACATAGCTCTCTATTTGTATCTTTCTTTTCTCTTATGTTCTTGGGATTTGCACTACATTTTATGTGAATTCTCTAAATTTTGGGGGCTAAGTACACTAAAAGTGGTATCAGAGCTCTTTCTTAGGCATGAAGTGGGAGAATTTTTGGGCACAAAGTGGGAGAATTTTTTTTCCTTTTCATAGATTTTTGACAGAAAAAAAAGAACGATAGAATTCAGATCGATTTCTAAAATACAAGTGGAATCCCATTATTGGAAACCCTTGTAACCCTTGTTGGTACCCCTTTGAGTAGTACCTCACAAAATAGTACTTGTATACAAAATCTCACTTCCACGTACCCTTGGGTATATAGGAAGTCCCCTAGGTATACCTGAAACCATATTTAGATTAACCAATCGGTCATCTTGTTGCTATAGTACACTAAGAACAACACTCGAGGACATCACTCTCTAGTACCTTGGTAGTTGAGTAATACAGATAAGGGCATGGTTGAGCCTCCTTAGTTAGTTTCCTAAGATATTGGTCTGAGTAACATTGTTGGACCCTACACGTATATCATAGAGCTATAGCACCTGACATTCCCTTGTCCCTAGGACCTTGTAACCCTTTTCAATGAGCACACCCATGAAAACTACCTATAAACCACCTCATACTTCCCCGAACAACATGAACACCCACTCTACTACAAGAAATTTGGACTCTGTGGAAGAACAACTTAAGCAAATCTAGGATGACATAGTTGGGTCCAATGCTAATTTAGATGCAAAGCTGGATGAGAAGTTGGATAAGAAGTTGGATGAGAAGTTCAACAACTTTGAACATATATTGACTAAAAATTTGATGGGTATGCCAACTCAGGGTATACCAGAAGAAAACCATTGGATTGCACCACACATTGAGCCACACCAGGAAGAAACTTCTAACTCAGGACTATTTATCCACCCACAACACTTGTCGAGTATACTCGACAATAGATCAACAGATAATAACATATGGCATCGTTCCTCTAAGGTGGACCTGAACAAGTTTGATGGTTATGACCTATTGGGATGGGTCACCCATATGGAACATTACGTTTCCCTTCAGTGTATTACTAATGACATGATGAAACTCAAGGTGGGGGTCCTATATCTACATCCAAAACAATGGCAATGGTGAGAATGGCATAAAAAAGCATATATGGGCTATATCCCTTGGATTCAGTTCGTTAAAGTTGTTTATGCATGTTTCGATAAAGTTAGTCATTATTTGGGGAGTCTTACCAAGTTATACCAAACCAACTCAATCACATACTGGATGGCAACCTTTTAGCAATTAGCTATCCGTACAAATAACTTAACATATTATTTCTAGAAAGAATGGTTCATTAGTGCCCTCAAGGAGGAGATTCAATCACAAGTCAGAATGCAATGTCCTGCTACATGGTTGGAAGCGACACAGAAGGCCCTAGAAGCAAAGACGGTGATTAATGCACAAACAAACAAAAAACAACCTTGATTCCCCACACTCATCCTTCCCAGGGTACTTCCCCAAGCACAACTCCTACTCATTCTTTGAAAATACAAAGGTTGTCTCCAATGGAAATGGAAGATCGCCAAAGACGAGGAATCTACTATAATTGTGATGAAAAAAATTCTTTAGGTCATTGGCGTAAAGAACATAAATTGTTCCAAATTGATATGACCACTCATGCCCTGACTAAAGACATAAGTATTGAAGAGACATCGAGTTATAATTTGAATACATCCACAAACAAACTCAGATGGATATGGAACCTCCATTCTCTCATGAAGAACCACTTATTTACTTGTATGCATTATCAAGCATTTCAACTGCACAAACCTTGAAACTCACAGGTTACATCAAGCACCGAAAAGTCATAGTCCTAGTTGATGGTGGAAGTATTCACATTTTCATTCAAACAAGAGTGGAAGAAGAAAACCCTTGTTTTATACAATCGATGCACAAATTTCAAATCATGATCGTCAATGGAGGTATGATGAAATGTGGGGAAAGATGTGAAAATTTTAGACTCCAGATGGGAGACTATCAACTAAAAATCTGTCTATTTTCCATCAATATGGGTGGGTGTGATGTAATATTGGGGGAAGAATGGTTACATACATCAATACGGGTCACCATGGATTCAAATAACTCTATATGAGTTTCAATAAAGAGGGTAATGTACACACCCTTTGAGGGATTCAGGTAGGATCTCCTAAAATAGTTAGCTCTCATTGTATAGAGAATTTATTAAAGAAGTGCCACTCTCGCATTATTTCCCAATTTAATTCCATATAGGTTATGGATAACCCAACACAAGAAATCCACCTATACTTGTAGCTAATCCTTGACAAACATCATTAGGTCTTCGAAACACCAAAGAGTTTACTCCCTTCTTGATTAGATCA
Source organism: Picea engelmannii (assembly GCA_009831015.1). Taxonomy (NCBI): domain Eukaryota; kingdom Viridiplantae; phylum Streptophyta; class Pinopsida; order Pinales; family Pinaceae; genus Picea; species Picea engelmannii. Next base: position 383,853 of record ML782833.1, read on the forward strand.
TGACCATGGCATGCCCCTAATTCTAGCAAGTCATCCACCAAATGTACATCCTTATTGCCACCCTTTTTCACAAAAGAATGAAATCGAAAAGATCATTCACAAGCCATTGGAGGTAGAGGTCATATGTCCTAGTACAAGCCCTTACTCATCACTAGTAGTCGCGGTATTATAGAAGGAAGGCACTTGGTGCATGTGTCCTAATTTTGATCTCTCAATAAGTTGACAATCAAGGACAAATTTCCCATCCCTGTTGTTGATGATCTCCTTGATGAACTTCATGGAGTAAAGTTTTCACTAATCTTGATCTACGTTCAGGATACCACCAAATCAAGATGAAAGAGGCAGACATCCCAAATGCATCCTTCAAAACACACGAAGGTCATTGTGAGTTTCTAGTGATGCCTTTTGGCCTTTGCAATGCTCCATCCACTTTCTAGAGTCTCATAAAAAATATTTTCAAACCTTTCCTATGCAATTTTTTGCTAGTATTCTTTGATGATATATTGATCTATAGTAAAACACGGGTGTTACACATAGAGCATTTTGATAAGTCCTTGCAACTCTTGAGAGACAACTAATTATTTGTGAAGCGTTCCAAATGTGCTTTTGGGACTCGTGAGTTTGAATATTTTGGTCACATTGTAAGTCAAGAGGGTGTACGAGTTGATCCCAAGAAAGTGGTAGCTATGCAAGAATGGCTCCATCCCAAAACACTAAAGAACTTGAGGGTATTATTAATACTTATAGGCTACTATAGGAAATTTGTGAAAATTTATGGAAAATTTGCAACTCCCCTAACTTCACTCCTTAAAAAGAATGCCTTTGTTTGGAGTGAGGTAGCAGCACGTGCCTTCACTGCTTTAAAGGATGCCAGTGAACTACTCCATTATTAACATTACTAAACTTTAATGAGACTTTTGTCTTGTAATGTGACGATTCAGGGAGAGGTCTTAACACAATATTAATGCAAGAAGGATGCTCCTTCGCATTCACTAGTAAACAATTATCTAGCCGCAATTTGGGAAAACCCACATACAAGAAGGAAATGATGGATATCCTTCATGCAATGAAGACTTGGTGCCCATATCTCATAGGGAGGCATTTTCATATCAATACTAACCATGATAGTTTGAAGTACTTGCTTGAACAATGGTTTTCTTCACCAAATAAACATAAATGGGTCACCAAGATGTTGGGGTATGATTATGAGATCGTATATAAGAAGGATAAAGAGAATATTTTGGTTGATTCTTTATCTAGACATTTCGAGGAGGATGGGTCACTCTTTTACTTATCATTACCAAGCTCAACATCGCTCAAGGATGCTTGCAAGGAATGGATAGAAAATGATACTTTAAGGCAACTCATCTAACGGATTCAGGTAGATCCCAACCCACCTAAAAGTTATACATGGAAACAAGACACATTGCAGTATAAATGGCACATTGTTCTGGCAAAGGATTCAACTCTAAAACAACAAGTCTTAAAGGAGCTACATTAATCATCGATAGCTCTTCACTATGTCTTTCATAAAACCTATGAAAGAACTCATGGTTCATTCTTTTGGGATGGCATGAAAAATATATCCAAGGCTTTGTAGCATCTCGTGATGATTTACAAAGAAACAAGGGAGAGAGAATGAAGATACTAGGGGCATTACAACCATTATCAATCCCAACATAGATTTGGATATAAGTTTTCAATGGATTTTATCAGGGGACTCCCAAAAGCAGGAAACAAATTATTAGTCATCATGGTGGTTGTTGGTCGTATTTCAAAAGCTTCTAATTTTTGTGCCCTAGATCATCCTTTCACTCCTTCCTCGGTGGCTCAGGCATTCATGGATCAAATCTTTAAGCTACATGGTATGCCCACTTCCATTGTCTCAAATCAAGACCCCAAATTCACTAGTAAATTTTGGCAGGAACTATTTAAACTTCAAGGTACACAGTTGAATATGAGCACTGCATATCATCCTCAAATTAATGGTCAAACAAAAGTGGTCAACAAGTTCCTCGAAACATATTTGAGATGTTTTGCTTCCAAAAATCCACATCAATGGGGACAATGGCTTCCCCTTGTTGAATGGTGGTACAACACCACTTATCATGGAGCTACCAAAATGATACCATATGAAGATGTTTATGGCTTAAAAACCCTATCAGTGGCATCTTATGCACCAAGCACCTCCAAGGTTCACGCAATATATAGAACGCTTCACACCAAATAATCCATTATCCATATCCTCAAGGACAACTTGTTTATGGCACAAAATCTAATGAAATAATTGGATGATCAACATATATCCATGCATTCTTTTAATGAAGGGGATCAAGTCTTTCTTCACCTAAAACCTTATAAAAAGACACCACTTAAAGAAAAAGTTCTCGAGAAGCTAGCTTCCAAGTTTTGTGGCCCCTATCATATCATACAACACATTGGTAAGGTCACCTACAAGTTGGCTCTCCCAACCCACTCTAAGATTTTTCTAGTCTTTTTGTGTCCTATATGAAGAAAGTTATGGGATGAAATTGCAAAGTGAAAACCAACTTGCCAGAAATTGATGAATAAGGTTCCATTTGGCTTCAACTAGAAGCAATATTGGATACCAGAGAGTGTCAGTTGCACCAATGCATGATGAAGGAAGTATTGATCTAGTGGAAATATATGCAACTAGAAGATGCCACATGGGAACCAATAGTGATTCTACGACAATTTCCTCTTCTTCATCTTGGACGACAACATTGCTTTTGAAGGGGGGGGGGGGCATGTTAGGATCCTACCCTAACCCCCTTACTTAGATACTTTATTATAGTATGAGGCCACCTTCCTTGAATAAGGCCCATTAAATAGTTAGTTAATACTCACTCATTGTAATAAAGGGTCATTTTTAGTAACAAGATCCAAATTGGTTGGTCGACTCTCATTATAAGGGGCCCATAGGTAGTTAAGATTCTCTATGGATAGTTATATATTGAGTAGAAGGTTATGTATTGTTTTGTCAATAATTCTTATTGTATTTGGAGCATTTCTCTTGGAGGTCGCCCCCTTGAAGAGGCAAGTGAACATAGCTTTTAATTTTAATCTCTTTTTTCTCTTATATTCTTGGGTAATGCACTACATTTTATGTGAATCTTTTAAATTTTTGGGGTTAAATATACTACAACCATGCTTCCATTCCATCTTTGGGAAGTGGATTTATACCATCTTTGGTTATAAAAAACATGGAGCATTCCCTTCCCCAACACAACGAGAAATATGCTTGGAAAAGTTTTTCCTTAGAACACTGGATTCTTGATGAATTCAGCTTCCCACCTAGAGGGGGAAACATCCAAGGGGAAGTTTCACAAGTGGAAATATGATGAATACTAAAATTTTGGGACAAGTTCCTAGTAATTGGAATTTTTTTTCCTAGACCCATTTGTTGTTTTTGGAAACATTGAACTTACCTGATTTAAGGAAGTTGACTAATGACCTAGTGCAACATGATCCTAACTCACCCTCAGTTCCCACCAAATTACCTTAAGATATTCCCAAGTTTGAAAGAAAATTTGGAGAATATCCATCCAACCATGTCATGAATTTTCACTTTTTATGTTTTCCAAACTTACTAATTGATGATAGCATTCAACTTAGACTTTTCCAATGGACCCTGATTGGGGTGGTTCGAAAATGGTACATTTAGCTTAAACACAACACATAGTGACTTCTCGTCCTTGGCAATGACTTTACTCACACACTTTCAATTACTAGTCAGTTATGAGAAAATAATTGAGTTGTTGACATCATTCTGACAAGATGCCTACAATCACATCTTTGATAATATTCATGAGTGGAAAAGGTGGAGTTGGATGATCAAGGATGAGATCCATGACCAATTTATGGTTGATTGGTTTGTGAAATCATTGCTACCATATATTTCCAAAGATGTCACCCTACCTAGGGTAACCACCGAGGAACAAGTGATAATGAGATACCAATGATTAGGCCTACTCTATTCCCAATATTGCGTCCTTTACAATATTTTACCTAATGCACTGTGGGAAGAAACCAACTCTGCTAAGCCAAAACCTGGATCACATGCTAGTTGGTTATGTAAAAGGTGTTGCAACTAGTTATGTATCAAACCAATTGATAAATATGTCCTTGTACTTGAAAACAATTGTAGTTCCTCAATGGGATATTAACACCTCAAGCCCCACTAAGTCCTTTGATGTCCTTTGAGTACAATATTTTAATCCAAAAAGTAGCTAGCAAATCAGGGGAAGAAAAAAGGAAAAAATAAAAAGCAAGGGCATGTAATGGATAATGATAATAATAATTTAGCGGGTGGGGGGGGGAGAGAAGAAGAAGTTCAATTTACTATGCAGGTGATATAAGGAGGACCATTTGACCCACTAATGCCCCAAGTTGGAGGAAGATCAATTATTATTGACGCAATGGGATGTCTAGCAACAACCCACCATTTTTGTGAACCCTTTTCCTCCTCAAACCCAACAAATGTTTGTTGGTAGTTTGAATACCCTTGTACCTTCGCAAGGGATAAATCAAGGTGCCCCTCCTCAAGGGGTAAATACATCAAATGCGAACATATATATGTGTGAAAATATTTTAATGTCCATAACAGAGTTGATAATTACAAGGTACCTAACCTTGTATCCAAGGATAAAGAATTATCCATGTCACAAATTCTTACCCCCTTTCATATTGAGAAACCAATGGTTGATATGAAGCATCGCCTTCCAAAAGGAATTTTAATAAGTTATGCATATAACCCTAATGCATAGAAAGATCAAAACTATGAGATTGTGGAATATCTTTCTTAGGTACCCTGTGCCATGTCTACACTAGAATTCATTCAAATCTACCCCATGCAGCATAAGGAATTATTGATCACTATTGGTGGCTTTGATCCTTTTTATTTTCATATAATAACATTTTACATGGAAAAATCCAAGTCGATACTTCCCCATCATGTCACATTCAAGTTCAGGTCTTATCTCCAGGAATGAACATTTTTAGGATAACAGTGGATGAAGGTGCTTCTACGTGTGTGATGATGTCCTATCATGCTAGAGAGCCCTAGCTTCTGTGAATATCGTGTCTTTAGAAACCATGTTGAAATAATTTGATGGTCATTCTTTTAGACATCGTGGAATTATACCCTCATTTCTTGTTGAATTGGGGGGAAAAACTGTCTCAGTAGAGTTTGAATTTGTCAATGATCCACTAGACTACAACATCCTCTTGGGACATGATTGGACTTATATTGTGATAGCTATAGTTTCTTCGATCTTACAAGTCATATGTTTCCCTCACTAGTGCCATATTCTAACAATTGATTAGTTGTCTTTTACTTCTTTTGATCCAACATCTACTGTGAGATCTAATCTCTCAATGGTAGACAATTCCATGAGGGTATATGATACTGTAGGTTTTGGGATGTATTCATGTTTGATGGGGAATTTTTTACTCCCTCTGCCCATTTTTTATATAACTCTACCCAAGTATATGTGATTTTGAAAGTCACCACTGACCCACCATGCTCAATCCCATTCAAAATATTCAACTTTGAGGAGGATTCGTGGGTAGTTCCCAAACCATCTACTTTTGTAGAAGGGATTGGATATGTAGATTCAATGATGCCATTGTCTGTAGTTGAGATTTACTACCAATCTATTCAATCATCCTCTATAGAAATTGATCAAATTCTTCCACTCCATGAAGAATATAATTAGTTTACCTCACCCATTTGGGCCTCTAGCTCTCCTGTTTCAGAACATTTATTGGACAATGTCTTACCATCATATGAGGCTATTGTGGAAGTGATAACCTATTATGAGAAACCATGGGAAAATATGAATTACAGGTCATACATTCTTCGTGAGTTAGATAAGTTGGAACTTGGAGAAAAAGGTTTGATCATCCCCAAAGATTTCGATTAGTATGAAAGTTTCATCCCAACACACAACATGTACATAGAAGGAAACACAAAAAACATCTATAAAACCATGCCAATCAACATCTCCACTAAAACTAACATTATTGATAACATTATGATTGGGGCAGATTGATCTCCCATAGAAGTTTATATTTACACTGCTCTCTTTAAATAATATCGTGACATTTTTTCTTGGTCATATGAAGAGATGCTAAACAATGATCCCTCGATTATTAAACATGCAATTAAAACATATGAGAATGTGAAACCTATTCGAGAAAAAATTCAATTGGTAAACCCTCGCAAGCCAGTTTCCATTAATGTAGAGGTGGAAAAGATTTTGAAAGATCGTTTCATCTACCCAGTCCCCTTGACTGAATGAGAGTCAAATCACATTCCCATGGATGATAAGCAAGGGACCATCTATGTGTGCACTGAATTTTGTGATCTAAATAAAGTGTGCCCAAAGGGTAATTATTTTGTGCCATGTGTTGGAACATGCACAATTTTGAACTTTTGAGATTTATATTTTTCACCTCTTAGAAATAAAATTATACCCAAAAAGAGAAAAAACTTAGAGAATTGCCTTTTAATTTTAAATCAAATTAATTGGTTGTTATTTAGCAATAAATCACTTAAAATATCTGTCGTTGATGAGTTTCCTTAATTTTATCGAACGATCCTAATGATCTCCGAAGTTTTGGAGCCACCTGAGTTTTAAAGAGTAAGTCTCGAACGGTCGCTTCGGAGCTCTGTGCTTCGGAGGTTCCAACAAGTCTAAATAGTAAAAACCCTGAAACACCGAAGCCCGAAGATAACAACTCGTGATAAATCCTAAAGAACTCACGAACACAAGTCATAGGACATGTGTCTTTTAAATCTTTCATGGGATGACACGTGGCACTTATTTTTGACATGTCCATTGGATGATTCACACCTTTTTGAGTGACACGTGGCACCTCTCTTTTCTTGACACGTCATCAAGAATGACGTCATTTATGCCACGTCACTCTGAGAGATGGCCCTTCGGGATTTTAACAAAGACTAAATTCACAAATCACCGAAGTATCAAAATGCCGAAGTATTGGACATTTCAAAGAGTAAAAAGGATTTAATAAAACATTTAATAATGGAGGTTAATCTTGATTAAGAGTTAATTAATTAATTCACAGTTTGGATTTCATAAATTTTCCCTTGTGTTATATTCAAAACCTACGAAGTCCGAACTTTTGAAATACTTAAAGTTAAACACGATTAATTAAGACTTAAGGGAGATTACTCATAAATTAATTTCTTCGTAGTTTTGGATTTCGGGAAATTTCTCTTGTGCTATATTCAAAACCCCCGAAGTCCGAACTTCTGAGACACTTGAAGTCAATACAACGTTTTAAACATGATTAATAGGAAATTACTATCAGGAAACTGGGCCAAATACTATCAGTACTGAATGATCTGCAGGTGTTAGCTCAATTCGAAGCCTTCATGAACAAGGGACAAATTGTCCCTCATTCAACACCAACAACTTCTACTAGCACCCCGAATACAACAGGACGCCAACATTCCACGGAAATTACTTCTCCCATTGCATCATTAACCCCTTTACAGGCCAACTTCGGAAATCCTAATTCTAAACTCATTTTCGTAGGTGATCTTACTCCTATCTTTCCTGAAGAAATGCCTCCCTTAGATTTCTTTTTCAACAAGAAACGAAAGGCCATCGTGGAAAGATAATATCACCAAAAGGATGGAGTTATCACTAAAAGGAAAAGACTAGTGTTTGACAGGAAAGACCATGATGGTCCAGAGTTTGCAAAAGAAGTTGCAGGTTCGTTAGGTGCTTTTGCCACTGCCAATCAATGGCCGATAGACAATTTGACCGAACAACTACAACATAAGTGCCTCTTGGTAGAAAAATTTCAAAATCAAATATATACTACAGAGAAGACTATCAGAAGCAGGATGAACCGAGATTTTGAGCAAATCAGGGCTAGTGATCAACATCAAATTAAGCAGCTACAGGATAACCTTGAGATACTCCACCAAAGTTCACAGACCAGCCAAGATATGGTCACTCAACATGACGAGTTGATAAATAAGTTGTCGGCCAAACTAACCATAACAGAGAGCACAACGATAGAAATTTTGGCCTTCAAAATTCAAGCATCGGAAATCAATGAGAAGTTGGAAATTGCCCAGCAAGAACTCTATCTAAAAGTAGATTCCATCCAGAAATGCTATTAGGTAGTAGACCTTTCCCTAAAACATATTTACGTCAAGGAAAAAGAGGCATGCTCATCCCGGTCTAAGTTTTAATAAGTTCTCATATGGATGCAGAGAGCTAATGCCCCTAGTTTTCCTCTTGTCTCTCATTTTGAACAAGTAAGAGGCGAAATGGCCATAAAAGCCTGGGAAACAAATATGGAAGAAGGAAACAAAATTTCTAGAGAGGTGAAAGAGGCTTGTCTAGAGGCATTGTCATCATTAAACAAAAATTTGATTGAGTTTGAGGGGAATAATATCTCAGAAGCCCTGTGGAAAATTGAGATAGAAATGAATCATCAAAGCTCTAGAAAGAACAAGGAAGCTACTCAGGAAACCATTCAAGAGATGAGCCAGATTGTTCTTCTTAAAATCAATGAATGGTTGGTTAATCCAAGTTCGCAGTTTCAGGCCATAGTCCAAGAAGTGAAAAAGATACAGGAAAAGCTGCCCCAAATACATAAGAAATTGTTTTCCTTCGAAGTAAATGAAAGGATTGAGCCTTCAAGGTTCATGATAGCATTGATGGATAGATGCACGAAATGCATTGAATTGGGAAAATAAAGTGTAGATGGAAGCAAATGAGAAAACATGCACAACGTCCACCCCCTCCACCGTCTCTACCTTTCACCCTCCAACAATCACTTACCTCGTCTAACCTTACCACCCACATTCCAGCCTCCACTCATCCTACCTCATCATTGAACACTTGTTCCCCCATCATTATTTTCATGAACAATTACTCTTGCCTGTAACCATTATCCATCCCTTATCGAGCCAACATTGATCTATTCATCTAATATTCCTCCCTTATGTCTTCAATTGCAATTCTTTGCCCCACTGAACACACCCAAAGGGACAGATGGCAACGATATCAAATAGCCAAGACAGTAAGCCAATGATTGTGGTAACCCTAATGGACATGTGTATCCATCTCAAAGACTAAAGGAAAATGAGTGCTTCTACCAGCAGACGAAGAGATAGAGGAAAGCGCCAACAAAACTCATCAATATTTACACGTTGTTGTTTTATTCGGATGTATTCTATTTTTAGTTAAATATTGTAAGAAGTCCAATGGTTTTTAGTTGTGATAGATTTTGTATAAATACATAGATTTAAGATCTATTCAAGGCTGCTTCTTGCTGAATGTAATAGAGAAACTCTTTTTTGAGTATTAATACAAGTGCATACATAGATTCTAAGTTTCGTTCAATTTGAGTTATGTGTTCCCTCTGTGTTTCCATTTCTCTGAATTTCTTTCTGTAATTCCTGAAGAGTGATTGATTGCAATTTAGTATTGCATCTATTATGATGATATTATACCGGGATTTCATTTAGTAAACAACTTTTCCTCTGTTATTACTGTGAGTAAAACACGACTCGTGATCTGTGTGAATTACTACATTCTTATATCATGTTCAAGGGTGCATCTTCTACTGCAAACAAGGTGAGATTTAACTGTAATTGACAACTGACTTTGTTTAACAGTTTTGTAAATCTTTCTACATCGTTTGATATTATAATTGCGACTCAGATAACGAGATACAACTTCTGTACTGTCTTATTATTAATTTCATTTAAAGAATATTTATCAGAAAACTGAAGGTAGAAAAAACACTCATTAAAACATTTCATTTAAAACCTTTGATGCCTGACATTGTTCTTTGAGCCTTAGAATCAATCTCAGGAACAACATCTTTTTGGCGTCGTTGTCGAGGACAAAGAAACAAAATCTTTTTCCTTGGGAAAATGACAAGGTAAATTTTGGTCTTTGATGGTGAAAAAAGGTTGAATACGTGAGTAAGGCTTACTTTATCTTTCACTTGGTGACTCCACCGTAGAAAAAACTAACATTCGATCGAAAGAATACCAGGAAAAACCCAAACGAAAGGCAAACTACACCAGTGTCGGATCCCGAAAAATTGTTGAAACCAAAGGGATATCTCAGACAAACTGTTGCATCAGCAGGTAAGGTCTATCAACCTAGAGTTACACAAGTTAATGTTAAGGTTCCCGCTGAATAACTAACCCCTAAATAAATTTTTAGACAAGTTCATTCTGCATAAGCATCAACACGTAAACTTGAAGTTAAACTCGAAACTCCATAGGTAATTATTCGCGAAATAAAGTTTGAGATTGACCAGACCATCCCTATTTCATTGATAGATACCTTTACCAGTGAGAACAAAGGATCCCTTTCAATCCTCACTATCATTAACACTCAGTCGATTCTTTCCTTTCCCAAAGTAAAAGTTTTTGTTTCCCGAAATACTGAAGATTATTTTCTATACCCAGATTCATCCCCTATTGCCTCTCCTATCTATACATCAGGTAAACCTGAGGAACCTAGCTCAATTTTTCCTTTTCTCCCTCATCTAGATCTTCCATCTCCTCACGATGTTTTTCTCGAACTTCATTCACAATATCCCAAAGTAGTCGAAAGATAATTAGATCAGTCTTTCAAAGTTTTTGAAAATCACCTTTTTAGTCCCCGAATTTCGTCTCCTAGACTTTCAATGGTCGGTGTTGGAGGTGCTGGTGTTGGTGGTGCTAGAGGTGCAGGGGCTGCTGGACAAGCTCAACCCCCTGGGATATTTTCCAAGGTAGTTGCTAGATATGCTCCCTTAGTCCTTTCTATTGTCTTGCATGATTTACCCAAAAATTACATGAAGAACCTCCCCAAATTTATGGGAGAAGGGGATCTAACAACAACATAACATATAGCCCTTTTCGATCAGTTTGTTGATATCGTTGGCATTGAGCATGAGGACGTTTAATCAGGACTGTTAGTACATAATTTTGAAGGACATGTAAGAACTTGGTTCAGGGGACTCCAAGTAGGTTCTATATGATCATATGATGATCTAGAAAATGCCTTCCTAAGGCAGTGGGGAGAGAAAAAGGATCATCTTTATTACTTAACTGAATCCGAAGCCTTGAGAAAGAAGACTTTTGAATCAGTCCTTGAATTTATCCAGAGATTTAACAAGCTTTATCACAAAATCCCAGCCGAAGTTAAACCTTCTCAACCAGCTGCAAAAGTCACTTTTGCAGGGGCTTTTGATTTCGATTTATCTCTACTTTTGAGAGAAAGGAGATCTACTACTTTATCGGGGATGCAAGATGATGCTATAGAAATTGAGTCCAATATGATGGAATCTGGGAAGTTGAAAACTAAGGTTGAGATGGGAGCCATAGAACCCAGGAGTTTCAAAGAATAGACAGGACCCTCTAGATCTGGAAAGTCCGCAGAGGAAAAAATGGATGAGATGGCCAAAATTATTAAAGATTTATCAAACAAAATTTCTAAGAAGGAAATAGAGCAAGCCAAACCCGATCCATAGGTTAGGAATCAATTCAGGAGAAACTCTAATCCTCAGATACAACAAAGACAAATAAAAAATGAGGATCAAAAGATTCAAGCTCCGTTTAAAATTGAGAATTTCATGCAAAGAGATGAAGTCCAAGATTATGAGGAATTAGAGGAGGACCTAAACAACCTCAACGATGATGATCTTGAACCTCACCTAACCAAGCAGGATTATGATAAATCCTTAGACCTGGAATCTTTGTTTAATAATGATGAAAACATCAACAATCCAGGGGACTCTACGTACAAAGATCTCGTTGACTCGATAATGGTCGAGCTTCAACATAAATATGATTTAAGGCCAAGAGAAAAAAATTCTACAAATATTCCACCAAAAAATATTTTATCACAAAATAAAGCAAATGAGGAAGCATTTACTAAACCATCAACTGAAACACAAGTTGCCCGAATAAAGCAGGCTGAAATGAAAGCAATGCAAACTGAGAAACCTGAAAATACAGAAGTTGAAGTTCAGACTAGGGAAATTGAAAAACCAATTGCGAGTTTCAATTTAGAGAATCAACTTAATAAAATTAAAATTTCGATGCCTCTGGCTGAATTTGCAAGGAACCCAATCTATAAAAAACAAATCGCTAAAGCAATAAAATTTTTTGATGCTGAATGTCAAGCTAATGTTATCAATTTGCAGGATGAAAAACCTACAATCATGTTCAGTTCACACATTGAAAACAATAAGGATTATGTTGCTCCGTTCTATATTACATTGACTGTGCACAATCATTTTCTTCATAATTGCACGCTAGACTCATGAGCCTCTCATAATTTATTGCCTAAGATTACCATGGAAAAATTAGAACTTGAAATTACCAAACCTTATCAAGATTTGTACTCGTTTGATTCTAGAAAGGTTAAATGTCTGGGTATGATTAAATATTTGGTGGTAAATCTTGCTCAAATTCCTGTGAAAAGTATCCTTATGGATGTGGTTGTTGTTGACATTCCTGCCAAGTATGACATGCTTCTATCCAGATATTTGGGTGCCAAGTTAGGAGGATTGGTTCAACTAGACATGACTTACGCTACAATTCCAATTTTTGGTGGACAATTCACTCGACTGTACAAAGAAACTAGACTGGTGTATACTGTAAGTGACCCTCAAAACCCCAATAATTACCTAGTCTATGTTGTTGATCAGGACTTAGGAAATTGTATATTATCTATAGATGATGATTTTGAAGAATGTATAGAAGAAGAAAATAAAAATATAGAAATTTCAAAGAAAAATGTAAATTTTAGAGAAGGGATGTGGAAAATGTTCTTTGATGGTGCTTCATCCTGCGAAGGAGTAGGAGCTGGAGTTTTATTTGTGGCACTAGGCGATGAGTATGTTATTCCTTTCTCTTATAGATTATAATGGGAGGTTGATTATACGAATAATGTTTGTGAATATCAAGCTTTAGTATTAGGATTAGAAGTTGCTATAAAGTTAAAAATCAAACATCTAATAGTTTATGGTGATGCATAACCCATTGTAGAACAAATAAAACAACAGTATCAAGCTAAGCATCTGAGGTTGAGATACTATAGAAATTGCATCTAGGATCTTATAGATAATTTATTCTCGTCCTTTAATATTCACTCTATCCCCAGAATGCAAAATCAACAAGCTGATTCTTTGGCCAAAGTCGCTGCGACCTTCATACCACCTACTGTTTTGAAACTGAAATATCACATCGAGATGAGACATAGACCTTCAATTCCGAAAAATGTTGAGCATTGGCAAGTGTTTGAAGACGACGAACAAATCAAACAGTTCCTAGAAATGGTTGATGAGTTTTCTGAGACTCACATAGATCAAGAAAATCAGAATGATCCTGCTTGGATTATGCAGAAAGGGGAGAACCCAGAAAAATTCCAAGATAAGATTGCAAATCCCGCATGCTCTTACTTAAGAACAATCAAGTTCCTAGAGGCCTGGTCCCCTTAGAAAGGTTGTTTGACTATGATGATATACCTTTAAAGTCTACCTTGCGACCTCAACCCGAAGAAGTTGAGTACTGTAATGTAGGAACTGATGAAGATCCCAAAATGGTCAAAATATCAAAATACCTTCCGACCCAAATAAAGAGTAAGTACGCTGAGTTACTTAGGCAATATAAATATGTTTTTGCATGGTATTACGATGATCTAAAAACTTACGATACCTCTGTTATTGAACACAAGATTCCTTTAAAACATGGTATTAAACCTTTCAGGCAGAAGCTTAGACAAATAAAACCAATTCTCATGTCAGTGATAAAAAGGGAATTTAAGAAACTCCTTGATGCAAAAATCATCGTTCCCCTCAGATACTCTGAATGGGCGGCCAATTTGGTCCCCGTTAGAAAGAAGAACGACGAAATAAGACTCTACGTTGATTTTAGAAACTTAAATCAGTCGTCTCTTAAAGATAACTACCCACTCCCAAAGATGGACCATGTTCTAGAGAAGGTAGTAGGGGCTAACACGATTTCTATGATTGATGTTTTTTCAGGATATAATCAGATCGTGTTCATGAAGATGACAGAGAAAATACTGCATTTACAACACCATGAGGAACCTTTATGTATGATAAAATGCCTTTGGTATAATGAATGTAGGAGCAACTTTCCAAAGAGCGATGGATATCGCGTTCGTCGGTAAGAGAGACAATTTTTTTGTTATTTATCTAGATGATCTAACAAATTTTTCCAATTCGGATGCCAAACATTTGATGCAGCTCGGACAAACTTTTGAAAAATGCAAAAAATTTGGTTTGTCTCTTAATCCCAAAAAATCACATTTTGTTATGCGAGAAGGTAAGATTTTAGGCCATATAGTGTCAAAAGAAGGAATCAAGGTTGATCCTAAGCGAGTTGAGGCTATTGACTTGATAAATATTCCTAGAAATAGAAAATAAATTCAATATTTTTTAGGTAAGATAAATTTTTTGAGAAGATTTATTCCTAACTTTGCTGAAATGATCAAAATGATTACAGATATGTTAAAAAATGATAGCAAAGTAAAATGGACTGCAGAATCCAAAGCGTCCTTCGAGCATGTTAAGAAAGCTATAGGGGAAGCACCAATACTAGAAAGTCCAGACTATACAAAGGAATTCTTAATCTTCTCTTTCGCTTCTGAACATATTTTTGCAGCAGTGCTCCTTCAAAAGAACGAAGAAGGATTCGAACAACCAATAGCCTTCTTCAGCAAAAGCCTCGGGGATGCAGAATTAAGATATGATATACTTGAAAAAAAAGATTATGCAATGGTGAAGGATCTCAAGGCGTTCCGAACATATGTTCTACACTCCAAAATAATTACTTATGTGCCAACAAATGTTATTAAAGATATCTTGGTTCAACCAGACAGTGATGGAAGAAGAGGTAGATGGTTGGCTAAAATTCAAGAGTTTGATATAGAAGTGAAACCAACCAAGCTAGTTAAAGGTCAAGGTCTGGCGAGGCTGTTAGCTGAATCAAATTTCATAGCGCTTGGAATAAATAACCTCGAATCACATGATTCTCTCCTAGATATAGAGGAAATTGACGATCATGCACCTATGATTCAGATTGAAGATAAGTTTTCTTCCTCTACCTCGTACCGTGATATTGTTACATACCTAATTACTCTTCAATGCCCAAATGACATGACTCCTTCTAAAGCAAGGACTTTAAAACTATATGCAATTAAGTATTGAATTGTTGATGGCAAGCTATACTGGAAAGACCCTCTGGGTTTCTTTTTATGTTGTCTAACAGAAGCTGAAACAAAAGGGGTCATTGATGAATTTCATGAAGGAGTATGCGGGGGAAATCATGCTTGGAGAGTGACAACTTACAAGATTTTAAGGGTAGGATATTATTGGCCAAATTTATTTACTGATGTGAATGCAAGGGTCAGAGCTTGTAATTTGTGCCAATTGTTCGTTGGTAAGCAAAAGCTCCATGTCTTACCTTCAATCCCAGTAAAAGTTGAAGCTCCTTTCCAACAATGGGGCCTAGAATTCATCGGAGAAATCCATCCGCAATCAAGTGCTCAACATAGATGGATTCTAACCGCTACCTATTACTTTATGAAATGTGTTGAAGCCATTCCAACTCAGAATGCTACAGATTCAGTAGTAATAAACTTTCTGGAATAAAACATCCTCGCAAGTTTTGGTTGTCCTAGAAAAATAGTTACTGATAATGCTCAAGCTTTTAAGTCTATGGTGATGATCAATTTCTGTTAGAAATACAATATTGTTTTAGGTCATTCTACAACTTATTATCCTCAGGGAAATGGGTTGGTCGAATCATATAACGAGAGCTTGATGATTATAATAAAAAACGTTTTGACAGAAAATAAAAAAGCTTGGCATATTCACTTAAAGTATGCCTTATGGGAAAATCGAATCGGCACCAAGAAATCGATAGGTATGTCTCCTTTTCAATTGGTTTATGGTACTGTCGTTATCCTTCCTATCAATCTTGCTCTTCCTGTGATGAAACTCTGGCAAGACGCAAACGAAGACCCAAACGACGTTACGAGAAGAATGAATCAAATCATCAAAGTCTAATAGAATAGAATGGAAGTGGATGATAAGATTCAAAAGTACTAGGATAATATGAAATCCCTTTTCGATAAAAGAAAACCAAAGACAAGGAGTTTATTCCTGGCGATTTAGTTTTAAAATGGGAGGCTAGGAAGGAAGATGTAGGGAAACATGGAAAATTCGATCATCTCTAGTTCGGGCCATTCAAAGTTGCAACTGCTGAGGGAAAAAACTCTTTCTCACTGGAAAATCTTGATGAAGAAATTCTCGACGCTCCTATCAACGGGCGTTACTTAAAACAGTTCATGCAATAGTCACATTTCAGATTTCCATTGTATATATCAGATTAGATTGACATTGGCTATTTTAATTTTCAATTTTTCAATTTTTCTTTTCTTTTTGTAAATTATCTGAGTAAATGTTGTAAATATTTTCAATAAATTTATGATTGCTTGACATCATTAAAATGAAAAAATAAAAACATCTCTCATCTCTATTCTACAGGAGTTTCTGACATTTTGCATTTTATTCCTTTTGCAAAATATATCTTGTTGAATAGGAGATGAGGCTGATTAAAAATTCGACACTGGTTTCTCAAATGCTTGATTTCTCTAAAAACTGGTGACAAAATAAGAATTTGCCTTGTTTAAATTTCAAAGGGAAAAACAGGTATGAATTCCTACTCTTCTAGTTCAAATAAAATTTTGAGAAAATTATTTTGAAATGAATGTGAAGGAAGTTTCACTCAAGATAATATTATCACCTGACCAAAAAATCAGAGAGGTATAAAATTACAACTTAAAGTGTCATACTGATAAATTATAAAGCCATCTCTGAACTAAAAATAAAATAAAATAAAAATAAATAAGCTCGAAGGAAGCCTAAACTAAATACACAAACTTGTGTGGGATTGGGATTTGTTTGTCTGGTCCTCTGAATCCTCGATTTTGTTATTTTTCTCCTAACCCCGAGTTCTTATACACTTAAGATTTTCTTTATCTTATATTAGTCTTCATAGAAAGAAAGAAACTTACCTTAACTCTGAAAACTCAAAAACATATTTTCAAAACAAGATTAGGTGAAAATATTTATGTTCCTTTGATTTTAATTGAAAAGGTATGTCTAGGCTAATCATGATAATTTTATCTCTTCTATCAGACTTTAAACTGACTAATTTTCTCAAGGTTGATCCCTAAAAAGATTAGAATCCCCATAACAAATTTTTCCTATAGGAGAAGGTGTATTGAAAATTGGAAGGAAGTTAGTTTCAGAGTATTCTTAAAATTGTTGACATACCTTCTTTTCAATAAATTTAAATAGATATCATCCCTTGTATGATACATACAGATTGATTGCCCCCACTTCAAAATGTTAAAATATAAGACAGATGATGAAAGGAAATTCATAATTTGATTTTCCCCCATTTTGTCCAAAAGAGATGATGAAAGGAAATTCATATAAGGATTTCCCTCATCTCAGCAAAGTGAAAAAGTGCCAATTGAAGTGGTGAAAGGTGTTGGAGAAATTTTTATTTTCGACACACTAGTTCAGTGGGAGTTAACTGACTAGTTCTATTTTTACCATCACTATTATGCATGCATGCATTCATAAGGAAAGATAAATGCTTGATTTCTTTTCTTAATTATGGAATGTCTTGCCCTATATATGAGTGTATTCCACTCATTCATTGTATCATAATGATCATGATCTATGTATCAATCATCAGCTCAATGGAGTAGTGTGAATATATTTTCTCATTCTTCCATATCGAATCTCTCTTCCTTTCTTGATAAGCTTTGTTTGTACTTGCTTTAGCTAGATCTCCTGTGTAGGTTTCCATGAAACACTAACATGGTATCAGAGCTATGCTACTTGGAGCAAGCCAGACAAGCCAAAGAATAAGGAAAATCGGGGTTTCGGCAAGCTAAATCTGTGGTCGTACCTTTGAGAAGTTATTCCTCCCAAAATATTACGTTTTTGAGGAAACGGCTCAATCAAATTGTAAATCGACCCATTTTGGAAGTGGGTTTTCAACCATTTGGCGATATTTTTCACCATTTGCTGAGAAAGTAAGCCACAAGATAGCCTCCTGAAACTGATACGAATCTGTGGTCGTACATTTAAGTAGTGATTGCTCCCAAAATATTAATATTTTGAGGAAACGGCCTGTGAGGAAAGTAAATCGACCCATTTTGGAAGTGGGTTTTCAATTGTTTGGCAAGATTCCTCATTGTTTGCTCAAAAAGTAAGCCGCAACTTCATTTCTTGAAACTAATACGAATTTTCACTTAAAGTGCCCTTTCTGTTGCGATCTCTTAATTTTTCACTTGTAGATTGAGAGTGAATTTTTAGGGGTTATTAGAAACAGTGGGAGAGATGGACATGACAACTATTATACAGTCAAACTTGGTGGTAATCCTCACACCATACAATTATTTTGATTGGAATCCCAAGGCGACATTCCAACTCAAAAGAAAAGGACTATATAATTTGACAATGGCGACAAAAACATAACCTACATCAGCGATTGAGAAGATGAGATGGGCGAACCGTAAGGATGAGGCCATAGGACTACTTCTTGAGTTAATCTCCACTGATTTGTGGTTTCATGTTGCCGCATGCAAGACTCCAAACAATATCTGGACCACCTTGGAAGGACTCTTTGGAAAGCAGGATGAGATACAAGGTCATATGCTTGAGGTAGAGTTGAATACCTTAGACCCTAAAAGTTTTGATAATATACAAGATTTATTTACTAAATTTAAATCTTTGCTATTAAGTTTGGGTGAATGTGGTATTGATAAGTCTACACAAGAGAAACAACTTATTCTAACAATCTTGGCCAAGCTAGGACCAAAATACGTTGTATATGTCTCCAATTTCCATTATGGAAGATGTCTTTTTGGAACAAATTGGAAAATGCCTACGTTGGCTCAGTTCATTGAGTCTCTTACACAAGAGCAGACAAAACTCATACAGATGGGCCTCATGAAATATCCCAAAGCACATGCACTCACCATGCATTATGGAAAAGGGTCATCCAAACAGAACAGGAAGGAGGGATATTCCAAACCCTCTAATGATTCTTCAAGTTCCAAAGACTCTTCAGATTCCAAGAAGAAGAAGAAGGGAAATCAATGCACTTACTGCAATAAACCGAATCATGAAGAATCCACATGCATGAAGAAACAAATCGATCTTATGGCACAAGTACTTCAACAAAATAACCTTGGAAACTTCATTCGAGAGGGAGTCAAGAAGCGGAAGGAAGAAGATCCTGCTCCTCAGAAAGGTAATCATCATGCTCTGGTTGCAATTAATTCCTCATCTGATTCATGGATTATAGATTCTGGTGCATCTCATCATATGGCAATGAAAGAAGAATTTTTCTCTTCCTTGAGTCCATGCTCAAGACCCCCTATTCTCATGGGGGATGATACTCTAGTAGAAGTAGCAGGAGAAGGGAGAGTGGAACTCCACAATGGTAGTTTTGAGAATGTTCTACATGTTCCAAAACTTTCTATGGATCTACTCTCAGTTTACAGATCACTCAGAAAGGTAAAAATGTTGAATTTACATCAGATTTAGTTTCAATAATTGACATGCATGACAATTCCATTATTGCAATTGGTGAGGTGGATCACAAGTCAAGGTTGTATAAATCCACCAAGTTTTTTGACGATGACTCCTCTATTCTACTTACACATAAGGAGAGTACTTTGCATGCACTTCCAGTGCAACATGCATATATTCTTGTCCTTCCATCAGTTTCAGACACCAGAGATGATTCCATACACTCAGATTTTGTTCATGGAAATAAGCAGGTAGTACATCCAGATAAGAAGCCAATGCCGAAGCTTCAGCAGATGCCCAAGAAGGCACAGACCATACTTCAGGCAGCAGTAAACCTTGCAGGGAATCCATTGGATTCAAGGATGACTCGATCTCAGCATGTGGAGCCTTCTCATGTACTTTCATCTTTAGAACCCGCAATGCCCATGCATTGCTATATGGTTCAATCTACTGATCCACAGAACTACAATAGGGTTGTGGGAAATCCATTATGGCAAGCATCCATGCATAAGGAGTATGACTCACTCCTACAGAACCAGATTTGGAATTTGGTTCCACGTCCAGTAGAAAGGAATATTTTTATGTGCAGATGGGTCCACAGGATCAAGAGGTACAAGGCCCGACAGGTTGCCAAAGGACTTCATCAGATTCATAAAGATTTCTACATCTTCACAAAGACTTTTAGTGAGCAGGAGTTTCATACTTTACGTAATCATCTTGCAGTGAAGAACACAGTTGCCTAGCAACTGCCATTTTCTTCTTTTGATACATTATCTTTTGAGGGGGGGTTTTGTTCCCACGTGGTTTTCCCTCTTTCCTCATTTTTTTTCTAGTGTTCATTAGTTGCATTGTACATGAGTACCTAAAATGGCCTAGTAGCCGTGACTCATTTTTTACTCCATAGTGATGTTCAGAGGGGGTGTTGGAGAAATTTTATTTTCGACACACTAATTCAGTGGGAGTTAACTGACTAGTTCTATTTTAGACTTTCTATTTTTACCATCACTATTATGCATGCATGCATTCCTAAGGAAAGCTAACTGCTTGATTGCTTTTCTTAATTATGGAATGTCTTGCCCTATATATGAGTGTATTCCACTCATTCATTGTATCATATTAATTATGATCTATGTATCAATCATCAACTCATTGGAGTAGTGTGAATACATTTTCTCATTCTTCCATATTGAATCTCTCTTCCTTTCTTGATAAGCTTTGTTTGTACTTGCTTTAGCTAGATCTCCTATGCAGGTTTCCATGAAACACTAACAAAAGGAAATTCAATGGGAGAAGTAGATAACTTCATCGGGGTACTGAACAGGCTCACTGGCAGTGAAGCAATATCTATGATATCTATAAGGCTATCATACATATCCACATAACATACTCTGTCATCTAGTTCTCTTTCCGGTGATATTTACATCTTGAACCAACTAGGGATTCCCTAAATAAATGGTTACATATGCTTAACCTTGATGCAAATGAAGTTGGTCGAAGTATGATATTTCAGTTAAAGCTATTTTGATTATCTCAAACAATTCTAAAGTCATTTTTAAGAAAAGGAAATTTTAAATAGCCTATCTTAAAGATCAATCATTAAGTATGTTTTGAAGGTTTTCAAGAAATGGTTAAGTTCGTTTTTCCATAAATGATTAATTCTTAAATAAAACTGGAAGTGTTTTTCAAAAAGAAATAATGACTCCATTTACCCAATAAAGGCACTTGGTATACTGTTCTTTCGTGCCTCACGGGGAGCCACAATCCCCAGATGGATCCTATGTTGGAACACACACAATTTTTAACTTTTGAGCTTTATATTTTTCAACTCTTAGAAATAAAATTTTACCCATAAAGAGCAAAAACTTAGAAAATTGCCTTTTAATTTTAAATCAAATTCATTGGTTTTTATTTAGCAATAAAGCGCTAACAATATCTATTGTCAATGAGTTTTCTTAATTTGATCGAATGATCCTAATGATCTCCGAAGTTTTGGAATCGCCCGAGTTTTAAAGAGTAAGTCTCTAACGGTCGCTTCGGAGCTCCACGCTTCAGATGTTCCAACAAGTCTAAACAGTAAAAACCTAGAAACACTGAAGCCCGAAGATAACATCTCACGATAAATCATAAAGAACTCACGAACACGAGTCATAAGACACATGTCTTTTAAATCTTTCATGGGATGACACATGGCACTTATTTTTGACATTTTCATTGGATGATTCACAAGTCAAGACAACATTTTAAACACGATTAATTAAGATTTAAAAGCAATTACTCAGAGATTTAATCCTCCATCGATTCAGAATTCGGGAGGTTTCCACCCTATCACATCCAAAACTCCCAAACATGAACTGTCGAAGTATTGATGGCATTTATGATCGATTAAGGATAATGATTTCAAACAAGGATTGCGGATCACTAGGTAGTCAATTCCATTAAGGTTAATCAACTCTTCGTCAGTAAGGCTATACACAGATCAATAAACCTTTTTGAATAAAAGCACTTCGAATTTCAAAGTCATTTTTACCATTTGCAATTAGCAGTTTTGATCCAGTGAAGAACTCACAGACTTCTCCTATAACAAGTAAGCTTATTTTGTTTCCTTTAGGATTATGGTGCCGCGAAAAATTGCAAACAAGCTTGATGCAGCGAGTGAGGATTCAAACCCAAACACATATGTTCTATCAGACACTACTCCGCAAATTGCGAATGCCATTAAAACTTGGACGCATGTTTTTGAGGTCCTAGAGCATGAAATCATCAACTATCCAGAAGACTCTGCCGAAGAAGATGACGACTCTTATACAATCAATCTTAGACATGTAGCACAGTCAGAGCTGCATAAGATCATTGCACGACCAAGAATCATACCTTACAACAATATGACTAGTTTGAATTTGGAACATGTCGACATCCAGACCAGGAGCATCATCAACCACCAGCAGGTCGTCGTCGACTCTTTCCAACCAGAACACCTACAAGTAATGTACAAAATTTCCCCTACTCCTAAATACACTTACAATTCCGCATTCCTTCTAGAGTTTGAGAGAAACGAATGCACCCAATGCGCCGAGAGCGGTCATGATATAATCAAGACCTGGTGGGGACATTCGGAGAAATTAAGAGCCGACGCTTATGGTACGTATGCCACAACGTCTTTAGATGCTCATATGATGTATGTAGCCATGATGTTATGTCTCCTGTTTGGGAGGAAGAACCCTACACATTTCTCAGTTGAGTGGGTATCCGTCATGAACGAGGTAGCCGAGGGTTACACTTTCAATTGGGCCAAAATGTTGTCGGATAATTTAGCCAAGGAAATCGTTGCTTATAAATCAGAAAAATCAAAAGCGAAACCTGCCCCTTTTTACATGTCAGCATATGTTATGGATTTCATTTGCTTCATGATCCCTTTTCCCCTGATGAACTGGAGTTGGACCCCGACCAGCCCTGAGCCAATTCATTTTTATCACTCCAAGTTATGGGAGGAGAACGCCAAGGATTTATTCTATGAAATATGTCACAATGTCATAGTTCCTATTCGTATAGCCATTTATGGTCACCCGTCGCCCCAAATTTCAGAAAGGATTATGGGGAACCTATGCAAGCTTGCAGACTAGTTCATTGAGGAGAATTTATCCTATATCAGAGTATTCGGTTGTTCGGTTCCTCCTCATGCTCTCTTGCAATTTTTACCCAATAGGATGGTGTGCAGAGAAGTGGCATACCAGAAAATGACAAGAGGTATCATCAAGGACCTGAAAGCAGCTCAAAAAAAGGTTTGGCCGAATTTCCCCATTCAAGTTGGCATGTTCACTTTGTTAGATTTCGATCACTCCAAATTCGAGGCTGTGACCCTGGAGGATGTCAAATTAGTTGGCATTGAATTCAAGAAGCATGATCCACACAAGACAGTGGAAAAATATCTGGCTCAGTTTAACATGAAGCGGTACATACATGAGAATTCCCCTTATGATGAAATGTTCAGGGGAGTTAGATCTTATGAGGAAGTCCGAAGCAGATTCCAAACCCTACCCCTGGACCAACAAGTTGGTTTCCTCAGCTTTAAGAAACACAGGCAAAACAATTTACCAAAGATACTACAAGGAGATTCAATAGCCATGCCTTCTTCACAGAAAGATGTGCCTACAAGACCCGAGCCAAGTTCCTCCACTCAACACAAAGTTGAAGAGGTCTCGAAAATCCCAGAGGTGTTATTTCATGAGATAAGAACGTCACTATTAGGACTTAATGATCCGTAGGTGTTAGCTCGGTTCAAAGCCTTCATGAACCCAGAACAAATTTTCCCTCATTCAACACCATCAAATTCTGTTGGCACCCTGAATACAATAGGACATCAACATTCCATGGAAATTTCTTCTCCCATTGCATCATTAACCCCTCTATAGACTAGCTTCGGAAATCCTAATTCCGAACTCATTTTCGTAGGTTATCTTACTTCTATCTTTCCTGAAGAGATGCCTCCCTAAGATTTATTTTTTAGCAAGAAACGAAAGGTCATTGTGAAGAGAGAATCTCACCAAAAGGATGGAGTTATCACTAAAAGGCAAAGATTGGTGTTTGATGGGAAAGACCGTGATGATCCATAGTTTTCAAAAGAAGTTGCAGGTTCGTTAGGTGCTTTTGCCACTACCAATCAATGGTTGGTAGACAATTTGACCAAACAATTGCATCATAAGTGCCTCTTGGTAGAAAAAATTGTAAAATCAGATATATACTACAAAACAGACTATCAGAAGCAGGATGAACCAAGATTTTGAGCAAATCAGGGCTAGTGATCAGCAGTAAATTAAGCAGCTACATGATAACCTTGAGCTACTCCACCATAGTTCACAGACCATCCAAGATCTGGTCACTAAGTGTGACGAGTTGATAAAGCAACTGCAGGACAAACTAACCATAACAGAGAGCACAACGATAGACATTTAGGCCTTCAAAATTCAAGCATCGGAAATCAATGAGAAGTTGGAAGTTTCCCAACAATAACTCTATCTAAAAGTAGATGCCATCCAAAAATGCTATCAGGAAGTAGACCTTTCCCTAAAATATATCTATGTCAAGGAAAAAGAGGCCTACTCAGCCCGGTCTAAGTTTCAAGAAGTTCTCATATGGATGATAAGAGCTAATGCCCCTGGTTTTCCTCTTCTCTCTCATTCTGAACAAGTAAGAGGCGAAATGGCCCTAAAATCCTGGGAAACAAATCTGGTAGAAGGAAAGAAACTTGCCAGAGAGGTGAAAGAGGATTTTCTAGAGGCATTGTCATCATTAAACAAAAA
The DNA here is from genome assembly GCA_009831015.1 of Picea engelmannii. Lineage (NCBI taxonomy): Eukaryota > Viridiplantae > Streptophyta > Pinopsida > Pinales > Pinaceae > Picea > Picea engelmannii. The sequence goes on from ML782833.1 coordinate 408,812, forward strand.
GCGGATTGCATTTGAGGGGAATAATATCTCAGAGGCCATGGGGAAAATTCAGATATAAATGAATAAAAAAATCTCCAGAAAGAACAAGGAAGCTACTCAGGAAGCCATCCAAGAGATGAGCTATATTGATCTTCTTAAAAATAATGAATGTTTTGTTAATCCAAGTTCACAGTTTCAGGCCATAGTCAAAGAAGTGAACAAGATCCAGGAAAAGTTGCCCCAAATACAAAAGAAATTGTTTGCCTTCAAAGTAAATGAAAGGATTGAGCCTTCAAGGTTCGTGATAGCATTGATGGATAGATGCACCCAATGCATTGAACTAGGAAAAGAAAGTGTAGCTGGAAGAAAATGAGAAAACATGCACAACGTCCACCCCCTCCACCCTCTCTACCTTTCACCCTCCAATAGTCACTTACATCTTCTAACCCTACTGCCCACATTCCAACCTCCACTCGTCCCACCTCATCTTCAGACACTTGTTCCCACATCATTCTTTTCATGAACAATTACTCTTCCATGTACCTGTTATCCATCCCTTAACGAGCCAACACTGAGCTATTCATCTAATATTCCCCCCTTATGTCTTCGATTGCAATTCCTTGCCCCACTGAACACTCCCAAAGGGATAGATGGCAACGAGATCAAATGACCAAGGCATTAAACCAATGATTGTGGTAACCCTAATGAACATGTGTATCCATCTCAAATACAAAAGGAAAACGAGTGCTTCTACCATCAGACGAAGAGATAGAGGAAAGTGCCAATGAAACTCATCAATATTTACACGTTGTTGTTTTATTCAAATGTATTCTATTTTTTGTTAAATATTGTAAGAAGTTCAACGATTTTCAGTTGCGATAGATTTTGTATAAATACATAGATTTAAGATCTATTCAAGGCCGCTTCTTGCCGAATGTAATAGAGAAACTCTTTTTTGAGTATTAATACAAGTGCATACAAAGATTCTAAGTTTCGTTCAATTTGAGTTATGTGTTCCCTCCATGTTTCCATTTCTCTGAATTTCTTTATGTAATTCTTGAAGAGTGATTGATTGCAATTTAGTATTACATCTATTGTGATCATATTATACCGGGATTTCATTCAGTAAACAAGTTTCCCTCTGTTATTACTGTGAGTAAAACAAGGCTTGTGATCTGTGTGAATTACTGCATTCTTATATCATTTTCAAGGGTGCATCTTCTACTTTTCTTCTACTGCAAACAAGGTGAGATTGATCTGTAATTGAAACCTGACTTTGTTTAACAGTTTTGTAAATCTTTCTACATAATTTGATATTATAATTGCAACTCAGATAATGAGATACAACTTCTGTTCTGTCTTATTATTAATTTCATTTAAAGAATATTTCTCAGAAAACTAAAGGTAGAAAAAGCACTCATTAAAAAATTTCATTTAAAACCTTTGATGCCTGACATTATTCTTTGAGCCTTAGAATCAATCTCAAGAACAACACCATGTATCAATCAAATCATCTATGAGGTGTTGAAAATGAAATCTTCTCATTTATGGATGGATTTTCATGTTACAATCAAATTTGGATCTACCTCGAAGACCTACACAAAACAATGTTCATCTACCCTTGGGTACAATCACCTACATGCAAATTTCATTCAATCGTAAAAATGCTAGAGCTACATTTCAACGGGCCATGCTGTATGATTTTCACAACATCAAACATATTGGTAAATCATATTTGGATGACTTAGTTGCTTGGTCAAAGAAAAGAGTTAAGCATCCTTCCCATCTTCGTGTAGTATTCAAAATATGTTAGTTATGTTTCATGGGCATTTTGAAGAAGGGAGATCCATTTGTATGGGATGACTATGTGGAACAATCATTTGATGCCTTGAAAAAGGCCTTGGTGTCCACCCCATCGTTTGTTTCATCAAACTATAATTGGGACTTCTTATTATATCTAGTGGCATTTGAATCAACCATCAACATGGTTTTGGTTCAGAAGGATGATTCACACCAATAGCATGTGGTGTATTGTCTAAGCAAAGGCCTTTCCAAACCTAAGTTACAATACTCTCATGTTGAAAATTGGCCTTAGCAGTAGTTCATGTTTTCCAACAACTTTGACAGTGCATCCTTCTTCGATGCACGATAGTGATTGCAGACTTCAATATGAATGCAACATATCTTGTCCCTAAGAATAATTTGAGGTAAGTATTCCAAGTGGATAGCAATATTGCAATAATTTAATTTAGATGGCCTCTACTAAATCGAAGAGATGTCTGGTTGTTGTACATATGATGTTTGAGTTACCCCGAGACAATGAGGATCGATTTGAAATTGAATTTTTACCTATTGAAAATTTACAGCTCACTGCCTCTTCTAATCTGTGGTATGGAGACATCCTAGTATATCTCTAGACTCAACAATTACCTCCTAACCTCTCTCATGATGAAAGTCAGTGCATTCACCATCACACGAAGAGTTATCTCATTATTGGAGACACTTTGTATTGCCGAGGGGTTGACCTTGCGTTACATCTTTGTTTGACTTAGGAAGAGGTGGGGAAGGTTCTTAATGAGTATCATAATGGAGCATGTGGTAGCCACCTTTTTAGGTTGGAAACAACTCAAAAGATATTAAATGTAGGATATTTCTATCTTTTTATTTTCAAAGACTATGTTGAAGCGGTAAAAAATGTCATCCTTGTTAGGTGTTCACAAAAATGATGCACCCACATCCATCTCCTTTATTCCATGTTGTCACCATTGACCCCTTTGCAAAATGTGGAGTTTATTTTATGACATGTGATCCAATTTTGGTGAAAGGTGATAAGTATATTATTGTGATTATGGACTACTTCACCAAGTGGGGTGAAGCTATGCCTACATTCTCAAATGATAGTGAAACTTTAACTTTGTTCATATTCAATCATGTCATTGCTAGGTTCAGAGTGCCTAGAAAACCGTTACTGACCATGGCTCTCATTTTCATGATACAATGATGAAAGAGTTAGTATCCAAATTAGAGCTCAAACAAGAACAATCATCCCCTTATTATCCTCAAGTGAATGGATAAGTAAAAGTCGCTAACAAGGTTTTGAAAACTATTTTCCATAGGATGATTAACAAGAGTAAATTCAATTGGCACTTAATGCTTTTTTCAATAATATAGGCATATCAAACCTTAGTCAATATTGCTACGAGGTTTTATCCATTCCATTTTGTGCATGGATTAGAGGCCATCTTACTGATTGAATGTAAAATTTCCTCATTCAAATTAGCTATTGAGCTCCTCGCTAAAACAACCTATGAGGAAGAGATCCATGTTTACTTATAATGACTTGGTGAACACTACAGACTTGCAACTACTATGAATGACGCTTAGAAAAAGTGTATTAAGATTCAATATGACAAGTATGTCCATCCCCATGTCTTCTCTGAATAATGTATTACTAGTTTATGACTAGGACAAAGATTCCCTGGGGGTAGAAAAGTATTTTCCTATGTGGCACAATCCTTATATTGTGAGGTGTGTTCTTAGTAAGGGAGCTTATGAGTTAGAGGATTACAATTGTAATTTTTTGAATAGGACCTGCAATGGGCTCTATCTTGAGAGGTTTTATGCCTAGACTGTTGCTGATAGGAAACAAAAAGGATTTATCCAAGATGTGAAAACTTAGTTTTCCTCTAAATTTGACATGAAATATCTTGGTGCTGCAAATTTTATTTTGGGCATGGAAATTAAAAGAAATCAAGAAAATAGGAAACTCTGGTTGAACTAGAAAAAATATGTTGAGACAATATTATAAAGATTTAAGAAAGAATGTAAACCTATCAAGGTCCCTATTCCTGTAGGTGTAAATTTATCTGTAGATCAGTGTCAGAAGACACAGGAAGAGGAAGAGGACATGTCTCATGTTCAATATGCTAGTGTGATTGGCAGTTTGATGTATGCAATGGTCTGTACTAGATCGAACATTGCACATGCAATGGGAGTTTTGAGAAGGTATATGCCAAAACCAAAGAAGGAGCATTGAGAAATAGTAAATAGGTTTTAAGGTATCTGAGTGGCACTACTACTTATGGATTGTGTTACCAAGGAAGACCAAGATTGGACAAAGTGTTGGGAATACATAGCTTTGTTGACGTAGACTGGGCTAGAGACCTAGATCACATAATATCTACAAGTGGGTATGTGTTTAACCTATTTGGAGGAACAATCAGTTGGATGAGAAAAGACAAAATGTAGTGGCACTCTCAATTGCATAATCTGAATACATGGAAACCACTTATGCAAGAAAATTTGTAGTATGGCTACAGCGATTGTGTTCACGTATTGGGTTGGTACAACAAGATGTAGGATATATTGTGATAGTCAGAGTGTAATATTCCTAGCGAGGAACCCAACTTATCATTCTAATACAAAGCATATCGATGTTCAATATCATTTTTTTAGAGACATGCTTGAAGAGAAGAAGGTGATGTTGATGAAGGTGGACATTTTGGAGAATGTTACAGATTCATTACCAAAGTCTATGAGCACTGAGAAGTTCTCTTGGTGTAGAGAATCAATGGGCATTTCTACCCTAGATTATTTATCATGAAAGCTTGTGATCCATGTATTCAAAGAAAACAACAAGTGGGATAATGTTGGGTATGTGTTATATTCTTTGCACGATTATGGGTCCCCCTATAAGGGGTTTCATGGGTGGACATTGATCCGCTAATAACTTTACACCTAGAAGAATGGGGACCTTCACAGGTTTACATTCCTACATATTAAACCTCCACAATATTGACTCAACATATTTTCTCTAGTTCAACCAGAGTTTCCCGTTTGCCCGATTTCTTTTAATTTCTATGCCCAAAACAAATTTTGGAACACCATGATCTTTCATGTCAAATTTAGAGGACAACCGAGTTTTCACATCTTGGATAGCTTCCTTGTTATTTTTTATCAACAACATATCATCCACATATAAGACCAAATAAATAAGAGGATCACCTACTAATTTGAAATACACACAGTGATCAACTTTGTTTCTTGTGAAGCCAAGTCCCAATATATAAGTATCATAATTTTGACACCACATCCTTGGAAATTGCTTTAACCCACACATGAAAATTTTCAACCTGCATACCAGATCCTTCTTTACCTTCACTACAAATCCTTTTGGTTGCTTCATGTAGATTTATTCTTCTAGATATCCATGTAGGAATGTTGTCTCCACATCCATCTATTCCACTTCAAAATCAAAACCAAAAACAACATATAAAATAAATCTAATAAAATTTAACTTGGAAACACAAGAGAAAAATTCACCAAAGTCAATTTTCTCTACCCGAGAATAACCCTTTGCTACTGACCAAGCTTTGTATTTCTCCACTTTGCCTTTTTCATTCAACTTCTCCTTAAACACCCATTTTCTTCCAATGATATTTATTTCAATCGACAACTCCACTAGATCCCAAACCTCATTTTTGTTCAAGGATTCCATTTCATCAACCATGTCCCTTTTTTCAGGATTTTCCATCCTATGAATCCACTACCTCCCTAACAGTCCTACGATCATCATCAATAATAAATAAAGAAAAAATTGAACATAAATTCGGTGGAGTATACCTTTTCGGTTGCATTCTTTCCATAACCAATCTCCTCAATACTGGAGTATGAGGCTCTTCTTCTAATTCATGTTCTTCTGTAGATTCTAATTCATGTTCTTCTGTAGATTCTAATTCATTATTCTTCAATTCAAACTCTATTTTCTCTGGTTCTTTCTCCCTTGGCAGGACTTCCTTTTTGACAACATCTTTGATTTCTCTAAATACCACATCTCGAATATACACTACCTTCTTAGTTTCTGGGTTCCAAAGATTATAACCTCTCAGACCATCTTTATAGCCAATAAATATACAATTTTCATCCTTTTTATCCAATTTACTTCTATTTTCCTTTGGAATGTGTACATAAGCATCACAACAAAAAATCATGAGATGTGTCAGAGAGGGTTTCTTACCAATCCATGCCTTGTGTGGAGTCATGCCATCCAACGTTGATGAGGGTGATCGATTTTCCAAGAACATGCAATGTCCATTGCCTCTACCCTAATTCATGTCCCAACCCAACACCATTGAGCATGATCCTTGCTCTTTCCATTAGCATCCTATTCATCCTTTCAAAAACTCCATTATGTTGAGGTGTGTATGGAGTATTCTTCTACCATTACATACTACATTTCTTACATAATTCCTAGAATTCATTCCCACATAATTTTCCACCATTATCTATTCTGGACACCTTAATTTTCTTATCTGTCTAATTTTTCACAAGAGCCTTAAACTCTTTAAATTTTTCAAAGACTTTAGATTTCTTCCTGAGGAAATAAATCCATGTATTCCTCAAAAATTCATCTATAAATGAGACATAGTACACAAATTTACCTAGTGATGGAATTGTCACGAGTCCAAACACATCATTGTGCACCAACTATAAAATTCCCCCTGCCCTTGTAGCATCGGAGGATAATCTTACCTGATTCTGAATCCCATACAAGAAATGTTCACAAAAATTAAGATTCATAGAGTGATTCGACATACCTTCAACCATTCCTTTTATGATGTAGTACTTGAATCTCCTTCTCTATTATATGCTCCCATCTTTAATGCCACAACATAGTCTTTTCTCCAGAGACTGCAAGAGTTTTTCCTTCTTCAAGTCCAATCTCAAGAACAATGGAACGATTTCACTTGTCACTAATAGTGTTTCCAAATAGCTTATACAAATTTCGAATCCAATCTCCCTTCAACAATAATACCATTGCTTCTCGAACCATATTGAAAGTTTCCTTTTGAAACAATTTTTTTACACCTGCAACGTCCATATTGCTTATAGAAATAAAATTCCTAGCCAATCCTGGGATGTGAATAAGACCATGGAGTTTTATGATATTACTATCAATGATATTCAACTTGAATTTTCCTCGTCCTAATATTTTGGTTGTAGAGTCATCTCCTAGAAAAACATCACCCCCATCATACCTTTCACACTCACAAAACTGCTCCCTGTGAGGAGTCATATGAAAGGATGCACTTGAGTTGACCTACCATGCCTCATGATCTGCATGTCTAATTGAAGAAGCCAAGTACACATCCCCTCCTTCATCCGTGGAGGTTTTTGATTCTATAGAAGGGACATCAATATTTCCCTTCCCTCTCTCAACACTTTTGGATCTACATTTTTTATTGTAATGCCCTTCTTTTCCACATCTCCAACATACCTTTATGATTCTTCTTGTAGATTTAGATCTCCCACTTGAGGAATTATTTTTATTTCTTTCTTGGGAGAGTACTCTAACAAATAAGGCATATGTGCTCTAGATTTTCATGTTTTTCAGCCTCATATTGATCCAGGAGGATCTCCACACAAGGATTCATTACTTTGCAGACCATGGAGAAGATCATTAAATTAATAATTGGTGATAGGTGACAAAGTTTAAAAGGGATGTTTAATGCTTCATATTGTAAAAATGATTAATATTTTTTAGCATAATGTGCTCATGTATTTTTTATTTAATTTGTAAAAAGGAAATTAAAATTAAGTGAGAGAATCCAAATCACAAATTAGTTTCCCAGTTTTAAGGGGAAAATAGTTTTATGTGAGAATCTTACCTCACAAATTAGTTTCCTAATTTTAAGAGGAAGTTGAGAGTCTCATGAATTGGTTTGGGATTCTTCCTCATGTTATCACAAGTGGTTTCCTAGTCTCAAGGGGAAGTTAAGGTTGGTTGAGATGCTTTCTCATATTTGTCCTTGAGTTTTTATTATACCATAAATTTGTGGATCTTGTCTCCTTAAATTATGGAGAGAGGGAAACTATGTAATTTACTTATGTAAGCATTGTAAAGGGAGGCCCCTTGAGGCCCCTTGGAGAGAGAGATGCATGGAGAGGAATGTAGTCCTTCTGGTGTCTGAAGAAATGTCACTTATGTGAGATCCTTAAGTTCTCTGTGTATAAGAGAAGGCTGCTATGGGATTTCTGCCATGTAAGAGGAACGTGCCATATTTTGTGAGAAGGTTTCAGCCCTGTTAAAAGAAGGATAATAAAGTGATTCGTATTCCAAGCGGATATGGAGACGTAGCCAGAAGAGTTTGGTGAATTTCGTTAACACATGGGTCTCAAATTATACATGTGAGTTTTATTTTTCATTCTCTCTTGTTTTAAGTAGAGATTTAATTACACCTATGCACATCATGATGAAAAGTTTCTCACGTTTATATGCAATGCTTAATGATTATTTTCCCATGTTCACATGTGATTAAGCATCAATAAAAGATCCTCATTGGAGGATTTTTGTAGAGAAATATCTCATAGAAATCCTAGATCAAGTGGTATCAGAGCAGGTCTGGCCAGTTTTTCAGATTGTGAATAATCATGGGCAAAGCAAAGAAGCAAGCATGGCTTCGTGAGCTTGAATAAATCAACCAGACCATTCAAGCAGAGAACGTTGAATTGAGGAGGTTACTTCAAGAATCAGAAGAAGAAAAGAACAAACTATGACTACAAATACAAGCTATGGAGGAGCAAGTTAGGGAATGCTCCACTATAGGAGAGGCAGAAAGTCCCTCCAAGATCAGGCCAACTTGTGGCCATGACAAGTATACTAGTTATGGTTCTTGTCATGAAAATATTGATGTTTGCACATATTGTCAGATATTAGAGGATGCTCTCCAGGCACTAGATAACCAAGGTGGTTTTCTTGAAGCCTCATCTACATCTTGATCCAATGAGGAGGAGTAGTTGGCCAAACTTTAGGAAGATGAGCAAGCGTCAGAAACATGAATGGAGGTAAAGAATTATCCATGTTCAATTCCTTCCATAATTAATGGTGATGCGTCTTTTGGATTTTTTGAAAGACGCACCAAGGGAATTGGCTTGAAATTGCTGAGGAAGATGGGGTATAAAAAATGAGGTCTTGGTATTGATGGACAAGGCATCATTCAACCACTGGAGGTTGAAGGAAGACCCCGATATGCAGGAATAGGGTATGGTGAAAGAGAATGCTCAAAAGCAACATAAGCATATGATTCTTCAAGTAAAGAGATGATATCATCACCAACACCATCTTGGGACAACAAGAATGTTGCAAAGCGCTGGAAAGGAAAAGCTCTTTACAATGAAAGCGAGACAGCCATAAAGTCACACAACTATTGCACTCACTTCCAAATGAGTGGTCACTAGATCAGGAAATGTTGGAAGCTTCAGCCCGAGCTTCGTGGTACACCAAGCAAGAAGCTCATACCAGAGTCTATGCAGTTGGAGGCTGGATCCTCCTTAGTAGAAAAAAATGGCCAAAAATCAAAGTGCCCAAAATTTGACAAAAACAACACCAAGTTGAAGAGTTCGACGAGAGATTTCCAACAACATGAACAACACCTCAAACAGAGTCTGGATGCAAAAGTTATGGCCATCTAAAATTTTTGGCAAACAGAGAAATCTGGTGAAAATGTACTAGTGTTGACGTCAACATAATGTCAGCATGTTGACGTGGAAGCACCACAGGATGCCATGTGTCATGCAGATTTGTCATTTTCGACGTACATTTGGATGAGTAGGAAAGTGACACATGTCATTGTATAGATGACGTGGTAGTACAAATGTGATGTGGCACTGATGTGGTTGAATGGTGATGACGCTAGTAGAGTGACTGAACCATACATAATGCTGACTTGTCGACTGACGTGGTTATATGGTGATGTTGATGTGGTAGTGCGATGCTGACACAAAATATGACATGGAAGTACGACATATGATGTGGCATGATGAATGGGCGCTGACATGGCAGTGACATGTCTACTAACTAGGATGTATGGTAGATGACATGTTAGCACACCAGGCTACCACGTGTCAGGTGGATTTGACCTTTTCAAGGGTCCAAATGGATCGGTAAAACTATGTCACGTGGTAGTATGGAGGCTGACGTGGCGATACGATGGATGACATGGTAGACTGAATGAGCAATACAATCGATGATGTGGTGCTGATGCAGGTGCTAACTAGGCACTGGCTGGGCTGATGACCATACGCTGATTGGATTGTTGATGCAACATCATACAAGTGATGTGGCGCTGACTGTGCGGGTGATTGAGCACCACGTGGGGCAATCATAGGCTACCACGTGGCAACCCGAGTTTTCCCAACGAGGGCTAGGTCAAAAAAATTAATAAAAAAAGGGTCGACCACTTGACCAGCCAATGGCCAACCAATTAATGGGAACTTTATCTGTGGGCTCCAAAATTCAAAATAATGGTGGGATTGTATAACGGTTTGTGTATTAATATTTTTAAAACTATATTCAACATACATATGTAACCACATGCCCAATGGGGAGGCCCGCGAGTTTGACCCCAGGACCTCCCCCAAACTTAGGCAACCACTTGCCAATGCGCCAATGACAAGTCCACTTGACAAATTCTATTTAAACTCATTAAATTCCATCCACGGGGGAGGAAAGGTACGACACACCCCTAGGTTGGACACAAATTTCAAAATTTTGTAGACATTAAATGTAGTTATATGACCTTGTGTGGCACACTTTACTAGGCAGAGAGCCCAGGGAGGTCCAGAAGTCACAGTGACGGAATGTGATAAAAGTTCAGTCATTTTTGCACAAATCCATTGGTCTAGTTAGAATTTGGATCCAAGCAGAGAATTTTTGGGCTCATGGCAGAAGCCCATTTTTGTCATTAATGCTTGGCACATTTTTCGAGGCAGAGTTTCACCTTTCATAACAGGTTGAGTTTACAGTAAAAAGTTGCAAAATGACGAGATATACATGTTAGTGTTGTATATGCCAAGATTTGAGCAGTCGATTGAGTGCCTTGGCACAAAAACCAATGTAAGTTTTATGCATTTATGGTTTTTGCCTCTTTTTAGAAATTTGCAAGAGGATGAATGTATGTTGTAGATTCTGGTGATCTTTGATGCTGCAGTAGGGAAGCAAGATTTGAATTATTGCAGGAAATTCATTGTTTGACCCTTGCATGGAAACGAAGACAGTGCGGTAAGAGGCCATTTTGACACTTCGACAAAAAATAGTCATGTTTACAGCCAAAAGTCTCAAAATTACGAGACAAGTATGATGATGATGAAATTTGCCTTATTTTTTATGTTGCACATGTTTGCAATGGGGTTTTTAAAAACCATAGTGTTGCCACCAGTGCACATTTGGGGGTATTCGCCTTAATGTTAATGATGTAAAAGGTTGTAATTAGCCACTCTTAAAGTGACGATGAGAATGGGAGGCATTTTTCCTAAACCTTGTAAGCCTTGTTGGCAACATTGTAATGGGTCTTATAGCCACTATTGAGTGAGAGGCATTGTTTTTCCTAGGACCGTTTTGACAACATTGTAATGGGTCTTGTAGCCACTGTTGAGTGAGAGGAATTGTTTTTCCTAGGCATGTTTTGGCAACATTGTAATGGGTCTTGTAGCCACTGTTGAGTGAGAGGCATTGTTTTTCCTAGGCCTATTTTGGCAACATTTTAATGGGTCTTGTAGCCACTGTTGAGTGAAAGGAATTGTTTTTCCTAGGCCTATTTTGAGAACATTGTAATGGGTCTTATAGCCACTATTGAGTGAGAGGCATTATTTTTCCTAAGATATGTCTTGAAAATCATTGTAAACTTGCCCATGAGTGTTTTATAAACTCTTGGAAAGTATTATACTGCTTCGAAAAGTTATAATCCATGTATTTTCAGCTACATGTTTGCATTGATTCAAGTGTTGGCATCAACATCCTCATTCTGAAGTACAAAGGTGAAGGAGAAGAAGGGTGCAACCTTTCAAAGATATTTGTTGTGTCAATCAAGGAATCAACTACATATTTTCATTGGTGCAAGTGTTGGCATCATAATCCCCATTATGAAGCACAAAGGTGAAGGAGAATAAGGGTGTGGCCTTTCAAAGACATTTGTTATGCAGATCTAGTAGTGGGGAAGTGCATCGTGGAGTGTAAGACTCTTCCTAGAAACTGGTTGCAGATATTCAAGTCACAATTTCTCTCTATACTTTTGGAGGACCAAAAGTGCTTTTTGTGGGGAGGTATGAACCATGAGGATCTCCACACAAGAATTCATTACTTTGCACACCATGGAGAAGATCATTAAATTGATAATTGATGATAGGGGACAAAGTTTAAAAGGGCTGTTTAATGCTTCATATTGTAAAAATGATTAATATTTTTTAGCATAATGTGCTCGTGTATTTTTCATTTAATTTGTAAAAAGGAAATTAAAATTAAGTGGGAGAATCCAACTCACAAATTGGTTTCCTAGTTTTAAGGGGAAATTAGTTTTATGTGAGAATCTTACCTCACAAATTAGTTTCCTAATTTTAAGAGGAAGTTGGGAGTCTCATTAGTTGGTTTGGGATTCTTCCTCATGTTATCACAAGTGGTTTCCTAGTCTCAAGGTGAAGTTAAGGTTGGTTGAGGTGATTTCTCATCTTTGTCCTTGAGTTGTTATTAGACCCTAAATTTGTGGATCTTGTCTCCTTGAATTATGGAGAGAGGGAAACTATATAATTTTCTTATGTAAGCATTGTAAAGGGAGGCCCCTTGAAGAGAGAGCTACATGGAGAGGAATGTAGTCCTTTTGGAGTTTGAATAAATGTCATTTATGTGAGAGCCTTAAGTTATCTTTGTACAAGAGAATGTCGCTATGGGATTTCTTCCATGTAAGGAGCATGTGCCACATTTTGTGAGAAGATTTCAGCCCCGCTAAAAGAAGGATAATAAAGCGATTTGAGTTCCAAGCGGATCCGAAGACGTAGTCAACATAGTATGGTGAATTTCGTTAACACATGAGTGTCAAATTATATGTGTGAGTTTGTTTAAAGTAGAAATTTAATTACACATATGCACATCATGATGACAATTTTCTCATGTTTATATGCAATTCTTAATGATTATTTGCTCATGTTCACATGCAATTAAGTGTCAATTAAATATCCTCATTGGAGCATTTTTTTAGAGAAAGATCTCACAGAAATCCCTGATCACATCTCCTTTGATGAGAAGGATGAGACCACATCATCGGAACTTAAAAGTAGTTTCATTACTGCCTATGGCCACAACCATACTATCTCATGAGTCTAGTAAAGAGAACGATAAAATGATACACTTATCTTTGTTAGAAATCTTAATATCAATAAACAATCATGGACTTACCATAGTATTGAAGGTAGTCATATGCTCTGTTATTGACTGTCCATCTTTCATCCTCAGGTTGTACAACTTCTTCCACGAGAAAAGTTTGTTTACCAGGGAATTAGACTGATACAAATCCCCTATCTTATTCCATAATTCCTTGGCTATATCTCCCCCCAACACATTCAACAATACTATATCTGAGAGACACAACAAGATTGTGCTATTTACCTTCCGATCCAACTTTGTCCAATATTTTGTTGACATTCCCGTAGGTGCAATACCTGTATCTATAGTGACCCGTTGATCTTTGTCTACCAAAAGATCTTCCATCTTGAGCTTCCACAAATAAAAACTTTACCCGTTAATTTTTTCGATCTCTATTTTTGAATCGCTCACCATTTATTTTCACCACAATAATCGATACCATAGAGCTCCCACTGTAATAAGGTTTATCACAGACCTGAGCCAAACCATTACCCACAAAGGCGTCCCCCTTAAGCCAATAATCACTCTGATACCAAATGTAAGTTTTAAATCGATTACAATAATGCAATGCACACACCGATTCCTAAAACGGAAAATAAAACAATTGCAATCAAACATATACATAGAGATTTACCCTAGAAACCCAACTAGGAAAACCAACAACCTATTTGAGAGCCACAATTCTAATTCTATTCATCATTTAACTTCAATGTTTACAATAAAATATATAGGATCCCGCGACATCCAAAAAATCCCTAATCCATTGTCCCACATTAAATTACTGTTGAGCAACTAAGAGGGGGGGGGTGAATCAATTGTTACTGAACTTAAACAATTATGCTTATTTTTAAAACTCTTTGCAGAAACACATAATGATGATCACAATAATGCAGATAAATAAACAAAGGCACATTCAACATCAGTCACATATATGAGAAACACATAGACAGATATTTTTCGAGGAAACCCATGCAGGGTAAAAACCTCTTTCCTTTTATATGATAAGTAATGGTTACATTATTTACAGTATCATACATATGAGCATCAACTAATAATGAGGCCACAACCTCAGCTTTGCAAGCTGCAACTTGCTGAGAGCACCAACTCTCTGTTTTCTCTAGCACCAACTAGAAGGAAGCACCGATTCCCTGGTTTCTCTAGCACCAACTAGAAGGAAGCACCAACTCCCTGTGTTCAAGCACCCACTTGAACCTCTGAGGACAATAGTCCTCCCTAGCACCACCCAACCACCCTGAAATATAAATCTTTGCTTCTGAAACTTATTACAGTGATATAATGTTCAACAATGGCTTACCCGACTTATCACTGTTCTGCTGCATCTCGTTGCTCTGTCTACCTCATTGCCTTCCTGCACACATGACTTGCGCTATCTGTTCTTCTGCTTTTTATGCTCTCTGTGCCATGTCCATTCACTGCACAGATCCTCTTCTGTGCAATTCAGCTACTACACTCTCCTCCTTCTTCACACTTGAATCACCTTTACCAACAACACTCACAACAACCTCCAACAACAACAACACCGCAACTCTTCTCTGTACCGTGTATTTATAGCTTCTGTGCACCTTGTGCATGCAGTGTTCGCAATGCCTCTGCATGCTGACTTTGCACCGTTATCCTCAACCTCTCGAGTGCTCTGTCTGATTATCATCGTGACTCTTCAGCTTCTCTGGTGGTTCGCCCCGTGTGTCCAGCATCACTGCATGTTATACTGAGATTCCTCAGTCTCTCTGGCAGTTTAAGACTCTTCGTCTTCTCTGAGACAATCGAACTCTTGATCTTCATCGACCTCGATCGACGGTTCATAATCTTGGTGAATAAACGGTCATGATCTCATCGTGATCTCGCATCTCGCTGTTCCTTCGTTGGAGATTTTCGTTACTCCAAGTTGTGAGAGGCGAGACTCCGAGATGGAGCTCAGATCAATGGTCCACATATTTTGGTGTATTGATGGTTAGGATCTTATCGTGATCTCGCATCTCGCTGTTTCTTCGCTGGAGTTTCTCGTCACTCCAAGTCGCGATAGGCGAGACTCCGAGATGGAGCTTTATGGTGCTCTGATCTTTCGCCACACATCCTCTTGATCAACGGTCCTTGATTAAATCACGATCTCGCATCTTTGCTGTTCCTTTGACTTTCTAGTCAGCGAGATGACGATCTTTCGCCACGTGTGATCCCCCGCGCAGATCCAACGGTCCTCCTGTGATCCAGATCTGACGACTGTCCTTCTCTCACTACCTCACGACCTCGTGTCTTGGAGCACCCAATGTTTGGACTCTCAACCTGCGAACTCCGAGTTCGCGAGATCTCTCGATCTCTCGCCACCTGTCCCCCCAGATGGACGGCTATAAATATCTCGCCACTTCGCCACCTCATGTCCTCGCGCCTCGCGACTTTGAACACCCAATACTTGGGCCTTTATCCTGCGAACCCCCGAGTTCGCGAGATCTCTCCGATCTTTGCCACGTGTCCTTCCCAGATGGACGATCCTGATCTTCTCGCCACTTCGCCGCCTCGTGTCCTCGCGCCTCGCGACTTTGAACACCCAATACTTGGGCCTTTATCCTGCGAACCCCCGAGTTCGCGAGATCTCTCCGATATCTGCCATGCGTCCTTCCCAGATGGACGGTCCTCATGCTGTCGGGAATTTTGGATGGGATCCAACGATCAACGATGCTTCTCCTCCAAGTTGACACATCCTTCTTACTTGGAAGAATTTCGACTCTGCACTAATTCCTCCTGAGCCTACGTTGTTCCTGTTTGTCCATCGATGCATATTCTGATCCTACCATCTTGACTGTTGTACTTGCCATCAATGAAAAGCATACGCTATCTGTTAAACATTTGCCAACAATCTCCCCCTTTGGCATTGATGGAAACTAAGTCACCCGAATTCTTTTCTCCTCGTTTGACATCAATGTCAAAGAAGAGACATGCTCCCCCTGATCTATTGCAGTAAATTTTGGAGGTATTAGATAATCAAACAATACAAATATCCCCCTAACAAGATGGACTCTTTTAGGTATGAAACGAAATGACACCCAACTTCTGTCTGAGATATTCAAATGGTGTCTTGGTGAGGGGCTTAATAAAGATGTCTGCAATTTGTTCTGTAGTGGGAATGTAATGGACCTGAACAATCTGATTGGTGACCTGATCTCTTAGAAAATGATATTTTATGGGAATATGTTTTGTGTTGGAGTGGAGGACAAGATTTTTAGACACACTAATGGCACTTGTGTTATCACAATGAATTGGGATCGGTGCAGTATATTTTACCTCTATGTCTGCAAGTGTCTGAATCATCCATAATACCTGTGTGCAACAGGTAACAACAGCAATGTACTCTACCTCTGTGGTTGATAGAGAGATGGAACCTTGCTTTTTACTAAGCCAAGCTACTAAGGAGTTACCCAAGAAGAATGCTCCTCCATTGGTGCTTTTTCTCTCATCAACACAATTTGCCCAATCTGCATCTGAATAAGCAGTCAACTGAAGACTTTGATTTCTGGGATACCACAGAC
>ML782833.1:446896-473252 GCA_009831015.1 Picea engelmannii
AAAGGTTTGGACATTTGAATTTCAGATACATGCAACAGCTTAGCAAGCACATATTAGTTGATGGTCTACCAGACATCCATTTCTCTAAGGGAGTATGTGAGGGATGTGTTCTCGAGAAACACCCTCAAGAGAAATTTGACAAGGGAAAGTCTCAGAGAGCCTCCACACCTTTAGATCTGATCCACAGTGACCTTATGGGTCCTTTTCCGCATCCATCCATCAACAAAGCGAGGTTTGTTCTCATTTTTGTTGATGATTTCTCATGTTTTACTTGGATTTACTTTCTCAGGCAAAAATATGAGGTCTTTCAACACTTCAAAGATTTCAAAGCCTTGGTTGAGACACAGTTTGGAAAGAAGATCAAAGTCCTATGAAATGATAATGGGGAAGATTATTGAAATCATGAGATCCATAATCTTTTCCATGAGGCAGGGATTCGGTTGCAGCATACAGTTCCCTACACTCCGCAACAAAATGGAGTTGCTGAGTGGAAAAATAGATCTCTAAAGGAGATGGCATGTTGCATGTTGCATGCAAAGTCACTACCACAGAGACTATGGGCCGAAGCACTTAACTATGCAACATACATCAAAAACATATCTCCTCATAGATCTGTCAAAGATAAGACCCCCTACGAGGCTTGGAGCGGCCTTAAACCGGAAGTGGCCGACTTTCGCATTTTTGGTTCACGTGCATGGGCCCAGATTCCCTCTGAAAAGAGGAAGGCACTTGATCCACAGAGCACTGAGTGAATTTTTGTTGGATACCCTGACGGTGTGAAGGGATATCATCTTATTGATCTTTCCTCGGACCGACTCATCATTGAGCGTAGTGTCCAATTCGAGGAAAGTGTCTCGCATGTATATCAACAACTGCATGCAGACACCTTCACTCTTCCACCTGTTCGAGATGATGAGCATGCACATGCCGAATCTTCTTTAGATGAGAGGTCTGATTCGTAGGACTCAGATGATTCGGATTCAGATTCAGTACAGTCAGATGTAGAGTTAGAGCATCCATATGCAGTTGCAGAGCCATAACATAGGCCTAAGTGGGCACAAACTACTCTTTAGGATACAGGGGATCTCGTAGGTGATCCAGACGATACTAGGAGGACTCGATATAATTTTGAGGAGCCTAATGTTGCACTCACTACCACTGAACCATTGCCTTCTAGGCATATTTTCTTGGTTTAGTCTTCAGATCCACAGTCTTATGGCGAGGCTGTTGGAAATCCCTTTTGGGAATTCGCCATGTAGGAGGAGTACAACTCCCTCATCGAGAACCAGACTTTGGATCTGGTTCCCCTTCCTTCTGGGAGGAAACTTGTTAGATGCAGATGGGTCTATAGGACCAAGAGTGCAGCGGATGGACAGATCAACATATACAAATCCAAGCTTGTCACCAAAGGTTTTCAGCAGGTTCATGGTATTGACTATGATGAGACCTTCGCTCCAATAGCGAAGATGGATTCCATATGATTGATACTTGCCATTGCGGCAGCCAAGGGATGGGAAGTCCATCAAATGGACGTGAAGAATGCATTTCTTCACGGTGATCTCTCTAAGGAGATATACATGGAGCAGCCCCAGGGATTTATGCATGACTCATCTTTGGTCTGTCGACTGAAGAAGTCACTTTATGGCCTCAAACAGGCTCCGAGGGCATGGTATGCCAAGATGGACTCCTACCTGTTGTCACAGAACTTTGTACGTTGTAAATCAGACCTGAATGTATACATGCTCAGGACGACTGATTCACTTCTACTTTTAGTTTTGTATGTCGATGATTTGATGATCACCGGTTTCTCAACTTCAACGGTTGCTGCAGTCAAGAGGATTCTTCATGACATGTTTTTGATGATGGACATGGGTCCACTACACTTCTTCCTTGGACCTGAGATCAGTCAGGATGCATCAGGCATCAAACTGTCTCAAGCCAAGTATGCATGAGATCTCCTTGAGAGATTTCACATGACAGACTGCAAGTCTGCTCCGTCTCCTTTCCTATCAGGAGTCAAACTTGAGGATGGAAGGGAGACTCCACTGGTTGACAACACACTGTACAAATAGCTAGTGGGGAGCTTGTTGTATCTCACACACTCCAGACCAGACCTCTCATATGCAGTTGGCGCAGTTTCCAGGTTCACGCAGGAGCCGCAAGAGCTACATTGGAAATCTGCAAAGCGTATCCTTCGATACATACATGGCACCATCGCCCTTGGGATTCATTATGAAACAGACTCTACATTAGATCTCATTGGGTTTACTGATTCTGACTGGGCTGGTGATAACATTGATCGCAAGTCCACATCTGGTTACTCACTCTGTCTTGGTTCCAGGCCTATCTGTTTGTCGAGCAAGAAGCAAGTTTCCATTACTCTATCTTCATCCGAGGCAGAGTACAGAGGGGTAGTTAATATAACCATTCAGGCTATGTGGCTACAACATTTTCTTACTGAGTTGGGCATTCAGTTTCATCGGCCGATCGTGATCTGGTGTGACAACCAGAGCACTCTAAAGTTCTGCAGAGATCCTGTTCAGAGGCAGTGGACGAAGCACATAGAGATCCACATGCACTACATCCGAGACTTAGTACACGAGGGGATCATCGACTTACAGTTATTTCCTTCAGCAGAACAAACGACAAACATTTTCACCAAGACCTTCACTGAGCAGAAATTCCATTCTTTGCGAGGTCGTCTTAGATTGAAGGACATAGTTGCCTAGCAACTGTAGTTCTTCTTTTTACATACATTGTACCTTGAGGGGGGGGGGTTTTCCCATGAGGTTTTCCCTCTTTCCTCACTTTATTTTCAGTGTATCTTTTGTACTTGGGTACCTAACATGGCCTCGTTGCCGGGACCCAATCTTTATTTTCACCATAGTGATGTTCAGGGGGGGTGTTGGAGTTACTTCACACACACCTAGGATTTATTTTTCCTAAGTTTATTCCTTGTTTATTATTCATATTTAGTCATTATCCAATCTCCTATATTTTAGGGGAGAATATTCCACTTGGAGAATATTCTCTTTCAGTTGACACTTCAGTTTGACTAGTTGAGTTGAGTGTAGATGTTGCATTGGGATCATCACCATGATAATTCTACCTTGCCTTGGTATCATCACCAAAGTGGCGCATTAGCCTTGATTCCCTGAGTTAAATCCTGACTACTCTATGTTCAGTCAATTAACTGAAGACTAGTTGACTAGTTAACTCAACTAGGTTGCAGTTCACTCCCGTAACTGCCTGAGAGACTAGAATAGGTGGCAGTTCACTCCCGTAACTACTAGTGTGTCCAGATCACTCTAGACCACCACTATGGCGACTTGGTTCACCTCAAGTCGAACTCATTGAGTTATACAAAGTATATCATGTGTAAATTATTCATTATTCATAATCGTTAATGAGAATTCTTCCATTCTTTCTCTCCTTCTTCTTCCTTCTCCAATTCTCTCTGCAAATGTGTGTATTATTGTTTAGCTAGATCTATTCTGTGCAGGTTCAACACATTTACACATTTCTCATCTATTCTTGGAGGGGTTTCTCTACAAAATGATTTATTTTGACCAGGGGGAGAAATTACTGAAGGAGGGTGTATTGTGGATGAGTGATCTTGTTATTTGGGGTCATATTTATCCTATACAGTTGGGGTTTCTTCTCATATGAGTTAGTCTTCTTTAGATCCATATATTAGTGGCATTTTCTCAGATCTTGGAGGTCGTATTCATAGATGCTGAATTATTCATGGCTTACTACAGCTAGTGGGGTGCAACTTCCAGCCAGGGAGGTTATATAGTGTCAAGGAACAAAGATATTTTGGAGGTACAAACTTAAGGAAGTGTTTGGAGAATTTTAGGAGCTGCATCTCATTGTTTCTTCTTTATTTTGGAGCTATCTACAACCACAATATCAATCTTATATATATATTTCCATATCTGAATATTTCATGTATGGAGCTTTTTATTTAATAAATAAAGGTTAGATCTGATTTACAACTATATTTTGGTGTTTCTCTTCATGGGTTTTTGTTGAAGTATTGCCATTATCCTATTGGTTTGTCATATGCAATTATTGGCTGCAAAAAAAAATAAAATCATACCATAAACAACCTAGAAACACATTGCATGCAAACTGTTTGATATGATACCACAACCAGAAAACACACTAAAACTTAGTATGTTCCAAGCACATCTGTTTGGGAACATTACAGATTTCCCCCTTCGAATCGAGAGCTTGACCCTAGGATCTTGCTTCTGATAGAAGTGAGTTGGGATCCCAAGGAATGAGTAGAAATAGGGAAAAATAACTAGAGGATGTGAAGATGAGAACACAAGCAACACATAAAGGAAAAAATAAAGACATAGAGTTCGCATATGCATCGAGACTGAACCCATACAGAAGAACATAGAACAATCACTCACAGAGACGAGTCACATAATCACAAACAAATGGTGATGCAATGAGAAGAGGAGCTAACACAAGTATCTCTGAGCAGTAGAGAAGATCAAGGAAGTTTTTCTAAAGAAAATAGAAATCTTTCCTAAGAATTGAATGGTCACCATGGAACAAAGAAGACCCATATCTAGACTAGAGAAAAAGAGGGACGCAACTT
The DNA here is from genome assembly GCA_009831015.1 of Picea engelmannii. NCBI lineage: Eukaryota > Viridiplantae > Streptophyta > Pinopsida > Pinales > Pinaceae > Picea > Picea engelmannii. The sequence goes on from ML782833.1 coordinate 451,512, forward strand.
GGTGCTGTCTAGAAGGAAAATGACACTAGTAAGGGGAGGTCGTGAAGGGATTGTGTATCAAAGAAGGGAATCCCTTATGTAGAGGAAATCCAGGTGGGAAGGAACATGATAAAATTGTGGAGGTCTTGAGCTCAATGGGAAGAGGGAAACTTTTGTTGTTTCCAATGGAGTGAAGGAGAATAACCTTCCTAATCAACTCCTTAACTTGGTGAGTCAATTGTGAGAGTACCCTGGTGGTATCATGGCCTGGCACAAGGGTGGCTTGCTGTAGAAAGACAAAGTTCAACATAGACTATGGTTGGGTGGAAAGGCCTTCATCCTCAGTCAGTTGGATGATTGGAAATAATATTGAACAAATAAGTATTTGACCTTAAATTCCCATTGAATGTTTATTAATAATGATAAAATGTAGCTTTTTTTCATAATATATTGATGTGATAAATAAATGCTAAATCTGAGTTGAATGGAATGATTCAATTTCCTTTTAACTTGAAAATGAAATTAACTGTAATGCTTGTGAATAGGAGGCAAGAGAAGACCAAAGACCCTGTATTTTCCCTCTCCATTACATGGAAAGTTTGCAGGATATGGAAACCTTCATTTGAGGGTTCTTGGTAGAATGTTTCTTGCTTAAGAAAAGGAGTTAAAACCTTCGGGAACATAGTTGAAAACCCCTATAGGAAGAACCATCGAAAGACTATGGAACTGCTAAGTCTAGAGACAATCCTTAACCCGTTCAAATCCCTGTGTAGACTGGAGGGAACAATAACCATTGATATAGAGTGAAGGACCAATATTGATCGTCAGCAGAAGGACTAAGAATTTGGGCTAAGTGTGGTAACCAACCCTCGAAGAAACCATTGAATCTCAATTAGACATGGTTCCATCGTCAGGGTTTCATGATATATCCTTACTCGTTGAAATCCCTATTGAAAAACCAGAGCAAGAAAAAATCCATTGGATCGGAGGGGAGGATGAACCACAACCGTCTGATCATCGTCGAAGATCTAGGAGCTGGAGGTAGAGACTTAGTTAACTAGGTCACCGGATAACCGGTGCATTAGAGGATCTACATCTAAGGCCTTGTTGAATCTTGGTGCTCATGGAGCAGAGTTCCAACATAAGGTTCCACCCCTTTTTATGCATGTAAACAAGGGAGAGAGAGGATGATGTCATTATGACATATTGTGCCAATGTGGTGGCTAGAATGCCATGGAGGATGACACTTGTCGACATATTATTCATGCGAGGTGAGTGTGGGACCTTTCAGACATGAGCCTTTGGTTTGGTTCCCTTAACACCTAACTGTCGGATATGAGGGTGGAGAAATCTCGGTCATTGGATGCGAAGTGGAGTAACTGGACCTTCGGGTCACCGAAGCTCGCAAGAGTCGATCCTTTAATTTCCTCCCCGGTTTCCCAATTCTTGGTTGGGAAAGGTTTTGAGAAGGGTTCCGACCTTTCTCCTTTGTTGTGAGAGAACATAAAGGGCACATGTTGGTGACTTCAGGATGATGTAGCTGAGCCACGTGTCATTCGATTCATCCTATAGAAAGTAGACATGTGTCAACATCTAAGAGGATGGACCAAGGAACGGGTCGTGGAATTTATGCGCCATTGATTCTAGGGATAGATACCAATCATCGAATCTGGGGGCCAAGAGATATTGGTTGTCTATCTCTTAGAGTGAGCTCAGGAGGGAATTCTCTGCACCAGAGAACTGGACCACCAGATGAGTGGAGACATGGTTGCAAGAGTCTTGGTGAAGCCCACGGTCCCAATGGCTGGAGGGGTGAGGCGTGTTTCGATGGGTGTGTTTTCATGGTTTGGTATGGCTCCTAGGACCGAACCATCGAATAATATATTACCATGAGGAACCTTGGTTGTGTTAGTGTGGGGATCCACTAGATCTCAGTTCCTAGTGAGGTACAAAACTGCCTTTAAGACCATCACCTTATGTGTCATTGCTCATTGTCTATTGGTCGGGATGTGCCACGTTGAAGGGTTGATGTGTCCTAACATGTCAATCCACATCGTATGGTACAAGTGATGTCGATCCACTTGGGTTCCACATGGAATCGGCAGGAGAAGTCCTGAAAACTTAAAAAGTTCATAACTTTTGATTCTAAACTTGGTTTTGAGCATGGTTAGAGTCGTCGGAAAGATCTTGAAGAGAAGAAATATATCATTAGATAAAAATTGGATTAGAGGGGTGATTAATCAAGGCGGTTTTGATAAAATAAAATAGGAAATGTGTACACCCCACTATCCTAAGAGAGCTTAAGGGGGTCAAGTGTGTTACATAGTGGTATCAGAGTAGAGTTCAAACCCTAGGCTTGAATGGGTCACCAAGAATAAATGAGTTCTATAATATTTTATGGAATTAAAGTTTGTGTTTCAGTAATTAAATGATTTAGCTGTGCTAATGAATACTAACAACAATTTTGAGTAGGATTGATAGCAAGAATGGAGTTTTGGATGAGGACTACTAAAGCATATTGATGTTTGAAAGGACCATAATTATTTTTATATGTCACTAATTCATAAATGCGATTTGATAATAACATCTTGTTGTTTCAATACATAGGAGAGATTGAAAAGTGAATTGTGCAACTCAACATGGAAGAGACCTCTCATTTTCGAGATGAAGAGTTTGATGGCAAGAGGTCCAGAGAAACCCCTACATAATTGGTAGCCATGATAAGAAGTCTAAAGGAAGATAATCAAAGGCTCATGAGATCTCATGTAGAGAAGACATAATTAACTGCATTATTGCTGCAAATTTTGTCTGAGATTCAAAAAAATTTGAAGCAAGGTCCAACCATTAGTAATGCAGGACTACAATAGTTAGATAAATTGAAGATCCCTTCAAATGTCTAGAAGAATGGACCAACTCATAATAATGAGGGAACAAGTTCTTCCAAGAAAAGGCGTCGAGATGCTAAAAGAAACATAACTAGTGGGGATACTTCCACAAAGTCATCTAGTGGGAACACCACTATAGAGGATTTGTCCAGTAGTAACATTGGTTCAAGTGTTCCCAAGAAGAAAACGAAGAGACACTCACACAGTTCTTTGAAAGACTAATTCAAGAAGGTGAAGCCACCTACCTTTGATGGAGAAATCAAGAAAGGAGAAGAGGCTGAGGCTTGGCTGTTAGGATTAGGGAAGTATTTTTGAGTACATAATTACTCAGAAAATACAAAGAAAAAATAACCATTTTCAATCTGAATGAAGGAGCTTCCATATGGTGGGAGGAGATAAAAGAAGTTAAGGTATTGAAGGAAAGAAAATGGGCTTGGAAGTAGCTTGAGGAATACTTCATAAAGGCATACTTATCAAAGAAGTACCATGATGGTAATATTAAGGAATTCCATGAACACAAGTTAGGGAAACTTATCATGGATGCTTATGATAAGAGGTTCTTAGAGCTATTGAGGTATGTTCCTTACCTCAAGGATGAGAAGGAAAGGATACAACATTTCCTCAATGGATTGCCATAGTCCTATCAAGATAAGATTGATTTTGATGAGCCTAAGACCTTGGAGGATACCATTAGGAAGGCTAAGTGTTTTTGTGACCAATCCAAGCATAGGATGGAGCCTCTTAAGGATTGGAAGAGCAAGGATAAACCTGGATTTTAGAGGAAGGGATTCAAACCATCCCAATATAAGAATCCCAAGAAAAGTGCTTAGTTCGACCATCTGAGTAGAAGTATGCACCAACAAAACTTTCCATCTTAGAGTGGGAATAGACCAACAAAATAGGAAAGAGAGAAAGTAGAGGAACAAAAGAAATGACCTCTACAGTGTTGAGGTTTTGGAGAGGCACACTGTTGAGAGATTGTCCTCAGAGAAAACATGACATGAAAAGAGTTTACCATGTTCAGGAGGCTACTGCAATTAATGATGTTTCTAGAAGTGTGCCAAAAATTTATGTAACTATTAAGAATCGACAAGAAGAACACCAAGCCTCTATGGTGAAATTGGAAGGTATAATTTCCAAGCAACCTATTTCTATTTTGATTGACCCTGGTTCTAACCTTAGCTATGATTCACCTCAATTTGTTGAAGCATGTGCCTAAACAAAAAGAAGCGTGTAAAGGCATGGTTGGTTCATTTAGCCATGGGGAATAAGAGGAAGGTAGCATAATTAATAGAGGCATGTCCATTTGAAATGAGTGGACTGCATACTCAAGCAACCTTAAACATCTTACCCTTAGGATCATATGATGTGTTGTTAGGAATGGACTAGTTGGCTATTCATTAGGAAAGATTGAACTGTTATGACAAAACCGTAGAATGTGAAGATGAAGAAGACAACAAGAGGGTATTGCAAGGCATTCAAAAGCCTGTATCAGTTAGGAAGATATCAACACTGTAGCTCAAAAAATTTAGTCAAAAGGGGTGTCCCTTGTATGCAATACATACTCAATGAAATAGAGTAAGGAGCTGAAGATTGAGGATCATCCAATGTTGTGGGAATTTAGAGATGTATTTCCAGAGGAGATACCTGGACTTCCTCCAAGGCGATATCTTGATTTTTCTAAAGATGTTGTACCCGGAGTAATACCAACATCAAAAGTACCCTACAGAATGAGTACACTAGATCTAGTAGAGTTAAAACACAATTAAAAGTGCAATTAAAATAAATGATGGATAAAGGGCATATCGAACCGAGTGTATCCCTGTGGGGAGCACCAACACTATGCGTGAAGAAAAATGATGGTACCTTGTGGTTGTGTATTGATTATCAACAATTGAACAACATGACCATTAAGAACAAGTACCCATTTCCCAGGATTAATGATATTTTTTATCAGCTCAAAGGAGCTACAATATTTTCTAAAATTGACTTAAGATCAAGATATCACCAAGTCAGGATAAAGGATGAAGAAATCCACAAGAAAATTTTTATAACGATGTATGGACACTATGAGTTTGTGGTGGTTCCATTTGGGCTTACCAACACACCAACCACCTTTATGTGTTTGATGAATAGTGTTCTCAACAAGTATTTGGATAAGTTTTTCATAGTGTTTTTTGATGATACCCTAGTATATTCTAAGACTAAGGAAGATCATAAGGAGCATCTCAAGTTGGTGCTACAAGTGCTTAGGGATCACCAGTCGTATCCCAAATATAATACGTGTGTTTTCTTCCATAGAGAAATTCAGTATTTGGAACACACAATTCCATAAGAGGGAGTGGTAGTAGATCCCGAGAAGATCAAGGCAAACATGGATTAACCAACCCCTCAAAATGTAATTAAGGTAATACCATCTATGGGATTAGATAGCTATTATAGGAGGTTTATTAAGGGATATTCCAATATCAGTCATCCCATTACCTCATTGCAAAGAAATGGGATGAATTTTGTATGGTCAGTAGAGTGTGAAGCCAATTTTCAACAACTAAAACACCTCTTGACCAATGGCTCTTTTTTAAAAATTGTAGACCCTAAAAAATATTTCTTAGTTTACACTGATGCTTGCAAGGAAGGACTTGGTGAAGTTATTATGCAAGAAGGGCATGTGATCTATTATGATTCAAGGAAGCTAAATGAAGATGAACAACGATATGTCACTCATGATTTGGAGCTTGCAGCTATTATGCACACATTGAAGATGTGGATGCATTACTTGATTGGGAGAAGATTTGTCTTGATGAAAGATCATTCTGGAGTGAAATATCTATTTGATCAACCATGATTGAATGGTAGACATGACATGTGGATGGAATTAATTAGTGAGTTTGATTTCGAGATCAAACATATACAAGGGAAAGAAAACTGAGTGGTAGATGCACTCAACCAAAGTGTGTAGGCAATACATCTTACAACAACAAGTGTAGGTGAGTCTGACATCAAGAAGAAAATTAGAACTCTCTTGCAATAGGATGAGCATTTCAATCTAGTAAACAAAATTTTGCAGCAAGAGCCAAACATGAAGAAGTATGAGAAATATCAATTCACAACTAATAAGCTATTGTTGTTTAACCACAAGTTGTATGTACCTGATTCAACAGAGCCGAAACATCTCATTATGGATGAGTTTCATAGAACTGCATTACTGGCAAATAATGAAGAAGGACATTGTAGAGTATATTGCAAAGTGCTTGGAGTATCAACAAGTCGAGTTGAACATAAACACCCTACAAGATTATTGCAACCATTGTAGATTCTAGAATGGAAGTGGGAAACTATCTCCATGGATTTTATTACAGATTTGTCGAGAACAATTAAGCAACATGATGCAATCATGGTAGTGGTGGATAAGCTGAGCAAGGAAACTCACTTTAATCCAATTAAATCTACTTTTAAAGCTATAGATGTTGCTGATGTTTTTAAGAGAGAATTTTTCAGGTTTCATGGTATGCATAAGACTATCATTTCAGATAGAGATGTGAAATTCACATCACATTTCTAGAAAGGCTTGTTTGTGGGCTTGGGAACACAACAAGCATTCAACACAACTTACCATACCCAAACAGATGGATAGATCCAAGGGGTGAACAAAGTATTGGAATACATGTTAAGGATGCATGTCATGCATCAACCCAAACAATGGAAATAATATCTACCATTGATAGAATTTTCCTACAACATGGATTATCAAGAACCATTGAAGATGATCCCATTTGAGGCTTTGTATGGCATAAAATGAAAATTCCCAAGTAGTTGGGACAGTCTAGTGGATAGGATCACACTTGGACTAGACTTGTTAAGAAAGATGGAACATGAAGTGAAAAAAATAAGATGGAATTTGAACGAAGCTTAGAATAGGCAGAAAATCTATGCAGATAGCAAAAGGACTCATAAGGAATTTAAGGTGGAAGATCATGTGTATCTCAAAGTGAAATCCAAGAGGAGTTATATGAGAATGGGAACTTGTGCCAAGTTTGCACCCCGATATTCTGGATTGTTTGAATCCTTGGACAAAGTAGGACCAATGTCATATAGACTTGCCTTGCCACCTATTATTAGAGCTCAGAATGTGTTCCATGTATCTTTATTAAATAAGTATATTCATGATTTTGATCATGTTATTGATTGGATTGTGATACAGGTGGAACCCAATGGAGAATTCCAGCTCAAGCCTCAATTCAATCTAGACAGGAAAGAGACATTTCTCTGGAACCGAGCCATCATGTAGGTCAAGATGCAATGGAAGCACTTTGGACCAGATGAGGCCACATGGGAATTGGAGGATGCCATGAAAATGGCATACCCATTTTTTTTTCTATATAAATTTGTATATATGGTGTTAAAAACACTGAGGATGGTGTTTCCATAAGGGGGAGGGGAACGTAACACCCCGTTTCCCCCCAAGACTGTAATTAAGTTTAAGACTTCATGCATTTTGAATAATGAAGATTGTAATTGTGTTTTTTGTTAATAAAAACGCCAATCAACTGACAAAGAGGGAAGCCTTGTAGTACTAACCATGATACCACAACTGGAACTCATGAGGTGGAAATGGGAAGTTTTAATGAGGAGAATATGAAAATTTCCCAATAACCCAACCTACACTTGCATGACTTGAATGCATAACCTGTCCAACGATACCTTGTTTACCTTGACCAAAAGGAATTTTTAATGGCATCTAGACTAGGTGGTTGGATAAATTATAACTTCCTTCAAAATTGGTACTTGGAGAGGTGAAGGGTTGGCTGCAGTGTCAACCATAAGTATGCGATAGATATCTCCCCTTTCTAATCGAGAGATTTACCTTGGGAGTTGGATTCTGAAAGAGGTGAGTGAGGATCCAGAGGAACGAGGAGAAAGGGGGAAAAAGAACTAGAGGACACACATATGAGAACACAATCAACACACAAAGGAAAAAATAAAGACACAAGTGCGTTGATGCGCGGAGACTAAACCCATACAGAAGAACAAAGAAAAATCACTCATAGAGATGAGTCACAAACTCAAAAACAAATGGTGATGCAATGAGTAGAGGAGCTCATGTACACAACTATGAGAAACAAAGGATATATGAGAATTTTTTCTTAACAAAATAGAAAGATTTCCCAAGAATTGAATGGTCACCCTGGAATAGAGAAGACCCATATCCAGATTAGATCAAAATAGGGCCGCAACTTGGTGTTGTATAAAAATAAACTGACACTAGTAAGGGGGGGTCGCTGAGGGACTCTGTGGAAAAGAAGGGACTCTCTTGTGCAAAGGAAATCTAGTTGGGAAGGCACCTGATAAACTCATGGATTCCTAAGCTCAGTGGGAAGAGGGAAACTTATGTAGTTTCCACTGGAGTGAAGGAGAGTAACCTTTCTGATCCATTCCTTGACTTGTTGAGTCAATTGTGAGAGTCCCCTGGTGGTATCATGGACTGACACAAGGGTGGTTTGCTATACAAAGACAAAGTAAAACATAGCCTATGGTTGGGTGGAAAGGCCTTCACCCTCAATCAATTGTCTGGTTGGAAACAATATTGAACATATAAGTAAATGCCCATTGAATGCTTATTAATAATGATAAATTGTATCTTGTTTCCAGAATGGATTGATGTGATAAATAAATGCTAAATCTGATCTGAATAAAATGATTCAATTTCCTTTTAAATGGTAAATGAAATTATCTATAATGCTTGTGAATGGGAGGCGAGAGAAGGTTGAAAATCCTATATTTTCCCTCTCCATTACATAGAAAGTTTACAGGATATGGAAACCTTCATTTGAGGGTTATTGGTAGAATGTTTCTTTCTTAAGAAAAAGAGTTAAAACCCATGGTAACAAAGTTGAAAACCCTTGTAGGAAGAATCGATGAAAGACTGTGAGAATGCTAAGTCCAGAGACAGTCCTTAACCCGTTCAAATCCCTGTGTAAACCACAGTGAACAACATCCGTTGATCTGTAGTGGAGGAACGATCTCGACCATCAATGGAAGGACTGAGGCTTTGGGATAAGTGTGGTAAATGACCCTTGAAGGAACTACTGAATCCCAGTTGCACATGGTTCCATGATCTATCCTTACCCATTGAAATCCTTGTTGAAAATTCAGAGTGAAAATACAATCATTGGATTTGAGGGGAGGATGAACCATAATCGTCTGATAGTCACTGAAGATCTAGAAACCAAAGGTAGAGCCTTAGTTAACTGGGTCATCAGAGGATCTCCATCTAAGGCCTTGTTGAATCCTAGTGTTGGTGGGGTGGGGTTCCAACACAAGGTTCCACCCATTTTTACGCATGTAAACAAGGGATATAGAGGATGAGGTCGTTATGACATATTGTGCCAGTGTGGCGGCCAAAATTCCATGGAAGATGGCACTTATCAACATCATATTCGTGTGAGGCAAGTGTGGGCCATGTTGGGCATGAATATTTGGTTTGACACCCTTAAACCTTAACCATTGGATCTGAGGGAGGCTAAATCTCGGTCGTTGGATGTGAAGTGGCGTAACTGGACCTTCGAGTCATCAAAGCTCCCAAGAGTCAATCCTTTAATTTCCTCCCCGGTTTCCTGGTGCTTGATTGGGAAAGGTTCTAGGAAGGATTCCAACCCATCTCATTTGTTGTGAGAGAAGCTAAAAGGGACGTGCCAATGACATCAAGATGATGTAGTTGAGACATGTGTCATTCAATTCATCCTATAGAAAGTAGACATGCGTTAACATATGAGAGGATGGACCAAGGAATAGGTCATGGCCTTTATGTTCCTTTGAACTCGGGGATAGATCCCAACTGTTGGATCTGAGGGGGATGAGATATCTTGGTTTTCAATCTCTTGGAATGAGCTCATGAAGGAATTTGTCGCACTAGAGAACCAGACCACTAGACGAGTGGACACATGGCTGTAAGAGTCTTGGTGAAGCCCGGGGTCCTAGTGGTCGGTGGGGTGAGGTGTTTTCTAGTGGGTTTTTGTTCTCGGTTGGGTATGGATTTGAGGACTAAACCACCTGATAACCGAAAACCAGGAGGACCCTTGGTTGTGTCAGTGGGGAGATCCACTAGATCCCGATGCCCAGTGAGGTATAGAATTGCCTCCAAGATCGTCGTTGTATGTGTCATGTGCTCTTTGTCTATTGAACAAGATACATCACGTTGGAGGGTTGATGTGTCCTGACATGTCAATCCACATCAAATGGTACAAGTGACATGGAGCCACGTGGAAATGGCATGAGAAGACATGAAAACTTTAAAAGGCCATAAATTTCGATTTTAAACTTAGTTTTGAGAATGGTTACAGTCGTTGGAAAGCTCTCGAAGATAAGAACTAGATTATGAGATTAAAATTGGATTTAGATGAGTTATTAAGGAAGGTGGTTTTGAGAAAATAAAAGAGGAAATTTGTACACCCCACCATCCTAAGAGAGATTAAGGGGGTCAAGTGTGTTACAATAGATGTACTTGGTAATGCATTCTTTCCTACTATTGTCAAATACCTTCAAATCATGTTCTAGACACCTCCTCGTATTAGTTGATGATGGATGCCTTAATGCCCTCTTCCTAGTGGATCTCTTCTTATCGATACTAACTCATTTTCTTTGTGAATGATTTTTAGATACTTTATAGTACCTATGGGCTGGCAATCATCAGTGGCAGATTCCCTTGATATTGACAATGGGAATACATTAATGTCCTGTGGTTGATAGATTCTACAAGTGTTCGATGTCAACACATATATTCACACTTGCTAGAATGTATTGAGTACCTTAGTGCCCATTTTTATCATTGGTGGTTTGCCTCTTATTTTTCAATAGTATACAATAATGATTGGTGATCGAATGATGTCTCTCATGTTCGTCATCAAACCATTTATTCACATGGTGTAGATTCATACATTCAACAGATTTGGATTGAAGACCTTAAGTTGTAGTACCATCTCATTCCTATGTTGTTACTTGAGTTGTAGATGTAGTACCACCTACCTATATGACAATGGTACCTTTTGGAGAACCTATTTGTACTTTCACTTAGTTTCAACTATTTTCTTGATTCACAATGAGACATAGTTCCACTTTGTATTTGATGGTGGCTATGATTTATATTTGACATGGATCCACTATGTACCTTTTCATGGCCACGATTCTGCATTTTGTATACTTCATGGATTCTCAATGTACTTGATTTAGCAACCATGCTCATTTTTCACCTGAGCATGGGTATGGCCACCTTGAGGAAGAGAGTAATCTGATACTTTGGTTTGTTTGCATGTACCTTTCAAATAATGAGTTCATTGGACTCCACCTAGTTTTACTTATCATATTCGTTTTCATTATTGTAATTGTATTTCAACCATCAACTTCCCTTCTAACCTCATACATTAAGAGACATTTCTTATAGCATTATTTGGTCATCACTGACCATGGATGCCTTGTTTTCCAAGATATAACCCATTGCCTATCTTTGATCCACATGAAACATATTATAAAGTGATTTTTAACCTCATACTTGTGTTTGTTCTTTAAGAAACACACAGGCACCCGTGCTTATACTTGAACAAAGGTGTGGGTGTCTTCCAAAAAATACAAAAAATAATAAATGCACATTAATTACGTTCTCCTGAGCATGGTTTACATGTTTTGTACACTTGTACAACCCTAATTCCCATTGCCAACAAACTTAACCAACCTTTGATAGTATATATTGTGTTCAAATGTTGGAGAAGGGGCAATTACCATTCTAGTACCCTTATGCTAGAGCATTGTCTTAAGAATTTAGTCCTAGATTTTTATGACCATTCCCTTCTACATGAATCCTTGTTTTTGGAATTGACTCTTTTTTGTAGAGTTGGGATTTAAATCCTTGTTGATTTTCCCATCCACGTATGGCAAGGAGTTTGAAGTGGAGTTCAAATCTATATGTTGTTCTAGGCAGGAGGAATCCAAACCCTGGTGATGAAGGTATCAACAACAAATTATGTATTATTGTGTAATTGTTGTTTCACATTTAGATTAATGTATGAAGATCTCCCCTCCCCCAAAAAAACTACATTACAATTTACTTGATTATTGATTATATGATTTGAGGAGGAATTAACCACCTAATGTTAGTTAAGATTAGTTAGTTACAAGTTTTCATGTTTTATTATCATTGATATTTTATGATTTAATGTTTTGAGGAAGGTTGTGTATTGTTGGTGTGCAGATTTCTAGAGAAGTTTGGAGTTTTTAAGACCTTATCCAGATGAATAACAAGATACAACAAGGGGACCAATCAACTAGTCAATCCTACTTTTCTCCATCAATTTCCTTTATATTTGACATAATAACTAAATATGGAAAATTGAGAAGTATTTCTTCTATCCGCTCTGTTAGTGACCTAACCCTAATCACTATGAATTATTTCCTATAACAATATGGTCATTTAACGTCATTCAAATACAAGCAATTAATGTCCTTATGAGTTATCCTAATGTCATCCCTATGGGTTACCCTTTCTATTTAGCCATATCATACTTCATCCTATTAAAGTATCAATTTTCATCCGAAGCGAATTTCATATCAAAATGACAATTTCATGATTTCACATCAAGATGACAATTTCATGATTTCACATCAAATAATTATACAAATTTTTAAATAAAAATATAAAATATATTTTTTTTAATTCAAAAATCAAAATTCTCACAATCAACACTATATTTATTAATTATATAAATTATTATTTTTATTTTACATAAAGATAACAGATTTCACATCAAATAATTATACAAATTTTTAAATAAAAATAAAAATATAATTTTTTTTAATTCAAAAATCAAAATTCTCACAATCAACACTATATTTATTAATTTTATAAATCACTTTTTTTTACTATGAGAAACATCAAACTACACATAAAGAATATGCAACATTCATAATGATTACATATTATGGTAAATCAAATATTATATGGAGAAATGAATGACTTCGTCCAAATTACCTTAAAATATGGGAAACGTCCAACTACACATTAAAGAATTCGCAACATTGTTAATGATATCAAAATATAGTAAATCAATATTATATGGAGAAAATTAATGACTTCATCCAAATTACCTTATCACTTTTAAAAAAACTTAGTTTTATATAATTAACTTATTTTTCCTCTTCAAATTCACAATGAGTAGTTGGATTGTGTTTTGGAAAAATTGTTCATCGAAGTTGAGTATAAAATGTTGGTGTGGATCTAGGTAACAACTTTTACTTGCACCTTTTTTTAATTGTTTTAAAAATAAATAAGAATTGTTTTAAAAATAAATAAGAAATAATTTGTGTTTTAGTGTTTGGATTGTTTTAATTGCTTAAAAACTTATTTCTAATAAATTTGGGTATCTTACCCCACCTTAGTATTTATTCTTCAAAATTTTCCTATTGCATTTTGGTTTCATGTTATGATTTGCATATTATGAACTTTGTACGTATATTTGTCTTTATTGTTTCAACTTCTAAGTGTTCATCATGGATTTGTTTTTCATTGGTGCTTGTCTTTGCCATTCATTTAAAACTCTTAGTTTAGTACAATTTCTTAAACACTTTGTGATGTAGTTAATAAACTTTGATTTATTCACGAGCTCTAAAAACCATGCAAATACACGAGAATGAAAAATAATTCTTTTTTATTCCTTCTCCATCCTAACTATTATAATGGAAGTTCAACCTCTTATACTACTATCTGAGATTTTCGAAAACAACTAATTTTAGAAAAGTCTCGCATGACTCTAAAACTGACCAATAACTAAAAGCTAACTAGAGAGACACTATTTGTTAACTCATTTTTCTAATTAGGTGCATAAACTAAGAGATAACTGATAATTACTAATTTAAAATTCCCGTAAAAACACTAAAACCCCAATTTGAGGCCTTATATGAAGGAATTTGGCCCTGGAAAAGTGTCAAAATGATGTTAAATTTAAAGGATTAGATTGACACAACAATGAAATATTCGAGACACAACTTCCTGTGAAATTTTATCCCAAAGGGATAATCGAGTGAAAAGTCATGACCCTCAGAAATCCCTACATCATTCTCCTCTAGTTGAAAAGAACGTAACTCCTGCAAGTTACTATCTTCAAACTGTTGCCGCTTAACATGATCTAGGCTCAGAAAGTCCCCCTATGTAATCCATGTACTCTCTGTTGGTGCTACACCTTCCCACTGGACTAGATATTAGTTTTATTGGGATTGTTGAGTATGAAGGGTCTTCTTATCTAAAATATGTGCAATCTTTCCTTTTTGTTGCTCGAAATTGCCTGTTGCGAATCCACCTCCGCCTCATTGTCGTCATCCAGATCGTCCCCATGGAAGATATATAAGTCAACAATGTTAAACACAGGGAAAATATCGAGATCACTTAGTAAATCGACCTCATAAGCATTGTCATTAATTTTCTTGAGAATCTTATAAGGACCAATTTTCTTATAGTTCAATTTGTGGTAGGATCCTCAAGGAAACTGCTCTTTTTGTAAATAAACCATCACCAAATCACCTTCATTGAATACCTGGTATCGTCGATGAGCATATTTTTTACGTTCATTATTGGCCTGCTGTTTTTGTCTCACATGTTGCTGCAACTGTTGAATGTGTTCTGCAAATGCTTCCCCATCATCACTGATCCTATCCCCAAGAGGTAACTGCACCAAATCTAGGACACCCATATGATTTCTATCGTAAACAACCTGAAATGGATATTTACCTGTAGATATATTCAGTGAAATATTGTAGGAAATTTTTGCTTGAGGTAAAGAAAAATCCCACTGCTTGGGATTCTCTCTAACAATGCGTTGTAACAAGTTTCCCAAACTCTGATTTACTACCACAGTTTTCCTGTCTGTTTGGGGGTAATAGGCATTGATGAATTGTAATTTAGTCCCCATTTTCTACCATAAAGTCCTGCAAAAATAACCCAAGAACTGAGTATCTCTATCATAGGTAATAGTTTTTGGAACCTCATGCAATCTAACAATTTCTGAAAAAAAAAAACAATTTTTCCACCCTTGATGCATCACTAGTTTTTTTGCAAGCAACGAGATGAACCATTTTAGAGAACCTATCAACAACCACAAAAATATAATCATTACCCTATTATGTGTTTGGGATCCCCAACATAAAGTCCAGGATCAGATCCGTCCATGGGCCTATGGGAACTGGTAATGGCATATACAACCTTATGTTCTGGGAGTGTCCTTTAGCCATTTGAAAAATCCTACATCGTGCCACATACCTAGTTATTTCCTTTTTCATCTTCAACCAATAATACTTATCTTCAATTAAGGATAACATCTTATCCTTTCCAAAATGTCCTGCCAAACCACTATTGTGAAGTTCTCCAATAATATTTTCCCTCATAGAACCAATTGGAATGCATAGTTTTTTTCCTTTGAAGAGGTAGCCATCTTGCATAAAATATTCATCCTGAGTAAGATCCATGTTCATAGCGATTGGATTCTTCAATTGTTCCACAATCTCCCAAAAATAGTTATCAGACACATATAGATCCCTTAATGCAGCGAACCCAATTACTTTATTTTCCATGGTTGTCAAAAGAACAATGCTCTGGCTCAAAGCATTTGCAACTTGATTCCGTCGTCCTGATTTTTGCTTTAGAACAAAGGTGTAGCCTTGTAAAAAAGAGACCCATTTTGCATGTCTACTGTTTAATTTCTTTTGGGTGTTTGCGTATTTTAATGCAATGTGATTAGGAAATAACACAAACTCGTTCGATACTAAATAATGCCTCCAATGTCACAATGCTTGCACAATTGCGTAAAATTATACATCATATGTGGAGTAGTTCTTTCTTACCCCATTCAATTTTTCACTAAAAAATGCAATTGGTCTACCTGCTTGGCTAAGGATAGCTCTAATGCCTACATGTGAAGCATCACAATCTACCTCAAACACTTTATCAAAATCTGGTAAGGTTAATATATGTTCCTCATTTACCTTCTTCTTTAAAAACTTAAAACTTTCCTCAACTTCATTGGTACACATGAATGTCTTTCCTTCGGTGCAATCTGTTATGGGTGCTACAATATTGCTAAAATTTCGAATAATTTTTTGGTAAAAGGTGGCCAGTCCATGAAAACTTCTTACCTTTGTTATTCTACGAGGAGTAGGCCACTTCAAAATTGCCCTGACCTTATTTGAATCCATCTTGACTCCTTCTGTCGAGATGAAAAAACCCAGAAATACCAAACTTTCTTGCAAGAACCTACATTTCTTCAGGCTTGTGTAAAGATGATGTTTTCTCAAAATGTCCAATTCAATTTTTAAATGTTGCAAGTGATCTTATTTGTTGTTACTGAAAACTAGGATGTCATCAAAATAAACGACAACAAACTTACCAATATAAGGTCGAAGCATAATATTCATCAACCGCATGAAAGTACTAGGTGCATTGGACAACCTGAATGGAATCACCATCCCCTCATATAGTCCATCCCTAGTCTTGAAGGCAATTTTCCATTCACCCCCTTTGCGAATCCAGATCTGGTGGTATCCACTTCGCAAATCAATTTTACTAGAATATTTTTCTCCAGCTAGCACATCCATTATGTCGTTCAAGCACGATATAGAAAACCGATACTTGATGGTAATTTTATTGATTTCTCTGCTATCTGTGCACATCCTCCTAAACAGGGAGTGGTAGGGCTATTAGGAAGATGAGGGGGTTATAATGAGCGAAAAAGTGGCAACATGGATGGGAAGCGACCAACAAATATTGTTCAAGCAAATGCAGAAGTAACAAAAAATGTATCCATATCCAATTTCCCAACACCAATCATCAACTAGCCTTTTATTTTATTATTAATCCTTTCTCTCTTCAACCAAATGAAATTCATAATAATAGAACAAGGAATTTTTAAAGTGTATTTGGGAAGGTGAGTGGCATATAATGAGAAAAAAGTGAGAGCATGGAAGGGAAATACAATTACTTTTCTATTATATACAATAGTATTTATTAAAAAAAATCATCATCACCATCATTTGCAAAACCTTTCTCTGTTCAATAAATCAAATCTAATGCACAATCATTTTCATATAATCCAATATAAAACCCCAGGAAAGTTCCAGGACTATCAAACTGTATAACTTTAATTTCCCCTTCCTTTTCTTTTTATCAACATAGTTTTTATAAAATACTGTTAGCAGAGTCATTCCGACAATTAAAACCAGACTACATCAAGCGCGCATGGGAGGCTGAGAACACCACATAAATCCATCATCACAACTTTAATAATTGTTGTATAAAAAACTGGGTTTCGAAACCCCATGTGAAATTGATGCTCATCATTTATTTTAACATCATACAACTTCAAAATAAAAAAAACCCCATGGATAAATAAAAAGTGAGACAAGACTTAATGCAAATAACCAATCTTCTCACTGCCAGGTTAATCACTTATAACATACATCAAGATCAGAGTTAGAATCTCTTAATTTCCATACACTAGATAAAAGAACCGAGGTCTGGGTGCACGAAAGGGAGAAACATACATCAAGGGTTTGCAAAAAAAAAACATTGAACCATATCTTATCAAAACAAGATTTCCACAGACCTCTGATGGTGGCTTCAAGGAAAATACACCCATATATTCACAAATAGTTGAAAGGTAATTTGAAGGAGCTATAGGTCTTCCAAAGATTGGGTACTGTCGTTAAGAAAAAAAACCATTCTTTTGTTTCACAGAAAAAAAGGAACCCTTGAATTTTAATGACCAGAGATGAGGGAAACCAAAAAAACTTGCCATAATTATTTGCCAACGGTCATAGCACAAAAGCAGTATTCATTCTGGGCATAACACAATCACATAATCCAAACAGAAAGGAGTTTTGAACACTATTCTCAGCTTGAAAAATTTAAATGATAGCAGGGACGAACCTCCACTTAAATGTAATTTGCACAACCATGATACCCACATACATCCATTTATACTTTTGAAGAAAACACAGTCTATAAGAAAATCTAAGAGCCAACGTCATGATTTTATTCTGAGCGGAGCTATATTTCATGAAGGGAGAGGTAAGATCCATCATACATGTATGGAGAAGGCCAGAAAACCAACAAGCACGACTATTCTTTCCAAGGCCAAGCAAAACGGAGGCAGCACCAACAAAAGCAACCAACACAAATTCAAACCAAGTGAGGGTGGAGGCCTCGAGGTAGGGTTAGAGTGATGTGCAATAATTGCACGTCGTTTCTAACATTATCCAAGTACGAGCACACCAAATACTTCTAGAGCATAGTCCACTATGTTTTCCACATTACAATTCAATACACCAATCGAATTTGCCTCTTTTCACTAAGCCCATATGCATACTAGACACTTGGCACCAAATACATATCATGTCCCACATTTCTTTGCTAGGGAAGGATTTCCACCTTATGAAACTTAACAATTATCCATGATAATAACAAAAATACCATAAGTGCAATATTCCATAACCATATATGGCCCATGCTTAGAGTTTGAATCAACATGCCAAAATATATGTGCAGCAAGAATAAACCAAGATGCTCATTAAAACAACATTTTTCCCGCTTTCCTCTTTAAATTAAAATAAATCTCCATGAAACCACCATTCATTTATTCACATAGAAGTGGTTTCAAATTTCAAACTGTAGAATCATCTTTGCAAGGTAGTCATGAGCGCAATTGAATAAAAGCACCTTTAATTATTATTCATAAAATAGGGTCCCACCTATTTAGTATATTATTATATATATATAAGTAATAAGGCATTGCAACCCATTTGCAGGCAGGGATTGCATGTTGCGCTTTTGGGCGTAAACAAACTAGAGACTCCATAGGGAAATCTGTTCCCAACAGATTTAGAACTTAGAATGTTTGGTTTTGCAGACCAATATAAGTAGGTGATCGAAAATTGATGAAAAAAATAGTTATGCAATAGGGGAAAAAAAGATGGTTCAAGGGAAATAATGAGACGAGACTTTGGGGAATAACTTATGGAAAGTGGTATATATGAGGGGAGTTGGTCCTGTATGCATAATAATCGAACAAGATGTAACATATAATGCTTTTTAGAATTCCAAGGAGAATTCTTTTGATATGCTCTTGAATCTCAGGATGGAGGGAAGAAGGGGATAACAAAAACAAGGAAGAAGAAAAAATCAACTATACTACAACAATATTGAAAGAAAAATTCTATTTCAACGATGTTTGAAAGGAGGACATCGTGATAGTTGTGTGTATCCTATTTTTCATCAATCAACAATATTGACAGAATGACATTGTTATGGAAAAACTGATCCAGACTTTATTTCTGATTATTATGAGAAACTAACAACATAAATTAAAAACTCAACAAACCAAAGTAAAAAGGAAAACAGTAAGACGGAAGACTATATACAACAGTCATTTTTACACAAGCGTTAATGATCAAGTTGGTTCCACATAATGTTTCAAGTGGGAACCATTAGTACTCTAAGAGAAAAATCACTCCTCCAAATCCTTTAGAAGGTATGATTTTGTGCCTAGGATAACAACGGTTTTGAAAGGACCTAGCCATAATTTTTGGAATTTAGAATGTCTCCCTCTTTCAGCATGGGAGGAGTCCCATAGTAGGACTTTGTCATCAATATTGAATTCAAAATCCTTTGCTCGTTTGTTAAAATACTTTTTCACTGTTGGCTGCCTTCTTTTTAGGTTCTCCAAGGAAAAATTTATTTGTTCCTCCAGGGATAAAAATGCATTTATCCTTTGGGGAACATTAGAATAATTTAATTCTTCAGTCTGTAACATCAACCATAAGGAGGAAAGCTCTAGCTCAGTAGGCATAATAACCTCTTGGCCATAAACGAGCTGAAAGGGAGTAAAACATGTACTTTCTTTGGTGGTTGTACAGTTTGCCCAAGGAGCATAAGTGAGAAGCATGTGCCACTAGTGAGGTTTGTCCTCTATGATCATCTTTATGATTCTAACCAGATTCTTGTTAGTGGAATCTACTTGCCCATTTCCCTAAGGGTAATAAGTAGATGAAGTAAAATGTTTGAAACCTAATCTAGCCATAAATTGGGTCAATTTTTCAGAAATGAAGGCTGGGCCATTGTTCGTAATGATCTCTAATGGGATGTTGAATCTAGAAAAGATATTAGATTCTAGGAAAGAAATTACCTGCTCATCCTGTGCATGTATAAGAGGGACAACCTCATTCCACTTAGTAAATTAATTAGTGGTTGTAAAAATAAAGATATGCCTCGCAGAAGATGGAGGATTGATAGGACCAATAAAGTCTAGGCCCCATTTTGAAAAAGGGAAATCTGAGAGGACAGGTTGTAAGGGAATGGCAGAAAGGCATTCTTTCCTAGCGAATTTTTGGCACTTGTCACAAGATCTTGCGAGTTTATATGAATCGTGGAATATCAAAGGCCAATAATAACCATTTCTTATGATTTTAAAAGCAGTAGCCTGAGTAGAAAATGGCCACCGATGTGAATGACAGAAATTGATGATCCATGGATTTTGTGTAGCAATTCTTGTGCTTCTTCATCATTTAAACATCGAAGTAACAAACCATCATCAGACCTCCTAACAAAAAGTCTCCTAAAATGATATACTTGGAAGCTTCCAGGCAGAGTTTCCTTCTCTGGTGAGGATCCAGCTCATCTGGATACTTTTGATACTGCAAATAATACACCAGATTTTTATACCAAGGATGTTCAAATATAGCACACTACTACATACTGAAAAATAAGCAACGACCACTTGCGATGAAAGTACTCTTTCGTCGCAACATGCAAGAGAAAAAGTTTTTTTTTCTAAATCTACCCCGTGTTCGTCACAATCTCGATGCCTACAGTTTGACTGAATTATAATGGCCAATGTTTGTCGCATAAGAGACGACCTTAGATAGTCCGTCGCATAAGCGACGAATGTTGACCATAATAATTTAGTCAAACTTTACCGTTGAAAATGACCTAAAATAAATAGGTGGAAATATATATATATATTTTAGGTCACTATCGTCGAAATGGCGACGATAGTGACCTAAAATTGGCCTATAAATATTTGACGATTTAAAGATATTGCGACAATCTTGCTATAACAATGACGGTTCCAGAAGGGTATTTTTGTGCGGAAAAATGTCGCAGAATGTTGTTAGAGGTGGGGAAAAAAGTAAAGCGGGTGAAAAGGGTGATGGTAGATGTTATTGCCCTTGTAAAAAATGTTGCTTCAGACGTCCTGTAAGAACTTTAATAGCAACAACTACAAAACATTGTAGGAAATATGGTCACATTGATGGCGGATCGAATGAATATCGTCCCATGGTAATTAGCTATATATTCATTATATTTTTTTATTTTGTCAATTTTATGTAAAATTATATATATGTATATATATTGTTTGAATGTTTGTTATAGTATACACTAATTTTTCATGATTGTTTGTAATTATAAAGTTAGATTTGCCCTCTAACTTTCCACAGAATATTGCACCAAGTATTAGTAGAAATGATGTTGTACAAGCTGATCAGAAACATCATCATGACCAAGCAAATGAGGATCTCGTAGAAGAAGATGATGGGAAAAATCAAGTTAATGATCCCATGGAAGAAGATGATGGGACAAATCAAGTTAATGATCCCATGGAAGAAGATGGTGGGACAAATCAAATGATCCAAGATTTGTTTTCGCAGCCGGATGAGAATGGGGAAAATGCTGGTATTTATGATGAACCTCTATTAGAAAAGGCAAATAAACGACTTTATGAAGGATCAAGAGCAAATATTCTCTCCGCTACATTGTTGCTGGTGAACTTAAAGGTTATGAATAATTTGT
>ML782833.1:511493-525621 GCA_009831015.1 Picea engelmannii
CTCCATATTTTAGGGAGAAGAAGTGGTAATGATATAAAAAGAGTATGACTCCATCCCCACACATTTTTGGAGAGCCTTGATAAGCTCCATCAAAGAAGTCCCAAGGCTTTTTGAAATCAATACGGGCCTCATGCAATACCCTTTGGGATTTAATATTAATATTAATATCAAAATTGATGCCCAAAATAATTCATTATTTTTTTTCTAAATAAATTTTGGTTGTCGCATCTCCGATGACAACTTTAATCGATGCGACGGTTTTGCTATATAAACATCGAAAAGTTATCGTCGCATATCCGACAAAAACTTTAATCGATGCGACGATTTTGCTATATGAACAACGGAAAGTTGTCGTCGAATAGGCGACGACAACTTCTATTGATGTGTCAGTTTAGCTACATAAACAACAAAAATTTGTGGTCAAATAGGAGATGACAACTTCTATTGATGCGTCGGTTTAGCTACATAAACAACAAAAAGTTGTCGTCGAATAGGCGATGACAACTTCTATTGATCTGACGGTTTAGCTATATAAACAACGAAAATGTGCATCGACAACTTCTATTGATGCGTCGATTTAGCTACATAAACAAAAAAAAAAATTCGTTGAATATGAGATGACAACTTCTATTGATGCGTCAGTTTAGCTATAAACGTTGTTGTCGCAATTTAGACGAAAAGTTGGTTTCACATTGTTTGCCTTTATTGTCGCTTTTGCAACGTTTGATCAAGTTCGTCGAAAATGCCACGTCACATAAAAAGACGTTACAGAGACTCCAGATTCATCGCCATATCAACGACATAGCATCGAAATAATCGTCGCAAAATGGGCCAAGTATGCTAGTGGCAAGATTTTGATTCTCAATATAAAACAGAGTTGAAAGAGGATTATCTCAATCGTTAAGTTCTTCACTTGGTTTAGGATGCTGAGCTAAGTGATGAGCTAGGTCTCGTCCCTTGATTGTCTTCAAATTCATGATAGTCAAATCATGTTCCTAAATTTTGGCAAGTCGGTGTGCAAGTTTTCCTGAAAGATAAGTTTGTGAAAGCAGAAACTTGACAACAGGAAAAGGGACTTTTACCTATGTGTGTTTGCCCAAAATAAAATGGTGAAATTTTTCTATAGCCTCGACAAGAGAAAAATCATGTTTCTCAATATAAGACTATTTGATTGCATCATCTAATCAACTCTGGGTCATGTAAACTACAGGTTTTTCATTGTTTTGGTCATCACTTTGTAAGAGGATAGTGAAAATTGCTTCCTCCGTGGCATTGGTATATATGATAAAGTCATTTTCAAAATATGGTTTTGCTAGAACCGATGCATTGATTATTGATTTCTTAATCCCAAGGAAAGAATTCTCGACATCAACTATCCAAGAAAAGGAACAATCCTGTTTCAAAATATTATGGATTGGTTTAACTATGACAACAAAATCAGGAACAAACCTACAGACAAAATTAATAATGCCCATGAAAGTTTGAACTTATTTCTTGGAGGTGGGGGAAGGAAGGTTTAGAATGGCGGTAATCGTCTGAGGATCTATGCTCATCCTTGAATCAGAAACAATATAACCAAGGAGTTTTCCCTTCGTGACACCGAAAATAGATTTGGAACGATTTAAAGAAATTCCAAATTTTTTGCAGTGCATGAGAAATTTTCTAAGATGACCAAAATGATCCAACCCATTCTTAGAATAAATAGTCAAATCATCAAGATAAACTTGGATAATATTACCGATTAGATCATCAAAATCTATCTCAATAGCTCTTTGAAAAGTGGCACCTGCACTAGATAAGACAAAAGACATATGTTCATAAGAAAATGTGCCCCAGCGTGTAGTAAATGTGGTTTTATACCTATCAATCCTTTTTACCTTGATTTGATTATACCTAGAAAAACCATCAAGTAAGGACATCATTTGTGACCCTGCAACTTGTTGTAAAATCATTTCCATATTAGGAAGTGGAAAATGGTATTTGACACTTGCTCTATTCAACGCGTGGAAATCAACACATAATCTGATCTAGCCAGTAGTTTTCCAAACAAGGACCACATTTGAAGCCCATTCAAAATACTTAACTAGAAAGATTATATTAGCTTTCAATAATTTTTCCAATTCTTTTCGAATAGTAGCTTCGAGTGCAGGGTTAATAGGTATTTATTTTTACCTAACTGGTTTTACCCCTTCCTTGATAGGAATGACATTTTGTATGAGAGTAGGATCAAAACCACGAAGATCCTCGTATGACCATGCAAAAACATCTTGAAATTCACGGAGTAATTTTGTGAATTTTGCTTTTTCTTTATCAAAACATTGGGCACCTAATTTAATGATCTTTGGAGATTCTGATGTCCCAATATGCAAGGAAATGGTATCACCAAATTTTCTTTTCAACTCCTCTTCCTTATGTGTTTCTTTGTTGCCTACATCACTTGACGAAAATGAAATTTCAAGAGGAGTCAATCCTTTAGGAAATTTGTCATCTTCAACAGATATGATTTCTTTAGGCTTAAACAATTCATTTTGTATAAAAGCGCAAATGCTTTCATCACTCAGGAAAACCTGCCATGACTCTACGTTATTAGGGATGTGAAGACAATATAGAGATGGAAACGTACAATCAGGTCTTTGAGGTAAATTCTGTCGGGTAGGGGATGCTGGAAAAATAACTAACCTATCAACCATTGAATTAAGTTCCCTCTTAATATGAGTGATGTTAAATGATAACAGATTTGAAATGATCATACAAACAGCTCGAGTATAATGTTTAAGTAACTTGTTGCTTGGTGAATAAATCTTACGTACCAGATTCACAACAAGTTCAGAATCACCAAAAATTGTAAGGTGGCCACAACCAAGGTTATATGCATTTTCAATGCCTAACAATAAGGCCTCAAACTCAGTGACATTGTTTGTGCAAGCAAATTCTAACCTATAATAAAAAATGTGAATTTTACCTAAAGGAGAATATAGAATGATACCAACTCCATTACCTTCGTTTGAACATGAGCCATCGAAATTCATGTGCCACATGCCCTAATCAAAATCAATTTGTTCAAGCATAGTGTCACCCTCATCAACAAAGATAGAGTACACTCCCAAATTTTCTTCGAGATAATTTACATTAGGTTAGGGAACACTCTCTATATATGGTGAAATTCTTCCTTCCCTAAGGACTATAATTCTCTTTCCATTCCGAGGGACGGACAAATGTGTTCCATCAAGTGAAAGGTATCCACCAGTTAAGGCTTGCTAATCTCTTCCTAAAAAAATTGAATAGTTTCTCATCGACATATCAATTACTTGGATGTTGAGGGTTGTTATTATCTCAGGATGTGCACACAAAAATAAGGTTACATCTTTGATTTCACCTATAATTGATTGTTGCAAACTGCTTAAAGAGAGCATGCTTCTAGAATTTTCATTATTGCAAGACAAGCCAAGCTCTTCCATGATAATTTTAGACATTACACTTGGACTGGAACCACCATCAATTAGGAAACAATGAGCTATTTTATCCATGATTTTTATAGAGATATAGAAAGGGTTTTTTTTAACAGGATTCCTAAAATTATTTACACCTATCTTATTTACAGTTGATTTCTCTTCCTTTGACTCTTCAAATAGACTGGCTATGGTAGAAATCTTACCTTCCATAACTTTTTTGAGATGCTTTTGTTGTTTTGGGATGACAACCATGTCCAAAAAAGTAGCATCGTCTTTGATATTAGCCAATTTATTAAGGATATTATACTTAGAAGAGGGGAGAGGAGAAGACACTCCTTGATTATCCGAAATTATGATTGCATGTGTGTCAACACTTTGAGAAAATGATCTTGGAGAGGATGAAGTGTGGGGAAGATCATATTTTCCCTTGGAAGTGTAAGATTTATTTCTGGTATTAATCACCATAACATCTTCTGGTTCAACCCAATCTAATACCGCGATCATGGTATTGGGCCTTTTTCCAAAGATCTCATCTCTAACATTTTTCTTAAATTCGCAATTACTTTCTTCATGATTTTCTTCGCAAAAGTTACACCAACTGCGAGCCATTTTGGCCTTTGGCTGAAAAGTGTTTTCATTAGTATTCCTAAAGGGCACTATGGAAGAAGAAGATGAACTAGGGGTAGAGGAAGAGGAATTTCCCTTTTTCTTGTAGGTTATCATCCTATTATTCATATCTTGCATGAGTTGTAGGAGGGAATACATATTTGTTTGCTTGACCAAGTCTCCCTTAGGGAGACCCGTTATTTCAAGTGGCTCCTCATATTCTAGGCAAGTATGAGGAGCAGAACCAATATTGTCAATAGCCTTCTCTTCGAGTCAATGAAAATAAGGAGAAGGTAATGCATTATAATAATGCATGAAAGCATCATGATTTTGCGGATGGATTAGTTCAGGGATTTGATTATATAATTTGGTGAAGCGAAGGTTAAAATATTTAATGTTTTCACCATCCTTATAGGAAATATTATTGTATTCCCTTAACTGCTCAACTGGACTCTTAGGATATCCATAAGTGGACTTGAACCAATAAACCATTTCTTCCCAAGTGGAAAGGATTTGGGGAGGGAGGTCAAAGAAATATGCTGCAACTTTCTCTTCAAGAGAGTTGATAAATAAAAGCATGCAAATGTCGTTATTGTTAGCCCTAATGTTACAACAAACATTAAAAAATGCTATTAGGTGTTCATTTGTAGTAACGGTCCCAATTCTTGAAAACCTAGGCAAATGCTATTTTAATTTGGGTAAAGGGTGGGTGGTTGGTGCGAGATTCAAGGAAGAAGATACGTGCCACGAGGTGGTCGTAGCATCTTCCTCAAATTGGAAAAGTCTGTACTTATTTATGATTTTAGCAGCATTGGTAGTGGATTGAATAAGGATTTGATTAATGTAGATACTACCAATTACTGACGAAGCATAAGGTTGCGAGGAGGAGGCACCTCCGTTGCCACTACCACTGCCTGCATATGTCATATTGAAGGTGATAGGTATGGGTGATAAAGGTGAACTAGCATAATCATATAAAGTTCTTCTAAGAGCACTCTCTTGTGTTGATAAGACAATTTTCCTCCTTCCTATTTCAAAAATAGGAGTATCTTTAGCGGAAAACCCTCTTCTGCTTCAAGAGATGCGAGGATTAGAGGACATGAAAAGAAAGACCAAAGAGATAGGAAAAGGGAGGTTACTGCTGATTTCTGGGCTGCCTTTTCTTGGCTTCCCAATGTTCATGAATACTTATGTCCCTTTCAATTACTTCCCAAGAGCGTTCAACTTCAACACAAGTACTAGAAGTTTCTAAAATAGTGTTGAATAAATTCAATGCAATGGTAGTTTGGTCATCAAGACCGTTTCCAATATTGGGTTGTCTTGTAACAGGTATTGTCATGGAAAAAACAGTCAAGGAGTAATTCGATAAAACAAAAAAATAAAATACAATTGTGATACAATCAACCATAGAGATATGGAAGATCTCCCCAGTATGGTCGCCAAATAAATGTTGAGGAACCTTACTCAAGAATTTTCAAATCTTACTGGGCTAAGGCAAGATAGTTAGGAATGTTACCTGAGGTTTATGACCTTATGATAAAAGAAACAATCACTTAATTCATGGGTATTAATTACAAGGGACCAAGGCTATTTTTTTATATATTGTCTGTAACCGTGCAAAGAAATAAACTAAACAAAAATTATATGAGTGTGTACATGGAGATAAAAGCAAAATATGAACCAAATCATCCAAAACACATATGTGAGACTGAAATCAAAAGTCTGATTTTTATATTGATTTCATTATGAGATACAAAGTTGAATTCTCTTTACAAACCCCTGCAAGGGTAGGGACCAAATTTATATTTAGAAGCCTCCGATGGGCACCATACAAAAAGACTCTGACAAAAAAATAAAACTTAAGCTAAAGATCTGGATCAACTTGCCACAAAATGTTGTCACTTGACTTTGCAAAATATTCTTTATCACTCATAAAATTTAATTTATAAATAGACAAGAACACACAGACTGCCAAAGATAAATCATAAACCTTTAAAACAAGCTGCTGAAATATATGATTATTTGTGAATCATGTTGCCTTCAATAAGACCATGCTATCATCAAGATGGTTAAGCCTTCTAGTAAATTCAGAACGAATGGAAAATGAAAAGTATCTCACAAGTATAGAGAAAACCTTATGGCTGAAGTTCTCCCTCTATTATCTCTCCCTTGTCTCTTCATTTGATTGAGCTTTTATTCCTTCTCAATAAGTTATGGTAGTTCAACTACCTTTCTTTAGTTAAGCCTAATTAGCTTAACTAATTAGTTGAGACAAATAAATAATAATATATATAATTAAGGGTCTAATTAAATAATAACTAAATAGGTGGTACCCCTTGTGACTCCCGTTCAATTTATCTTAATAGTCATCAAAACATGAAGTATAAAACCTCAAACATTTGATTCAAACATCCTCCTTGTAGCTACCATTTTCATATTCAAGATCAAATATTTTAATATCAACAAAATATAACATTTTTTTTTAAAATAAAAAAGTGGAACCTGCTATATTAGATAGACAAAAAAACTTGTACAGAATATACAAAAGTGTAGGTTTGATGTCACCAAAATGCTGCCGATTACTGGAAACCAGCATAGGTGGAGAGAAAATAGCAGTAGCATGATAAAACATAAAATAGAGTAGCATCTGTCCTGCCCGGAGGAAACCAGGACAGCTGTCTATAGTCCAAATGCACATAAAATGGTAACATAATAAAACTAGGAACCAAGAGCATAAAAACCTAGGTGCTTGGTGACCTGTTGTCCTCGCCAGTCTGCCACTTGGACCCAGCTGGGATGGAAAAATCTTGCGCGCAGAGGGGGCATTTCCGCTGAGCTGTAGCATTGGAGAATGCATCGAGGAGCATGTCCATGCGCTGGCCCATGATGAGGGCCCGATGCTCCAGGTCAAACATGTGGCCACGAAGGTCGAACACTAGAGCCAGGTGCTCTTCTCAGAGGAGAGAGCCATGCATGCTTCCACCCATGTCCATCGAGTCCACCTCTACTCCAGAACCAGCGTCGAATGCCCTCTGTTCCACAACAACCTCTGCACCCGTCGTTCCTGCTTCCTTCAACTGTATGTCATGGCTGCTAAAATTGTCATCACTGGGCCAGGGGATTTCTTCCACAATGCAGCCGAGGGTGTAGTCTTCCTGTGCCAGAATGGGTGTGCGTTCCTCCTGATGAGTCGCCTCAGCGGCGCGGGTCTTTTCTACAATCGACAGGTCCTCCATGAACGGGTCTTCCACCACTATACAGGGGGAAACTCCTCCTCAGTACCAGCTTCCTACCGGTCTTCCGGTATAATGGTCTTGACGTCACGGCTACAACCAACACCTGGTTCAGCTATGGTGGCGAGCAACGCCAATTTCTCTGCCCTGGCTTTCCTCCGAAGAATGGAGGTTGCCAGAGCCAAGGTGCGTTCCATTTTCTCTTTCCATCGTCGCTGCGCCTTGTGTGCATCCCAGGCCGTGCCACAACGAGGTCTGCCTCTCTTTCGAGCCATGGTGAAAGAACAGAGCGAGTGCAGTGAAAGGCAGATGAGCCAGGACGAGAGAAAATTTAGGTGCAGGGCACGAGCAAGCCAGCTCTGTCTCGTAGCGTACAGAGAAAAATACAACGAAAATACAGAGAGCCTGGGCACGATGAGAGATGGACTGCACCAGAGCGTCCTAGCGAGAAGCAGAGCCGAGGCAGGTGCAGTCCTGCTCTGTCCAGGCTTATAAAAAATCAAATAACCAGGAGCCGAGGTCACTTGCCCACACTTAACCTCTCCCATCCCGAGTGCGCTGTGGTCGTAAATGATCACGCGAGGGAGGAGTCCTTCTGTCCTGTGGCTGCAGCTATGGCCATCCCCCATCATTAATGCAAACTTGTGGGTGGCGGCCATCGGCATTTAAGCCCAGGCTGAGTGCGCGTCCCCCTGTCACCATGTAGCTGCGTGTCACCCCATCCGGGGATCAAAAAAATATAACATGACTATATCCAAAAAATAACATTATATCCATGCTGTCCAAAACACTATCTAAACATGTATTTGCTTTCCAAAACATTGTCAAAATAAAAATCCTATCCTCAATAGAAAATAATATTAATCAACATTAAAACCCATATTTACTATGAGAGGCATTTGGCCTCTTTTCACTGCTGCCCTCTTTTGATCTTTCTGTTGCAGCCTTAGGTTGATCAGAACCTTGAGGGTGGATCTCGCTGATGACATGGGAGCAATTGTATTTAAGACAAAGATGAGAGGAAACAGATTTAGAGGAATCTTTGGATGACTTGGAGGGAGTGGCCACTCCTTTTCCTTTATCTGGATCTGGCTTGGGAACATCAGTTTTTATCCTTTTACTTGCATGGTAATATTGCACGGGTGAGACAACATGATCAACTTAAGCATTTGGATTTTTTGGCAGTGGAGGAGGGGGTAATGGTAGAGACATAGTAGGCCAAACCTGGTAATGAGTAGTAGACTAATGGACAATCTCTTACCAACCATCATTGACAGGTGGTTCTGGCTGCATAGACACATGAGGGGGAACACAGATACCAAAAAAGTTTTGATGTGGCTGGAAGGGGGGCCTTTCAAGTTGGGGCTGGAGAATCCCATGGCCAACTAGGTTGATGAACCCAATTTGAAAGAGCTAATTTAATTCATGTGGATCAACATCAAAATGTATTGAAAATCGTGCCCTTCTATGGCCCCTTTGCCAATTTCCTCTGCCTCTATTAACACCTCTGCCATTGTTTACCCTGCTAAAGAAGTTCATCCTAAAGAAATATTCCAACATGTCATGAAAAACTCTTAACAATCCATACATCAATCTCTACCTAAATAAATCAAAAGGTTGGCTCTATTATTCACCACAGAAGCACATGCAATCCATCCATCAATGTCTTAACATTCAACAATCAATTTTCCATTTGAACAGGGAGTGGTAGGGCTATTGGGAATATGAGGGGGTTATAATTAGCGAAAAAGTGGCAACATGGATGGGAAGTGACCAACGAATACTTTTCAAACAAATGTAGAAATAACAAAAAATGTATCCATATCCAATTTCCCAACACCAATCATCAACTAACCTTTTCTTTTATTATTAATCCTTTCTCTTTTCAACCAAATGAAATTCATAATAATAGAACAAGGAATGTTTAAAGTTTATTTGGGAAGGTGAGGAACATATAATTAGAGAAAAGTGGGAGCATGGAAGGGAAAAGACGACTACTGTTCTATTATATGCAATAGTTAATTTATTAAAAAAATCATCATCACCATAATTTGCCAACACCTTTCTCTGTTCAATAAATCAAATCCAACGCATAGTTGTTTTCATATAATCCAATATAAAACCCCACGAAAGTTCTAGGACCGTCAAACTGTACAACTTTAGTTTCCCCTTCCTTTTCTTTTTATCAGTAGAGTTTTTATAAAAGACTATTAACATAGTCATTCCAACAATTAAAACCATACTACATCAAGCGCGCATGGGCGGTTGAGAACACCACATAAATCCATGATCACAAATTTAATACTTGTTGTATAAACAAACTGGGTTTTGAAACCCCATGTGAAACTGATGCTCATCGTTTATTTTAACATCATACAACTTCAAAATCAAAAAACCCCCATGGATAAATAACAAGTGAGACAAGACTTAACGCAAATAACCAATCTTCCCACTACCGGGTTAATCACTTATAACATACATCAAGACCGGAGTTCAAATCTCTTAATTTCCATTCACTAGATAAAATAACTGAGGTCTGAGCGAATGAAAGGGTGAAACATACATAAGGGGTTTGCAATAAAAACATTTAACCATCTCTTATCACAACATGCTTTCCATAGACCTCTCATGGTGTTCACAAGGAAAATACACCCATATATTCACAAACAGTTGAAAGGTAATTTGAAGCAGCTACAGATCTTCCAAAGACTGGGTACTGGCGTTAAGAAAAACAATTTTTCTTTTCATTCACAAAAAAAAATGAACCCTTGAATTTTAATGACTAGAGATGAGAGAAACCAAAAAATCTTGCCACAATTATTTGCCAACAGTCATAGCACAAAAGTAGTATTGATTATGGGCATAACACAATCAAATAATCCAAACAAAAAGGAGATTCAAACAATATTCTCATCTTGAAAGTTTTAAATGCTAGCAGGGAGGAACCTCCACTTAAATGCAATTTTCATAGTTGTGATACCCACATACATCCATTTACACTTTGGAAGCAAACACAGTCTGTAAGCAAATCTAAGAGCCAACATCATGATTTTATTATGAGCGGAGCTATATTTCATGAATGGAGAGGTAAGAGCCATCATACATGTATGGATAATTCTAGAAAACCAACAAGCACGACTATTCTTTCCAAGGCCAAGAAAAACGGAGGCAACACCATCCAAAGCAACCAACACAAATGCGAACCAAGAGAGGGTGGTGACCTAAAGGTAGGGTTAGAGCGACATGCAATAATTGGATGTCCTTTCTAACATTAATTCCATCAACCATAGCCAAGTATGAGCACACCCAATACCTCCAGCGCATAGTCTACTATGTTTTCCACATTACAATTCAATACAAAAATTGAATTTGCCTATTTTCATTAAGCTCATACGCATACTCGACACTTAGCACCAAATACATCTCATGTCCCACATTTCTTTGCTAGGGAAGGATTGTCACCTTATAAAACTTAACAATTATCCATGATAATAACAAAAATATCATAAGTGCAATATGCCATAACCATGTATGGCCCATGCTTGGAGTTTGAATCAACAATCCAAAATATATGTGCAACAAGAATAAACCAAGATTCTCATTAAACAACATTTTTCCCCCTTTCCTCTTTAAATTAAATTAAATCGCCAAGAAACCATCATTCATTTATTTCACACGAAAGCGGTTTCGAATTTCAAACTTTAGAATAATCTTTGCAAGGTAGTCATGAGCGCAATTCAATAAAAGAACCTTTCATTATTATTCACATAACGAGGTCCCACCTATTTAGTATATTATTAAATATATATAAGCAATAAGGCATTACAACCCATTTGCAAGTAGGGATTCCATGTTGCGCTTTTGGGCGTCAACATACACCACACCTAAAACACACATAAGGTACTCCTCTTCCACCACAGTAACCTCTACCCCTATGAAATCCTCTTCCACATGGTTGATTCAGGTTACCTTGTCGAGTATCTTCTTCTTTCTCAACTCATTGGGAGGATTCACCTCTTCTGTAGTTAATACCACCCCGTGAGTTAGACGATGTACCCCTCCTTGATCCTCTATTCCTTTGAGAAAATTTTCGATTTTGTTTTTCCTCGAGATTTAAGGCTAATTGGTATTCCTCTTCTACACTGCGAACCCTATGCATGCTCAATTCATATTGAATAGAAAATTTTAAACAATTCACATACCTTGCAACCAATTGCTCATCAGTTTCCTGGTGATTCACATGAATGGACAACTAATAAAACTCGTTTGTGAGTTCCTCCATGGTGGACAAGTTTTGCTTCAAGTTCTGAAATCTACGAAAAAGGGACTGGGCATAGTCCAAAGGAAAAAAAAAATCTCGCAAATTTTTTTTCCATCTTATTCCAGGTCCTACTTTTTTTTTTTGGCACACGATCCCACCAGATCATGGCATGAACCTTCAACTTGGTGCATGCAAATTTCTCCTTCTTTTCCTTTGTCATAGGCTTCCATTCAAAAAAACATTCCATGGTATTTAATCAATCTATTAACTCCTTTGGTTTAAGACTCCCTGCATATTCCGAAACTTCCATTTTGATCCCATCATTTCTCCCTTCTAGAGCCCTAAGCATCTTTTCTTCAAAATTCATGCACTCTAATTTTTATTCTTCATGTTCTATATGTTGATCTACATCTCCTTGGTCTCTCTTCTCATCAAACACTTATGTTTCTATTATTCTCTGACTAGCCAACATGTTTTTAAGATTTGCTACTTGCCTTTGGAGGTTTTCCATATATCTATGCATCTTAGCAAGACCCACTCTTCCTCTTCCTCTCCCAGCCATCTTCCTACTCTGATACCAGATGATATAGCCAATAAAATTTGATTCATTCACGAGATCTAAAAACCATGCAAACACATGAGAATGGAAAATAAATCTCTTTAATTCCTTCTTCATATTAACTATTACAATGGAATTTCAACCCCTTATAAATACTATCTTAGATTTTTGAAAACAACTAATTTAAAAAAAAACAACTAATTTTAGAAAATTCTCGCATGACTCTAAAACTGACCAATAACTAAAATCTAACTAGAGAGACACTATTTGTCAACTTGTTTTTCTGATTAGGTGCATAAACTAAGAGATAACTTATAATTACTAATTTAAAAATTCTCGTAAAAATACTAAAACCCCAATTTGAGGCCTTATATGAAGGAATTTGGCCTTGGAAAAGTGTCGAAACAATGTTCGGTCTCAAGGATTAGATCGTCACAGAAGTGATCTCTTCGAGACGAAACTCCCTATAAAATTTCATCCCAAATGAATAATCGAGTCAAAAGTTATGACCCTCGGAAATCCCTTCATCACTTTGGCACATAACTAATAAAAACTATGCCTTGTTATTACTTGCACCAACTAACAATACAACTTTCAAAATACATGCATAAATTAATTATGTGTGTGTGTGTGTGCATGCACCCATTTGAATTCTTATTATGCCCTTCTCAATCCTTCTTACTACTTCTCTTTATTCATCACTTGCTTCATATTCGTGGTTTGATATGTAATGTCCCCCACCTCTTGATAAGAGGATTACAAAGACTTAGTAGTCTAGATGTCCCCACTAGACTATAGTCTCATGAAAAAATGGGGACTAAGAGGCTCCAAAGTGTTCACTTAAGAATAATGTTATAACTTTAAAGTGACTTTGGGAAAAAGGTGAAATAAGTGGAAAAAGACCACATGAAGAAAAGAAAGGAAAATAACCTTAGAAGGTGGTTAATCAACTCAAGTGAAAATTAGATTAGAGGTATAAAATAAAAAGGAGGGTGCCTCACTCCTCATTCTTGTCATTTTCACTTTTTCATCTTGAGCTCTTGAGCTAAGGACGTTTTGAGGGTTTTGGGAGAACAAACCC
Source organism: Picea engelmannii (assembly GCA_009831015.1). NCBI lineage: Eukaryota > Viridiplantae > Streptophyta > Pinopsida > Pinales > Pinaceae > Picea > Picea engelmannii. The sequence continues at coordinate 524,686 of ML782833.1, forward strand.
TAGAGATCAGCTCGATGGTAAAATATTCAACCTTTCCTAGTCCAAGCTTGGTCACGGAGCTGGAATATCCCTCCCTCACCATTCTACTTAGTCACAGGCTGATTCTACAGGGAAAAATAAGGGAATTCCTCACCAATGAGGGTTTTTCCAGCAGAAGGGCGCACCACTTGAAGAAGAACAATTCAATATGAATAGAGGAAGCGACATTTGGGGGTAAAACCTTTTGGGAATTGGTTTTTGGGCCTAGGGTGCCTTTCCTAGCTCATTTTGGAAGAATTTTCCCTTGTATATCTTTTATTGTGAGCTTGGCACACGTTCTACAGGAGGAGGGCTCATTACAGAAAGTGGATCTAATCATTTGGTGTAGCTAAACACCTCTATTCAGCAAGAAACTCATCCAAGGGGTTTCTCTTGCCCCTATCTACTATCCTTGGGAGTTTAGAGTGATTTGGAGCCTTGGATGAGGTGGGAAAAAATATTGAGAAGCTATAGCCAACAAAGAAGTGCACAACTCAACCAGGCAGAGGAGTTCCAACATTAGAAGGGAAAGACATTGATCTTGTCCCTATCTTCGTGTGTTTGTGATGCCTTTGGAGGATATTCTTTTCAATACTTGAGCTTCTTAGAGTATTATTCATTCCAGCTTGGATATTCTATCATTATCTATCCAGATTTGCAGATCTATTGTATCAAGATCTTGTTACTATCTAAATAAAGTTCAGATCTGAAGTTGTTGGCTCTTCTTTGGTGTCCATTGCTTATATCTTGTTATTTTCTTGCACTATATGTTATGTGTTAAGCCCTAATATTGGCTCATTACCCCTTAATTGGGGCATATTAGATTAGTAATGTTATTTTATCTATGTCGGCTTACCCCTTAATTGGGGCATATTAGATTAGTAATGTTATTTTATTTATGTCGGCTTTAGGCCATTA
>ML782833.1:530907-542205 GCA_009831015.1 Picea engelmannii
AACCCTTGGTTCTGAGAAAAATCAACTTGGGAACATTATAGTGGTATCATAGTGTTAAATCCTCCCAGTATGTGGGGATTAGCGCATGCAAAATTTTAGTGGTATATATATGGGAAAGTGTAGGAGATAGACTGGGGAACCTGAGGTAGAAATGGAAGGATCATGTGATGACAGTGAGCCATAGGTTTTAGCAGGTATAGGAAAAGAGTTGAAGATCTCCATAGACAACACTCAGTTCACCCTTCAACACCATTTGCAGGAGACCAAGGAGACATTGTGCAGGGGACAGGTTTAGATGAGAGATACCATGGAGAGATTGACATCTATCTAGGAGAATATTGTGCTTCTCCTTATGTAGATGAATCATGGTGGGGATGGCCCAAATAATAATGTGAACATGGAAGCTAGTGTTTCTCAAGGGGGGACAGGACATCACCATGAGCAGGATCATCACTACCATATAGAGGGAAAAATATTTGGAGGAGGACCTTCCAGATTTCCAAAACACAGTAGAGCTACTCCTAGACCTTATATTCCTTCTTTCCCGGAAGCACAACAACATGATAATTACCTTCCAGAAGTAGAAGACAACTTTGAGGAGTATGTTAGGGACTATGTAGCTTTGAGTGCAGGTTTCAAGAGACAGGTTACCTTGGATCAATATTGTGGCATCAAATATATGGGTAGACCAAGAAGCTATCAGAGGGAAAATCATGAGTTGGAGTGCATGGCAGGTAAGACAGAAATACCTACCTTTTATGGTTCATCTAGATCTACTGCGTAGGCTTGGGTGCATAAATTGGATGCCTATCTGCAGCTTAACCCCATGAGGGAATTAAATGCTATAAAATTTTCCACTATCTACTTGGAGGTAAAAGCACATGACTGGTGGGATCATGGCATGGACACCTTGTTGCACAACTAGATTACATCTTATCCAGAGTTCACCCAGAGGCTTATTGACAGGTTTGATCAGGGAGATCCTGAGCTACACTTCAGGGAGCTCACTCAACTCAGGAAAACAAGATCACCAGAGAGTTATATAGAGGAGTTTCAAAGGGTGGGAATAATGGTACAATACATATCACCAGCTAGATTATTGATTCTTTTCACTGAGGGTTTGTTGGAACCCTTACGTGGTTGGGTTAAGGATTTTAAGCCCCCCAACTTACAAGAAGCCATATGGAGGACAAGGGATTTGATGGGATCAACAACTAAAGCCAAATTCACTCCAAGACCTCCAATAAATTAAGGGGAAAATGATCAAAGGGGAGTGGATAGAGGCAAGGGAAGGATACTTGGAGGATACTTGGAGAGATACTTGGAGAGAGTTGAGGAAGAAGAAACTTGGAGAGAGTGGAGGATACTTGGAGAGAGTTGAGGARGAAGAAACTATGCTTCACATGTAAGGAACCTTGGGAACTAGGACACAAATGCATGGGAAAAAGAAAATTTCACTACATTGAGGTGATATCAGATGATGAGGAGGAAGAGGAGATGTGACACATTCAGAATATAGAATCAAATCATCCTAGCATTGACAGTGCACAAGTTGAATGGGGAGAGGAAACATATTTCATCCCAACAAGAGAGAAGAAGATCACCATTGCATCCATCAATGGAGCCCCAAAATATAGTACCTTCAGGATGAGGGGAGTGCTTCAAGGTCAGAAGGCTTCTATCCTTATAGATGGAGGAGCTTCACACAATTTCATTGATTCAACCTTGGTGAAAATAAGGCACATTCCTACAGTAGAGTTTGATGGATTTCATGTCAAGATAACAGGGGGAAATACTATGCCCTGTGAAAGATACATTCCAGGTTTGAGCCTCACATTGGGTAGGCATGAATTAGAAAAATAATTTTATGTGATGGATCTACCTGACACCAATGTCATATTGGGAGTATAATGGCTTAGTACTTTGGGGTCCATCACCACCAACTAAAAAACTACGGAGATGTCATTCAATGGGGAGAATGGAAAAAGGGTAACCTTGAGGGGAATGTCATGTAATGCGCTTAGAGTGGTCACAACAAAGTGCATGGAGGCCATATTCAGGAGGGAAGACATTGTATATGTAGCAGAATTCCTGATATTAGTTGAAGTGGACAAGGAGGGGCATCCTCACTACTCTCATGACATACAAAAAATCATTGACAATCACATCAAGGTTTTTGAACCTATTCCACTAGGGCCACCACTAGACAGGGGATTTGAGCATATTATAGAGTTGGAAGAGGGTACAATACCAGTCATGAATACTCCATATAAACATCCAAAAATGTATAAAGATGAAATTGAGAAGGCTATTAAAGAATTGTTGGACATGGGTCATATTAGGCCAAGTTCTAGACCTTTTGCATCTTCGGTGGTATTGATAAAGAAGAAATATGAGACTATGCGCATGTGCATTGATTACATGGCCTTGAATAAGAATACCATAAAAAATAGGTACCCCATCCCTCAGATAGATGAGCTATTAGATGATCTACATGGTGCCATCTACTTCACCAAGATAGATTTGCGCTCTGGGTACCATCAAATCAAAATGAGGGAACAAGATGTTCCCAAGATAACCTTTAGATTCCATTATGGCCACTATGAATTTTAGGTTATTCCCTTTGGGCCAACTAATGCACCAACCACTTTCCAATCATGCATGAATCATGTCTTCAATAAGCAGTTGAGGAAGTTTCTTTTAGTCTTCTTTGATGACTTGTTGATATATAGAAAAACTTGGGAGGATCATCTCAAGCATGTAGACCAGATCTTGAGCATTATGGAAGAATAATCCTTGTACGCTAATTAGTAAAAGTGTGAATTTGTGATGACCGAAGTCCTTTACTTGGGACATACCATTGGAGAGAAAGGGTTACATGTGCACTAGGAAAAAATACAAGCTATACTTGACTGGAAAACACCCAAAACTCTTACTGAACTGAAGGCATTCCTTGGCATTTGCAGTTATTACATGAGACTTTTCAAAGGATTCTCTCAGCTTTGCACACCCTTGACAGATTTGACCAGAAAAGGTGCATTTAGGTGGAGCCAGAAGGCACAAGTGACATTCGATAAAATGAATAAGGTAATGAGCACTTGTCCAGTTCTTTCTTTGCCAGATTTTTCTCAGCCCTTAATATTGGAGTGTGATGCTTCAGGTGAGGACATTGGAGCAATTCTTATGCAGAATAGGCACCCCATTTCCTATGAGAGACAAAAAATGAGGGGGCCTAAGCTCCTATACACTATTTATGACAAAACAATGTTATCCATCATACATGCCTTGGCTAAATTCAGACAGTATTTGGTTGGGGCGAAATTTGTTGTCAGGGCCGATCACAACAACCTCAAATACTTCTTAGACCAAAAGGACCTTAATGAGAGGCAACAAAAATGTTTTAGCAAGATCCAAGATTATGACTTTGACATTGAATTTTTCAAAGGAATGAACAATGTGGTGGCTAATGCTTTATCTAGGAGACCTTCAGTAAATGCAATGACAGATATTTCAGTTGACTAGAAGGAGAATCTTTTGGTAGAGTATTCTCAAAACAAGTTTGCTTGTGAGTTGATGGATGGGAAGGTGCAGGATGATAACTTTAGGATCATGGATGACATAATTTACTACAAGGACCAAATTTTCTTGGTTCTTGAGTCATATTTCAAGAGGAGAGTGTTGCAGGCATGCCATGATTCACCATTGCCCGAGCATCAAGGATTTGTCAAGACATACACGAAGGTAAGGGAAAGATTTGCATGGAAGGGTATGAAAGAGGATGTAATGCATCATATCAGGGAATGCTCTACATGTTAGAAGAACAAGGAGGATCACACTCATCCAACAGGTTTATTGCAACCACTCCCTATTCTAGAGCATAAATGGGAGAGTATCTCCATCGAATTTATCACAGGTTTTCCAAAGGTTCAGGGAAAGGATTGTATATTTGTGGTATTGGACAGGTTAAATAAGTTTGCTCATTTCTTTTCCATCTCAACAAATCACAGTGCTTCACAGGTAGAATAACTATTCTTTAGAGAGATATTTAGGTTGCATGGGTTGACCAAAACCATTGTGAGTGATAGGGACAACATGATTATGAGTACCTTTTGGCAGGAGCTATTCAAATTGGTGGGTACAACCTTGACTCCCAACACTAGCTATCATCTCCAAACTGATGTCCATATCGAGATAGTTAACAAATGGGTGGAAGGGTACCTCCAGAATTATGTTTCAGGGCAACATAAGGCATGGGTTAAGTGGCTACACTTGGGTGAGTATTTCTACAACACCACCGACCACATTTCTATTGGTATGTCTCCTTTCATAGATTTGTACAATTATGACCCTCTCACCTTTGTGGAGATTATATTCAGGGACAGTAGAGAACCTATGGTATAGTATTGGATCCAACAGAGCCAATATATACTTAGATAACTCAAAGATCACTTGCACAGGGCACAAAATCAACAAAAGATACATGTAGATAAGCACAGGGTAGAGCGCACTTTTGAGGTTGGTGATCTTGTATATTTGAGACTCCAACCTTAAATACAAGCATATATAAAGAAGAATGGCACATAAAATATTCAACCTCACTTCTTTGGATCATACAGGGTGAGAAGGAAGGTAGGGGTTGTGGTGTATGAGCTTGAACTACCCCCAAGAAGCAAGATTCATAATATTTTTCATGTATCATGTTTGGAAAGAGCCATAGGACAAAACATCACTGCTATTGAGGAAATACCTCCCTTGGATGAGGAGGGATAGTTGATATTGATACCTGAATAAGTTTTGGAAGTGAGGGAGAAGATGCCAAGGAAGAGGAACATTAGGGAGTACTTAATCAAATGGAAGGATTTTTCTATAGAGGATGCTACTTGGGAGAATGAACAACTTCTTTAGAAAGCAGGGTCAGAATTGCTTGTGGGCAAGCAATTCCGAGTAGGGGAGACTATAATGTCCCCCACCTCTTGATAAGAGGATTACAGAGACTTAGTAGTCTATATGTCCCCACTAGACTATAGTATCATGAGAAAATCAGGACTAAGAGGCTCCAAAGTATTCACTTAAGAATAATGTTATAATTTTCAAGTGACTTTGGGTAAAAGGTGAAATAAGTGGGAAAAGACCACATGAAGAAAAGAAAGGAAAATAACCTTAGAAGGTGGTTAATTAACTCAAGTGGAAATTAGATCAGAGGTATAAAAGAAAAAGGAGGGTGACTCACTCCTCATTCTTGTCATTTTCACTTTTTCATCTTGAGCTCTTAAGCTAAGGATGTTTTGAGGGTTTTGGGAGATAAAACCCTAGAGATCATCTCGGTGGTGATAGATTCCAACTTTCTTGGTCCAAGCTTGGTCATAGCGGTGGAAGATCCCTCCCTCACCATTATACTCAGTCACATGTTGATTCTAAGGGGCAGAATAAGGGAAGTGTGCACCAGTGAGGGTTTTTCCAGCAGAAGGGGGCACCACTTGAGGAAGAACAATTTGATCTAAAGAGAGGAAGAGGAATTTGGGGGTAAAACCTATTGGGAATTGGTTGTTGGGCCTAGGGCACATTTCCTAGCATATTTTGGAGGAGCTTTCCCTTGCATATATTTTGTTGTGAGCTTGACATGAGTTCTACAGGAGGACATAACACTACAAAAAGTGGATCTAATCATTTGGTCTAGCTAAACACCTCTATTCAACAAGAAACTCATCCAAGGGGTTTCACTTGCCCCTATCTACTATCCTTGGGATTTTTGAGTGATTTGGAGCCTTGGAGGAGGAGGGCCAAAATCTTGAGAAGCTACAACCAGCAGAGAAGTGCGCAACTCAGCCTGGCAGAGGAGTTCCAACATTAGAAGGGAAATACATTGATCTTGTCCCTATCTTCTTGTGTATGTGATGCCTTTGGAGGCTATTCTTTTTCAGTTCTTGAGCTTATTGGAGTATTATCAATTCCATCTTGGATATTATTTCATTATCTATCCAGATCTACAGATCTATTGTATCAAGATGTTCTTACTATCTAAATAAAGTTCAGATCTGAAGTTGTTGGCTCTTCTTTGGTGTCCATTTCTTGTATCTTGTTATTTTATTGCACTATATTCTATGTTCATTGTCTCTATGCTATAATATTGATGAGAAAACACCTTCAACAAAACTTTGATGAAGTAAACCTGTATAACACACTGAAACACTAAAACAAACAGTCAAAACAACCCTTGATTCCAGGAAAAATCATCTTGGGAACATTACATGATACCTCCTCCTCTCTCCCTTTTGATGTGATTCCTTCCATCTTCTATCCATAACATTTGCAACTTTCATGGTGGTTATGTTTCTTGTTTGTAAGCCTTTTGTTAAGCTCCTAGGTCTTAAGTCATTACATTTCTATTTTCTATATTAGTGTTGCTATATTATTTGTAATTGTACCGCGTGTCTCTGTTTTGAAAGACACGGAACATGTATATTCTAATATGAATATAAGTGATTTTTTTTCTTATTGGAAAAAATAAATTGTACCATGTGTCTCCTATATATACCAAGAATATATAGCTTTAGGGATCATCAAGAGTTATCTGTAAACATAAGGTGTAAAGGAGGTTGCCCCTTTGAAGTGCCATTGTTATTCATTAACTTTTTATCATTTTTTAAGTGTGTTATTACTAAACTGGGTATTCTTTAATTCTTATTTGGCTACTTGTTCCATAAATTTGGTATTAGAGTGGACGATCCTTGGTTTGGCTGCTTTAAACAAGGCATTTTACCATTTTCTTTCTATCTTTTTTTGGAACATTGGAACTATATGGAATTTAAGGGTTGATGGTGGAAAGAGTGATGTACATTGGGTAAAAATTTTAGAATATGGTTCACCATGTTTTTGGAGTTATAGATTGTACAAATTAGGGGTTTTGTATAGTTCTCAAACTAGGCTTAAATAGGTGGTTCTAGTAAAACAATCATATTTAAACATTGTGAGGTCCAAATTAAGTGTCACTTGTGGGATTGGATAGAAGATGGATCAAGGTGTTTTATGCCAAATTAGATACATGTTAGGGAAAAATCGACATCATGGAAGTTTGTACAATTTCACTAACTTGGAAGACACCAAAAAAAACAAGTTTTGCTAGCATGGACCTTACTTTCTCTTGGAAGATCCAAATTGTAGGGGATTGATGGATGCATGAAGATGACGTATTAAAGTACATACTATAAAAATTGCAATAACATAATATTAGAATTGGTGAATTTTTAACAAGTGCAAGGCCAACCAATATAAAAAATTCCAAATCAGGGATTTACAAGGTGTATCGACTTAAAATTATCACATATTTTAATTGGAAGGTCAGTTTGTGGTGATTCAAAAGGGGTCAAAAGGAGGAATTAGAGGAAAATATATATCTTCCCATTTTGGTACCATTTTAGGATAAGTTATTGAAAAGGGACCATTATCACGGGGAGAAAAAAAGTTGATTTAGTAGGAGCAACAATTGTAGAAGATAATGATAAGATCAATTATCAAATTCCTCATTAATTGCAAGAACCTACCAACAATATATGCAACTTGGAAGGATGATTTATTCATATGGAAGCATTCACATCAAATCAAGTATTGAGGGTAATGACTATTTTAAGGGGTAGGGCATTTTAAGCCCTTAAATCTTGGGCCATTACATTGCTATTTTTATATTATTGTAGTCATTATTAGTCGGATCATTATTTGTAATTGTACTCTTTGTCTCCTATATGTACTAAGGAGATATAGTTTTAGGTATCTTTAAGAGTTATTCGTAAACATAAGGTGTAAAATAGGTTTCCCCCTTGAAGTGGCATTGTTATTCATTCTATTTTTATCATTATTTCACCATGCCATCACTAAATTGGGTACTTCCTATGCTTATTTACCTATTTTTCCATAACACTCATGACCAACTAAATGTTATATTAGTTTGTCGTTGGCAATCTAATTCTCAAAATGGTATTCTTACAATACCCGTTCTATCGATATGTCTTTGCACCTTCAATGAAAATTACTAATTACACATGTATGCATCAAGGTGATCTAACATTTTAAATGATCATATGCCAACTACAACATATTAGGGGCTTATAGAAATATAATATAGGTCAGTTAGGATGGGCTTTGGGCACATGGTCTTATTCATGTTGTTGGGTCCCCACAACCAATCATAATTAAAAACACAAATCCAATAATAATATTGTCCTCTTTGACTTATTATCCTCCCAAGATGAGTTAAGTGGTTTCCACACTCTAATGATCTCCCACTTGGTGATTATTTTCAATCCTCCCTTCGTTAGTCCAAATACATCAAAATTCCTTTAGAAATTAAATTTGAAATATGCATGGCATCTCCCCACCACTTGAACTTGTCACTACTCAAATACTTAGTGAGCAAGTTGACTACCATCTACTTAGTCCTACACTTAACTAGTAAAATTTGTTGTACTATATCCTTTCCCTCATGAAATGATATTAAATGTTATTGTGTTTTTAACTTGGTATGATATGTTAGATTCTTTGCCAATGCCACTGCACTTTAACTATCAAAGTGCATTATCACAAGTCTTCCCATTTGCAATTATGGAATTGCATATTTGTTGAAGTCAAACAACCTCCCTTCATGCCTATAGTATCACCATGTATACAAATTTTTCACATAACAATGCCATAGTACCTAGCCTCTATCTTCTCCAACTACCAACACCACTAAATAGATTAAAAACATGATCAGGGTTTAACCTTTTGTTGTCGAAATCACATGTTCAATCCATGTCATAGTATCCCATAATATCAAGTTATTGGTTGAGACCATTTGATGCAGGAGCATCGCCAACATCAAGCGAGCGTGGGAAACGCCAACACATTTTGGGCATGTGATAAATTGTTTGAAATGGATGCGCCAAACATAAATGAAGAATTTAAGAAAAGGCGTACTCCTTGATTTGTAAACAGACCTTGAGTGTCCCACTCTCGTCTGTATTAGGTGAAGGCATTTATGTTAATGAATGTAAGTAGGTAGAATTGAATCCCTAGATTAGACAGTTTTAGGAGTGAAGAGGGAAACGGGATATAGACACCCTCACTTGTATCATTGTAATGATAAGCAGCATTATGAGAGAGCAGAGAGCATAGGAGAGCAGAAGAAAAGAGTTGTAGTTGAAAACACCCATGTACAGAGATTTGAATTAATAGAAAGAGCTTCGATTCAAATTCATGGTGTCCAATTACTTCTGTGTTGTATATGTTGATTTATGTTTGCTTGGTTACTCTCTGTTATGCATTTGCTTTGATGCACGAATGTACGATTTCGTATTAAATGTCTAAAATCTGAAGAGAGGGAGAGTCCATAATGAGTTTCAATTGTTTCTTTGTCTGAGAAAGAGGTTTCCTGCAAGGAGTGCAGTGAAGTTGTCCACAAGGTGTGTGTTGACAAGAGTCCAGAGTTTCATCTCTGAAAGCTTAGAAGAGATAACGTTATTCTCATTCTCGCAGAAGTGAAAATTAAGCACAGGAGCCATGCAAGGAGTGCGAAGGCTGAGCGAAGTCTCAGTGTTAGTAGACTGAGTGAATTTGTTGAAGGAATACTGCTGTAGGGAGTGCGCAGAGTCGAGGGACTTCAATTCCTTGAAGTAATTGAAGGATTCACCGTGAAGAGTGCGTGCGGGAGTCTTCTTTACGACTCAGAGTTGGAGAAATCTCAGGAAGGATAGGGTCTTCGCAGTTGTCGCAGAAGAGAACAGAAGGTTGGTGCCTTGAAGCGTTGAAAGGAGGCACAGTGACGTTGTTACAGGAAGGAGAAATTTCATGGAAGAACACCCTGTTCATTTCGTAGAAATCATCAAGGGAGATTTGGATGGTCGGAATTCTTTGAGAAGCATTCACGAAATCACAAGAGCTGTCAGATCTTGTGGAGGAGCAAGGAGGTTTATGGTGAATTTGTTTTTTTCTTAAGTTCAGGGGAGAATAGAGTCGTAGGATCTGGGCCAACATGGCCATTAGATCACTCACATATTTCGCATCTCGAGGTTTCGGGAGGTGAAGGGTCGAAACCTTTGTAGCGAGACTCGCGAGATCGTGAAAGGAGAAGTTGCGAAGGAATCTGAGCCATTTGCTGGAAGGGGGACACGTGTCATGAGATCACCCGTATTGGGGACTCGGATATCGGAGGTCCGAAGGAGAAGTCTTTCAACTTCGTGAGTGGTGAAACTGCGAGATAATCACAGCCATCCATTAGGAGGAGGACAGGTGGTAGAGATCTAGATATCTTGTGAACTCGGAGGTTTGCAGGGTGAGAGCCCAAGGATTGAGCACTCCAAGTCGCGAGAAGCAAAGTCGCGAAGTGCCGAGAGCCAACACGAGGGACATGCGACATAACTGCACAGTGGGGCCGGGAATTAGACCGACGGACACACATCAGACATTCAGAGGAGTCAACACCCCATTGACCTCTCACGTCTCAGGGACTCGGGAGAAAAGGGCACGAAGGTTCGAGCCTTCGACTCGCGAAGTTGCGAGAAGCGAGAATGAGAGGAGAAAAGTCAAATCTCGCCTCTCGGGGGTTTGGGAAAGAAGGTTCCAATGGTTGAGCCTTTGAACTCACGAAGGTGCGAGAGGTGAAAGGCGCTAGTGCTTAGCCTAGCCGGTGGTCGTGCAAGGAGGGCGCTGATAGAGGGAGAGCTGTAACCATTTCAAAATCTTGGTTATCGCGGGATTGAAGAGGAAGAGTAGGAGGTCATGACTCATGAACTTGCGAGATCACGAACTGCGTGAAAGAACCTGTGGATCGATTAGAAAGGGGATTCCAGAAGAGAATCTGAAAGAGCCGATCCAGCTTGAAGGGCATATAGAACGATCGTGTGAGCAGATATCAGTCCCGAGGGGCCGATAGGGTCTGCGTCAAGTGGTATCAGAGCTTGGCTCTGTTTGTATACTTCAGACAGGGAAAGCGAGAAAGGGATATTCACCATGCCGCTGAGAAGAAGGGACAAGAAAACACCCGATCCGCTAGAGGAGAGGGAAATGCCAAGAAGAAGGGGTAGGCAGATGCCTGATCCAACCATAGAAAGAGAGATGCGTGACCTACATGCCAAACTTGAGGACATGGAGATAACACAGAGGCGCACAGTTGGTGCTGGGGATCTTAGTGATTTCGAAAGTGAAAATGAGGTCGAACATGAAGGAGAAGAGGTCATAGCAGAAGATGCAGCAAACGAACGCCTGATTAGGGCTGTTGCAAGAATGGGTGCTAAGGCAAAAATGGACATTCCAGTACATGAAGGAAAT
>ML782833.1:542837-585020 GCA_009831015.1 Picea engelmannii
ATGGAGCTGGAGACTATTGAACATCCAAGCCCATACAGATTTTCATGGCTACAAAAAGGACATCAGGTAAATGTCATTAAACAATGTTTAGTTGAATTTAAAATAGGAGGGTATAAAGATGAAATACTCTGTGATGTTATTCCCATGGATGTTTGTCATCTATTGCTGGGTAGACCATGGAAATACGACATAAATGTGATTCATGATAGGAGGAAGAACACATACACCCTAGAGAAGAATGGGAGAACTCACATGTTGTTGTCGATCAAGGACAAAGAGGTGAAACCTGAAGTAAGTAACACTGTACTTCTCATGAGTGGGAAGGAACTTCTTACAGAGGTTAAGAAGAAGGAGGAATCACAATTCATTGTGGTCAGAAAACCTAAGATTGTTTTAACCAGTACAAGGGTAGACGATTTACCAGAAGAGGTTCACAAACTGTTGGAAGAGTTTGCTGACATAGTAGTGGACGAACTACCTCGTTCGTTGCCACCGATCAGAAGTGTGAGTCATCATATTGATCTTATACCTGAAGCTAATTTACCAAACAAAGCAGCGTACAGATTGACGATGCAGGAGAATGAAGAAGTCAAAAGACAGGTCCAGGATTTAATGGAAAAAGGGTTGGTCAGAGAAAGCTTGAGTCCATGTGTTGTTCCGACAGTGCTCAGTCCAAAGAAAGATGGAGGTTGGAGGAAGTGTACTGACTCGAGGGAAATCAACAAAATAACCATCAGGTACAGATTTCCATTGCCAAGGATGGATGATCTGATGGATTGCTTGAGTGGGGCCAATTTTTTTTCAAAGATTGATTTGAAAAGTGGATATCACCAAATTCGTATGAGAGAAGGTGATGAATGGAAGACAACATTCAAGAATAACGAAGGGTTGTATGAATGGCTTGTCATGCCGTTTGGTTTAACAAATGCGCCAAGTACCTTCATGAGGTTGATGAACGAAGTCTTGAAGGAGTTCATCGGAAAATTTGTCATTGTGTATCTTGATGACATACTGATTTTCAGTAAAACGGAAGTAGAGCATCTGAAACATTTGGCCACAGTGATGAAAAGGCTACAGCAGGAGAAGCTGCTGATAAATATGAAGAAATCTTCATTCATGAAGACAGAGCTCATTTATGTGGGGTTTGTTATTTCTGCAGATAAGTTGAGGATGGATCCAAATAAGGTGGAGGTAATTAAGAATTGGCCATCACCAAATAATATCTTTGAAGTTCGAAGTTTTCATGGATTGGATAGTTTATACCGGAAGTTCATCAGGAATTTCAGTGGAATTAGTGCACCTATGATGGACACAGTGAAGAAGAGACACAAGTCTTTTCACTGGACAGAAGAGGCTGAGAAAAGCTTCAATTTGTTGAAGAATAAAATCACGGAACAACCAATTTTGGTGCTGCCGGATTTCGAAAAGACATTTCAAGTAAAATGTGATGCAAGTGGATTTGCAATAGGGGCAGTCTTGAGCCAAGAAGACAGGCCGATAGCATACTTCAGTGAGAAGTTGAATGAAGCGAAAGTGAAATACTCCACGTATGACAAGGAGTTCTATGCTATTATCCAGGCATTGAAGAAATGAAGGCATTACTTAATCCTGAAGGAGTTTGTTTTATACAGTGACAATCATGCTTTGCAATTTGTGACTCAACGGGAGAAGTTGAATCAAAGAAATGTTAAATGGGTTGAATAAATGCAAAACTTTACTTTTGTAATTAAGCATATTTCTGGAACTCCTAACAAAGTTGTTGATGCTTTGAGCAGGAAATGTTTGTTGTTGCAGGAGTTCAGAGTCAAAACACTGGGTTTTGATGATCTCAGGGCCATCCAGTTGAAGATGCCAGCTGGGAGAATGAAGTAGAGATTCAAAAGAATGGACAGACCATGCGAGAGCTCATGGACAGGAGCCCATGAAAAATTTCAAGCAAGGGAGTATGATGCAGGAGCATCGCCAACGTCAAGCATCGCCAACATCAAGCGAGCGTGGGCAACGCCAACTCATTTTGGGCATGTGATAAATTGTTTGAAATGTTTTTGAAATGGATGCGCCAAACATAAATGAAGAATTTAAGAAAAGGCATACTCCTTGATTTGTAAACAGACCTTGAGCATCCCGCTCTCGTTTGTATTAGGTGAAGGCATTTATGTTAATGAATGTAAGTAGGTAGAATTGAATCCCTAGATTAGACAGTTTTAGGAGTGAAGAGGGAAACGAGATATAGACACCCTCACTTGTATCATTGTAACGATAAGCAACATTATGAGAGAGTAGAGAGCATAGGAGAGCAGAAGCAGAGAGCTGTAGTTGAAAACACCCATGTACAGAGATTTGAATTAATAGAAAGAGCTTCGATTCAAATTCATGGTGTCCAATTACTTCTGTGTTGTATATGTTGATTTATGTTTGCTTGGTTACTCTCTGTTATGCATTTTCTTTGATGCACGAATGTACGATTTCGTATTAAATGTCTGAAATCTGAAGAGAGGGAGAGTCCATAATGAGTTTCAATTGTTTCTTTGTCTGAGCAAGAGGTTTCCTGCAAGGAGTGCAGTGAAGTTGTCTGTAAGGCGTGCATTGACAAGAGTCCATAATTTCATCTCTGAAAGCTCATAAGAGATAACGTTATTCTCATTCTCGCAGAAGTGCAAATTAAGCACAGGAGCCGTGCAAGGAGTGCGCAGGCTGAGTGAAGTCTCAGTGTTTGTAGACTGAGCAAAGTTGTTGAAGGACTACTGCTGCAGGGAGTGCGCAGAGTCGAGGGACTTCAATTCCTTGAAGTAATTGAAGGATTCTCCACGAAGAGTGCATGCAGGAGTCTTCTTTAAGACTCGGAGTTGGAGAAAGCTGAGGAAGAATAGGGTCTTCGCAGTTGTCGCAGAAGAGCAAAGAAGGTTCATGCCTTGAAGCGTTGAAAGGAGGCGCAGCGACATTGTTGCAGGAAGGGGAAATTTCGTGGAAGAACACCGTGTTCATTTCACAAAAATCGTCAAGGGAGCTTTGGACGATCAGAATTCTTTGAGAAGAATTCGCGAAGTCACAAGAGCCTTCAGTTCTTGCGGAGGAGCAAGGAGGTTTATGGTGAGTGTGTTTTTCACTTAAGTTCATGGGAGAACAGAGCCGTAGGATCTGGGCCAATAGGGTCGTTATATCACTCACATATTTCACATCTCGGGGTTTCGGGAGGTGAAGGGTCAAAACCTTTGTAGCGAGACTCGTGAGATCGCAAAAGGCGAAGTCGTGAAGGAATCTGAGCCGTTTTCTGGAAGGGGGACACGTGTCGCGAGATCACCCATATTGGGGACTCGGATATCGGAGGTCTGAAGGAGAAGTCTTTCAACTTCGCGAGTGGCGAAACTGCGAGATAATCACAGTCGTTCGTTAGGAGGAGGACAGGTGGCAGAGATCTAGAGATCTTGCAAACTCAGAGGTTCGCAGGGTGAGAGCCCAAGGATTGAGCGCTCTAAGTCGCGAGAAGCGAAGTCGTGAAGCTGCGAGGTGCCGAGAGCCAGCACGAGGGACACGTGACAGAACTGCACAGTGGGCCCGGGAATTAGACCGATGGACACACGTCAGACATTCAGAGGAGTCAACACCTCGTTGACCTCTCGCGTCTCGGGGACTCGGGAGAAAAGGGCACGAAGGTTCGAGCCTTCGACTCGCGAAGTTGCAAGAAGCGAGAACGAGAGGAGAAAAGTCAAATCTCTCCTCTCGGGGGTTCAGGAAAGAAGGTGCCAAGGGTTGAACCTTTGAACTCGCGAAGGCGCGAGAGGTGAAAGGCGCGAGAGGTGAAAGGCGCTAGTGCTTAGCCTAGCCGGTGGTCGCGCAAGGAGGGCGCTGACAGAGGGAGAGATGTAACCATTTCATGATCTCAGTTATCGCGGGATCAAAGAGGAAGAGTCAGAGGATACGACTCGCGAACTTGCGAGATCGCAAACCACATGAAAGAACCTGTGGATCGATTAGAAAGGGGATTCCAGAAGAGAATCCGAAAGAGTCGATCCGGCTCGAAGGGAATATAGAACGATCCTATGAGAGGATCTCGGTCCCGAGGGGCCGATAGGGTCTATGTCACCATCATAACATATGCCAAATACATATAGATACCTAATTATTCACTTTACATCAACCTAATGTTATTAACCAAGTTGACCATATAATGTTTTGTCATTCCCACTACTTCTGCAATGTCTAACATGATACAAACCATAAAGTATATTAAGCTTCCTATTGAAATGCAATGCAAAACATTTTTCATTTCCTCTCACTCATATCAATGTTCATACTTATCGACCTTAATAGTTTCATATCAAGTTCCATTGGTGTCTTAGTGACCAACAACCTACCATTCTATATATATATTTTTAAATATCCCTAATTTACATCTCTTAATTTAAAAATATTTCAAAAATGATTATTCCATTTAACCTTGAATCCCAAGCAATACTACACATGACTGAGTTCTTTCATATCAAATTCAGATAACCATTGAAGTTTTGGAGACTTGACCATTGATATGCCATTTCCCATTAATAAGATATCATCAACATACCATACAATAATCATGATAGGTTGATTATAAAACTAAAAATAAATGTAGTAATGAAAAACTCATCTTAAAGCCTTGATTTTGTATGAATGCATCACACCTTTGATGTCATATCCTTGGTGATTTCTTTAAGCCATATATTGACTTCAAAAGTTGGCATATACGATTCTTATTTTTCTTAGTCATAAATCCTTTACAGTATTCTATGTATACTTATGAAAATTTCCTATGCATAAATGTTGTCTTCACATCCATTTGATCAACATTAAGGCCACATTTTGTTGCATATGCTAATAATATTTTGACAAATGTCACCACCCAATTTTTCTGGAGGTAGCAGGAAGATCAAAGAAACCAGCCAGCCCTTTCAAATTTAATTCAACTTGGAAAAAGGAGGAGGAATTCCTTGCCCTTGTAAAGGATATATGGACTCCCATTGACCAGTAAGATCAGGCTGTGATACAATTTGCACAAAACCTAAAAAATCTAAAAAAATAAACTATCGAGCGGGTGCGAAAGAAGAAATAGAAGGATGAGTACGATCTTATAAACACCAAATCTACCCTTCAATCTATATATGACTCATAGGGTGGAGGTTTTTCCACTCTAGAAGTGAAAGAGGTTCTATTAGTGCTAGAAAATAAGAGAAGGAAACTCCTGGAAGCAAAAGAAGTAGAATGGAAGTTAAAGAGCAGAGCTTTGTGGCTACAAAGTGGGGATGAGAACAAAAAAAAAATTCAAGCTTATGCAAAAGGGAGGAAAATGGAAAAAAAAATTGGAGTCTTAAGGACTCCACTAGTAGAGAGTATTCCTCTTTTGATGAATCGGCGTAGTTGGGTACTTGTCATTTCAAAAACTTATTGATATCTGATGGGAGGGTCACTATAGATGCCATTGTGTGGATGACTCTTTTTTTCCCCATGTTTGTGGACAAGCAAGATAATATGGAAGTCATGAAAGAGGTCAGTACTGAAGAGGAGATCAAACATGTTCTCCATAGATTTCCAAAAAGATAAGATGCCTGGACCAGATGGGTGGTGAATGGAATTTTTTGTGGGGATTTATGACCTTATCGAGAAGGACATTCTCAGGGTTGTAGAGGAGTCTCATATCAACGACTTCATAAATTCCCTATTAAATGCCACTTTCATTGCTCTCAACCCAAAAAAGGATGACCCACAGTCCCTTGAAGACTTCAGGCCTGTCTCTTTATGCAATAACATCTACAAGGTGGTTTCTAATATCATCAATAGAAGGCTAAATCATTTCCTCTCCAAATTAGTTTCAGAGGAACAATTTGGTTTCTTGGAAGGTAGTCAAATTCATGAAGCCATAGGAGTGGCACACGAGGCCTTGCATAGTATAAAATATCAGAAGGCGAAAGGGGAAATAATCAAGATTGATCTTTCAAAATACTATGATAGAGTTAGATGGCTCTACTTACGGATCCTCCTAACCCACCTGGGGTTTGAAGTCCTTTTTATAAATTGGATCATGAATTGTATTTCGACTGTCTATTTTGTTGTTCTCATAAATGGAGTAGCATCATCTTTCTTCTTAGTAGAACGAGGCCTCAAGAAAGGATTTCCCTTGTCTCCCCTACTTTTCCTACTGATGGCGGAGGGTCTCAGCAGGGCCATTGGTGAAGCAAAATCCAGAGGTGAGTTCCAAGTCATTTCGATTTCCACTACATTAAAGATCTCACATCTCCTTTTTGTGGACGATGTTTTTATTTTTCGTTGTGGTATGAGGGGAGATGTAGAGAAATTAAGCACATAATTGGAACTTTTTGGTCGTGTTATTGGAATGCATATAAATGGTAAAAAATCCACTATATACTCCCATTTAATGGATGAAGAGGAGATTGGTAACTATAAGGAAATTTTCCCTTATGTGTTTATTCCTTTTGATGAAGGTTTGAATTACCTGGGATTCCATCTAAAACCAAACATCTACAAGAAGGAAGACTGAGTTTGGCTAGTTTCAAAACTAGAAAAGTGATTGAATTCTTTGAGTTTTCGTTGTCTTTATAGAGCAGGGAGACTGGTTTTAGTCAAGTCAGTTTTTGAAGCTATCCCGATGTACTAAATCTATTTATCTTGGGTTCCAAAGGGAACGTTGGAGAAGATATGGCGAACCTGATTCAGATTTTTATGGGTGGGTTCAAAATACCACTTTGTATTTCCTTGGGTTAAATGGGATATGTTGGTAGTCCCCAAGTTACTGGGTGGTTGGGGTATGAAAAACACACATCTCTTCTGTAAGAATCTTGCAACCAAAGTGGGATGGAGGTTGATCACCACAAATAGTCTCTGGGCAAAAGTGGTCACTCATAAATATGTTAGCCTGGACACGGTGGAAGAATAGATTCAAAGGCCTATAAAGGAGACCTCCAACTACACTGTAATATGGAAATCCCTTATCAAGTCTTTTTCAGCAGTGGGGGAGGGATTGGCCTGGCATGTAGGAAAATGTACCAGAGTCAGAATTGGATCAGATCCTTGGTCGGGCAGTGGCATGGGTCATCTTCTTCCCCAAGCATTGATCGACAATCTCCATGACCAAGGGCTATTCCACTTTGCTTAGATTGTCAGCATGAACAAAAACATAGTTTGGGGACAAGTATCCAAAGATGCATTACAACTGGGTCTGAGAGAGAGATTTGTAGACATATGGGATGACTATATCAGATCTCTCAAAGCAAGGAACATTCGTATTACAGATAGGGAGGATGAACTAGTTTGGAAACATAATCCTCATGGGGTTTATACACCAAAATTAGGTTACACTCACATCAATATTGATATCCTCCAACAGGAACCCTCTTGGTGGTGTAAAGGGGTGTGAAAAGTAAAATTTCCTCTAAAATCTCACCTTTTCATATGGTGTTTAAAAAAAAAGCAAGGTGCCAACATGGGACATAATGAAGAGAATATGCCTGGAAGGACCGGGGTGGTGTTCACTCTGTAAGGTTGATGAGGAATATATCCCTCACCTCTTACTTAATTGTCCCTTTATTAAACAAACCTAGAAAAAATGTTCAATTGCTCTAAGGATGGATTGTAGGTGGCAAGGACAAAACATTGAAGAGGCTTGGAGGTCGTGGGTGCAAGATCCAAATTACTACAAAATTAAAGCCTTCCCACTGCTAATAAATTGGGGAGTGTGTTTGGCTCAGAACTCAACTATATTCAATGATAGATCCTCCATTCTAGAGCACATTGTGGCACAAAGCCTCAACATACTTTCTCACTTCCCACAAGGGAAAGATTCTCCCCTGATGCGGCCTATGGAGATAGAATCAGTGGACCATTCTTGGCCATGGGCTTATTTTGACGGGGCTTCACAAAACGAAGGATAGTTATTTTGAGGAGGTGTTGTCCTACATCTTTCAGAATCTCACCATTTCAACAAAAAAATGGGATTGGGAGCAAAGACAAATAACTACGCTGAACTGATGGCATTAAAATTGTTACTTACTTTTGTTGGGGAAAAATGGATAACTACTCTCCAAATATTTGGTGACTCTATGGTGATTATAAATTGGATAAGGAAATCACAAACTTGTCATAACATCAGGCTCCTACCACTACTTGAAGAGGTGTTCATTATATTGACCACTTATATAAATACTCTATTCGTCATGTTTAGAGGGAGCATAACAGGGTAGCAAACAAACTCTTTAAAGAAGGTATTCTTATGGATTTTGGGCAATGGAAAATAACATAATCAAGGGATGGCTCACATTTTGACTAATCCATAGGCCTTTTTTTAGATATATTGGACCTTGGAGGCCCTGTCACTCACCTTTGACCTTCCTCTCAATCAGTCATCAAGGCCTACAGATTGGATCCATGGTATTTTTTCTCTTGCCAAATTTTTTTGGTCGGTTCAATAGTTGGGAGTACAGATAGTGGTATACAATTATTTTGATGGCAAGAAAATCATTTTTTGGAACTTACATATTCATGACAACTCAATATAGTTATATACATTCAACTTCTTTGTCAGAGGGCACATTTTTTAGGAACATTAATCAACAATTATTGAGGCTGGCATGTTTTTCATCAACACTATATTTGTTGATAGTATGCGTTTATGGGGATCAGAGACAGTTGTGATTTAATTATGTGACTTATTATATACACATGATCTCCTAGAAGGTTTGTTTAGATTAAATGCATGTTTTCTCATGCATTCTTCATAATGTAAATTTTCTTTCTTCTTGAAATGAAATTTATGTTTTTTTCCTTTGGAAAAAAAAAGTTTGGTGAACGTCATCTTTCCAACGGAAAAAAGTGTCTCCTCATTCCTAATGTCATCAAAATAAAATTTCCTTTTACAATTACCAATATTGTACTTCATTAATCCATCTACTCTAAATTTCTTCACAAAGACCCATTTATAACTAATTTCCATCCTTCATAAGGTTCATTAATCACAAGTTCCATTCTTACTAACAAATTTAATTTATTTCTAAATCACTCTATGAGGTACTGAGATATTTGCAACCTCCTACCTCCTACATTGACCCTAACTCATCTATGGAATCCAAAAATGAAAATAATGAAAGTCGCTTGAGTGGACTACTATCCATTAATATCGTATTCCATTTTTTACAAACATGCCACCAACACTAAATTATCCATGTTCACCTTTGTCAACCTCATCACCATCAACATGGTCGATCTCAAATTCTCTGCTCCCAGATAAACAATTAACAATTCAACCAATCAACCAAGTGATCCTTGATTTTTTATTCAAAATTTCACCAAGCTCAAAGTTCTCTCTTTGAAATTTATTTATCTTAACATTATTTAAATAAACCATCTCTCTCTTATGGATTGTATTGGTATTTGGATCAAACAATGTATGCCATTTCAACCCATTCCCATTCCCATAACCAATGCATACTCAATTTAGAAGATTTTCAACAATTTATGCCATTTCAACCCATTTCAACCCATTCCCATAACCAATGAATACTCACTTTAGAAGATTTTCAACAAGCTTAGACTACTTCTTACTTGAATTTAGCATAAAAACATCACATCTAAATGTTCTTAAATGGACAATGAATGTTTCTTACATGTCCAAGATTTTTCATGGGTGATATCTTTCAATCCAGGTGTAGGCAATCCATTATTGAGCTAAGTAGTTTTCTTAACAACCTCTACCTAAAATAAGTTATTAAGGCCTTCATATGCCATCATACCCTTAGTATTCTCTTGTAGAGTCCTATTGGTATACTATGTGACTCTATTTTGTTGTGGTTCATATAGGGTCACCCTTTTATCTTAGAATGGCTTCATTCTTGTAGAAGTTATCCAAACTACTTTGAGAAATATTCACCCCATTTATTGTTATTGTATGTGTGTTTCTTTTGACCACCATTTTACGGGTAACATTTAATGTGTTTTGTCTATCCAATGTCTGTTATGATTCCCAACGACGTGGGAGAAGACAAATGGTTTTAGGATGCGAACCTTAAGCAAATCTGTTTGGAACTCTGAAATATTAAGGTTTTATTTAGGGAGTAGTTTATTTTTGTAGTATTTTTTTTTTTCGAATTTCTAGGATTTAAGAATTTAAATTTATGGTTACTTTGGAAGTTCAATCGATTTTATAAGCATTTCCATTAATTTAAAATGGGGTGAAATCTTAAGGACAAAGACTTTGAAATACATAGAACTTTGATTGTACAAAACTCAAATTATTCCTTAAATTTTGACTGAATTCAATATCATTTTTGCTATAAAAAAATGGAGTTGTTTGCTACAAATTTGGTCTATTCTTTCATTTAGGATTGGGATTTAAAAAACATTTGATCTAATGTACTTAAAAGATTTTTTATTTTATTTTATGGATAGCTATAAATGACTTACGGTGAAAATTTTGATTATCAAATTTCACGACCAATTTCACCAATATTTATGATAAATCTATATAATTATTAAATTTTAACAATGGTTTTAGTAATATTTATAAAAAAATTATGTGATAATTTCTAATTAAATATTCTTTTTCAAATCATTAAGGAAGTATATAATATGTTTCTATGTGAAATATGTCTTCTTTTTCAGTTTCTTAGGTATTATCGTTAGTGAGTTGTAATTTTTTTTTTTTTTCTCTCAAAATAATTATGAATAGATTTATCATTTTATAATATTTTTTATGAAAATAAAAAACTTTACTATAGCTACTCAATTCAACCACAACTTATTTTATTTTTAATAACTCAAAATATAAAATAAATATTATATTTCTTAAACAGTTTTCTTACTATTTAAAAAGTTATAATAATATAAATTAAAAATCATTATTATCAATTAAATTTATTCATTTAAATAACATCCCACAACTAACTTCGATAATGTCTTTGATAGTACCTCACAACCAACCTACCAAATAGTATTCAAAAGACAACTATAAGATTTTACTTTTATATTGAAATGACACAAGATATGTAAAGCAAAACATCATGCAACCACCTTACCAAATGTTGGAAAAGAGGTTCCAAAAATTTATGTTAAAAATATGTACTTTCATATTGAAATACCACATGAAATGTAAAGTAAAATATCATGCGACCACCTTCCCAAATGTTGGAAATGATTTTCCAAAAACATATGTTAAAAAGATGTGCAATTGGAAAAGTTTTTCTAAAAATATATGTTAAAAATATGGTAATTGGAAAAGTTTGGTCATCAAGTTTGAAGTGACTGAGGTGAGATGTCAAACTTAAAGCCTGACGGTATGATTGAGTAATACTTTAATGAAAAGAAAGAGAGATATACCAAACTTAGACATAAATATAAATATTACAAATATGGTATTTATATAAGAAAATATGTGTATTTTTACATATTCATATTTACGTAAGTTTTGAGTTCCACTAAGTTGAGTAAGATTACAACTAGTCTAAATCCATCTTTAAATGATTAAAAAGTACACCTCAAAAGATTGATTTTCAATCTTTTGATATATTTTGCATTACAAAGAAACCTAAGTAATTTACAATTTAATCAATTTCAACCCTTTGATTAGTTAAAAGGTTTAGAACAAAATGAATAAATGAAGTCTATTGTATGGCTTCTTCTTCATCAAAGATGAAATTTACAATAATATCTTCAATATTTAACACATATAACATAGGTCTTATGATAAATCTTAATTTGTACTTGACGACCCCTATGGGGTTTGTCATGGTCCTATATTAGTGTGCAACAATGTCCATTAAATATTTCTCATAAAAAAATATCTTCATCATGAACACCATTTAATATTGTTTAGTGACATTACATGCATTAAAGTTATTTAAGGAATTCCTTTTTGGAACTGTCGTGGCTTTCCATGGCACAAAGGTCCTATGATAAGTTGGATCCCGAGTGATATTGATATTATTTATCTAGTTGAAACTTGGGAATATGAAGAGTCTAAGGTCCCTAACATAGAAGGATTTGTCTTGTGGTCATCATGGAACAAAAAGTTCCACGTTAGAGAGATAGGAGGCATAACTTGTTATATTAGAAAGAGTGTTTCTCCCCACATTCAACTTCATAAGATCGACTCTCTCAATCAATACATTTGGATATAAATTCCAGACACCAATGCTAAGAAGATGTATATAGCAATTTGCTATTTTGCACCTATTAATTCTACTTTTTATAAGAAAAACAATATAGATACAAATTGTCCCTATAATAATTTAGAACAAGATATTTATAGTTTGAAAAATGAAGGTAATATCCTTCTTCTAGGAGACTTTAATGCTAGGTCTGCAACTAAACAAGCTACTCTTTTAAGCACTGATTCCAACCATAATCCTTTATAATTAGATGAGGACATTGTTTTATCTAATAGCTACAAAAGAAGCTCTGAAGACCTAATTGAGAATTTGTTTGGTACTAAGTTGGTCAAACTCTGCAGTTCTCAAGACCTAATATTTGCAATGCAGTAATGAAGTGGCCAAACTCCAACCAGATGACTTGTATTCATGGGCTAGGTAGTAGCGTCGTATATTATGTGATATTTGATATCCCCGTTTACAACCAAATAACAACTTTTGACCTTTTAAATGACCATGAACCCGACTCTGATCATAAACCTTTAACCCTAACTCTAAACTTTGCCATGTACAAGAGCACAATTGAAGACAATTATGATAATCAAAGGCAATTGTACTTTGAAAAAAGTAAATTTGACCTTTTCTTAAAGGATTTAAATAGTAAATTACATCTCCTAACTCATAAGGACAACATTGAAGAACTCTATCATAATTTTACAATTACCCTTTCCACTTCTATTAACAAGTCCGGTTTCGAGGTGTCCTGTAAAAAGAATAATAGAACGACCAACCCTTGGTATGATAAAGAATGTAAAATCTCTAGGAAGTCCATTAGGGATGCTTCTAATGAGTCCTTAAAACTCAATAAGATCAATACATACAAATCCCTAATTAAAAGGAAAAAAAAATGTACTATATCAATAAAAGGCAAGAGAAGCTTTCACAACTATCTAAGTTGGATCCTAAGAAGTTTTGGAGCCAAATTCTAAACTGCAATACTAAAGAAAATAATCTGATTCCCGTAAGGGAATGGAATTCCTACCTTAAAAGTCTTTACGAGTTCCCTAATTCCATGGACACCATTCCTATTGTCCCTACAGAGGATGCATTTTTTTCTTCAGATGACATAGAGTTTGGGGTTAAGCAACTTGAAAATGGGAAAGACAAGGACATTGAAGGCTACCAAGCTGAAATTTTTAAAATCAGAGGGCCTATCCTTATCCCTCACATACACAAGCTCTTCAATTTAGCAGTCAAGCAGGGGTTCCCTAAACCCTGGACGCAAAGCCTCATTGTTCCTATTTTTAAAAATGGGATAGAAACATTCCCTCTAATTATAGGACCATTATGATTAGTCCAATTTTGGCCAAGATTTGCGGAATTATTTTGGAAAAGAAGATTAACCTTTGGCTAGAAAGTCATGGTAAAAGAGCTAAAGGACATACTGGGATTAAGAGATATCATTCAACTGTGGACCATATTGTTACCTTTAGGATCATTGCAGAGGAGTCATGCAATACTAAAACCAATGTTTTTTGTTGTTTTGTTGACTTTAGAAAATATTTGACATGGTTCCTAGGAAAAACCTTTGGAATAGGTTGGAAGAGATAATAGTGCCTCTTGAGTTGAGGGTTGCTACAATAAGGATGTATGAGAACATTATTTCTAAGTTTAAAAACACTGAGGGTTGGTCGAAAGAGATTAACTGCAATATTGGAGTCAAACAAGGTTTTCCCTTGTCCCCTACCCTTTTTTGCATATACATTAATGACAAATTCGAAGATTGCTTGGAAAAAGCAGGTTATGTCGACCCTACTCTCAATGGTATATTCATCAATATTCTTCTTTATGATGATGATATCATTCTTATAGAAATAATTCCTCGTGATCTTGAAAACCAACAAAGAATCCTCAAGGATTTTTGCTCTAATATGGGTATGACTGTTAATACTGATAAGACTAAGGTCATGATTATTAAATCCAACAAGATCAATTATGATACCTTCGTATATGAAAACAACATCTTGGAGGAAGTGAGTTCATACAAATATCTTGGAATTTATATTCACCACAAGCTCAACTGGAATTATAGCATTGAGAAAAGGATTATTGGGGGATGGAAAACCTATTATGGGCTTGAAAACAATTGTAAATCGACCGATATTTGGATTTGGGATAAGAAGAAACTCCTCTTTGAGACTCTCATTACACTCGTTATTCTTTATGGATGAGAAGTCTGGGGCTATAGTGTCTCTTGTGAATCCTGGAGAAATATAGAGAAAATACAAAAGAATTTTATAACCTATAATATCAAAATTAAAGGAAATACGCCCTATCCCATCCTCCTCTTAGAAACAATCCTCTCCCCCATTGAGAGCGTGGCTATGAATAGATACCTAATGTATAAGAACAAGTTAAACAACATGGAAGACAAGAGGATTCCTAAAATTGCTTCAAAATCGATTTGTAACCACCATTGACTCAAGCGAGGATGGCATAAAGATGCCTGGTCTTGGATAAACTATTGGGGAATCATGGAAGACACCATTCTGCAGAATAAAGATACTATTATAAATATCATCAAATCAAAATTTAAGGAGAAAATGTGGTGTGATAAAGAGTTAGAGGAAAAAATAAAATTAAGGTATTATAAGGATGTAATCAACCCTAATATAGAATACCAAAATTATCTATTTGTTTTGACAAGTGTAAAGAAAAAAAAAACATTGCTAAGATAAGAACAAATTCTCACGAGCTCCATAGTGAAACTGAGGATTGGTCAATTCCTAAAATGCCATGGGATGAAAGAGTGTGTCACCTTTTTGACACTAAGAAGGTTGGAGATGAAAATCACTTTCTCTTAGATTGTTCAGCCTATATCCAAACTAGATATCATTTTCAAAATATTTGTCACACTACCAACCTTCCTAACCGCTTAACTCAACAAAACTATGGTGATCTTGGAAATCTTCTCTTAATGCTTTTCGAGCACATAAACACAATTCTAAAGAATCACAAGTAATCACTTACCCTCTTAAGTTCTGATAGACCAATTTGGTCTTAGTGGATGTTAATCATCATCATCATCATCATTATTGCCCACCAATCCTTGTATTGCAAATTGGTAATACATGTTGAACACATTAGCACATCTCCTTCCATAACTTCTAGCATTCCACCCAAAGACACTTGGGATAGCATGATGGAAGCCACATGTAGTCCATATATGTTTGCAAGTCATGTTATTCTCTAGTGGAGAAATGAAATGTGTGGCGACACATACACATGTAACATACGAGTGCCAAAAAAAATGTGTGGACACTTTGATGAGAAGTTCAACCAATTAAAAAAATTTCACATACCAACTATTTGTTGAATATAAATATCATTTAAAAATATATATTGCAAGATCATGTCCATATAAACCATTTCCTCAACTAACAATAATTTACAACCAAAGTCCTTAGTAGGGAAATATTTAGGGGCTAAATTTTCCCCTTTGGCTAATTTTTCATGTTTTTTTCCACAAAAAAGATTCACCAATTTCCATTTTGCTAAAAGCAATTCACCCAAATTATATAGGATAAAACTATTCTACTCTAAAAATCACCAAAATTTTCTAAAATCTATATAAAATCCTTAAAATTTTAAATATTTTTACCAAAATATCACCAAAAGTTTTATGGTTGGCATTTTAAGAATTAATAATATTCACCAAGGCTTCTATACTTTAACATAAGTATGGATCCTTAAAACATTTCATGGTCCTCAATTATATAACTAATGGAGATTAACTCTTCATACATATTATAACATTATTTGGTCACCGCTGACCATGGATACCTTGTTGGCCAAGATATCATCCACTGCCTATCTCTATTCCACACGAAACATACTATAAAGTGATTTTTAACCTCATACACATGTGTGTCCTTTAAAAAACATGCACGTACCCATGCTTATACTTGAATAAAGGCATAGGTGTCTTCCAAAAATTGCAAAAAACAATAAATGTGCATTAATTGTGTGCTTTTGAGTAC
Source organism: Picea engelmannii (assembly GCA_009831015.1). NCBI lineage: Eukaryota > Viridiplantae > Streptophyta > Pinopsida > Pinales > Pinaceae > Picea > Picea engelmannii. The sequence continues at coordinate 559,003 of ML782833.1, forward strand.
GATTTACGAATTTTGTAGACTTGTACAACCCTAATTCCCATTTCCAACAAACTTAACCAACTTTTGATAGTATAAATTAGGTTCAAATGTTGGAGAAAAGACACTTACCATTCTAGTGCCCTTATGTTGGAGCATTGTTTTGAGAATTTAGCCTTGGATTTTTATGACTATTCCCTTTTGCATAAACCCTTGTTTTTGGAATCAACTCTTTTGTTTAAAGTTGGGATTTAAATCCTTGTTGATTTTTCCATCCCTGTGTGTCAAGGAGTTTGAAGCAAAGTTGAAGTCTCTAATTGGTCCAAGTAGGAGGAATTTTGAATTTGATGACAAAGGTGCCAACGATGGATCATGTATTATTTTGTAATTGTTGTTTCACATTTACATTAATACATGAAGATCTCTAGAATTTATGTGATTTATGTTTATTTATTAGATGATTTGAGGAAGAATTAACCATTTGATGTTAGTTAATATTAGTTAGTTACAAGTTTTCTTGTTTTATTTTCATTGGTATTTTATGCTTTAATGGTTCAAGGAAGGTTGTGTATTGTTGGTGTGCATATTTCTGGAGAAGCTTGTAGTAATAAGGAACTTATCCAGACGAATAGTAAGATACAACAAAGGGACCAACCAACTAGTCAAAAGTATTTTTCTCCATCCATTTCCTTTATCTTTGACATAATAACTAAATCTGGAAACTTGAGTAGTATTTCTTCAGTTTGTCTGCTAATGACCTGACCCTAGTCACTGGGAATTATTCCCTACAATAGAAATGGCGACCTTGTTGGGGAGAACTATATGAGTTCCTTCTTTTAGGGTTTCCTCTCTCTAATTTTCAGCTTTAGAGTTTGAATTGGTTATTTAGTTTTATTTTATTCCTAGCTATGCTTGATGTAGAACAATTTTTTTGAGTTTTCATGCCTTTTTGGGCAAGTTTTTCAACATTTTTTAGGCTACACACACAAGTGTCCTTAGGGATAGAATAGGGTACCCACACCTTTCCTTCATTAAAAGTATGGGTACATGTATTTTGCTCAAATAAAATCATGGGTGCACACTTTTTTCCTTTTGGATATAGGTGGGTGTCTCCTCTAGTAGAAAGACTTATAGTTCACTTGAATTTTTGGCTTTTCAACCTTATCTTGTACAAGATTTGAAGTGTTTGGTATACAATCATAGGGAATTAACATCAGTATAGTGCTTGGAATTTCCTTTTTTATTTGAAAATGAGGATAAAACAAAACATTTTCTTTTTGCTCTAGGTGCATTATAGTAGCATTTTGTAGTTGCATTTTCTTTCCATTATTTTCGGTTTGTAGGTTGCATTAAATCAATTTGAAAAGAAAAAGAAAGTTGTAGTTCTAGATCTCTTGACTTGATAATGTTTATAATGTAGGACTAGTTGTGTCATGATGTTAGTAACATTATGTCATGAGTTACTGTTATTTATTGCCTTTACGTTTTATGCAATGACATTAGTAACGTTGGCCGATAATTTTTTTAATACAAATTCAAGGACATCAACATTTATAATATTGATTGAAACTACATGTATATCATCGTTATAGATCAAATGGTGGTACACACATTGATGGATCATCGTTGGATAAAAATTTAAAATTTTTACAAAATTATAGGCAATGAAATGAGAAATTGATTTTAGGATGCAAGTGTAGAGGGTTAATCCTTGATGTAGAGGGTTAATTGAGAAAATATTACAAATGTGGAAATGTTAAGGAGGTTAAGCATATGAAAATTTGGTCGTCCCATGGGTGTAAAATCATAGAAATATTGTGAACTAGGGGAGTTTGAACAAACATGTGGAGACATGTCCACTTRCGTATTATGATGTTTATAATGAAGTGTCATTCCTCGAGTTTAAAGAAGAATGTGTTGTTATCCCTAAACCTATGGTAGAGTGGGACATTAGCTATCACCTTAAGCTATAATGGATTTCTTAGACACAATCTTACAAATTTGTTRTATGAGCCAAGTTTTGATAAGAGACATCTATCACCAAATGCATATATTTTATACTTAGACACATTAATGGTAGTGTTATTTGGCCAAATAGACAAATTCCTAKGGTTCAAGAAATTATTAAGATGATCACAAGAATATTGTATAATGGTATAAATGTGATCAAGTCATTTGCAAGAGAAAATTATCAATGTGATGCAGGAAAGGGGAAAGAGAAAATGGAGGAGTGGGTACATGAATACCTTTTTATTCATTGATTGTTTTTTATTGATTGAAATGCATTCTCTAGCATTGGTATTCATGACCAAGGGACTTTAGGAGATAAATACTATGGTTTAGTTAGGACCTTTGCAATATTTTCTATGACAAGGTTGATGTGCTCTTTGGTTAGAGAATATTTTGTAGGGAGATTTTTCCACAACATCTTCATAAAGTGCATTTTTATAAAGGAGATTTTGCATCTTCTCCTTCATGAGACAAGAACTAGATACCACAAGGCCCTTCATATTTGAATTAAATATTCATTGCTTGGCATAAAGAGTAAATATAAGCTATCTAGTATATGATACGATATCTATTCCATCATATATGTTCTTTGTAGAGCAGGGGGCAAGGTAGGTGGGTGAATGGGTTGATAAAATAGAAGGGCTGCCACAATTTCCCCTTTGTTCATTGCTTCTAGCTAGTCAACCACCTATAGAGGTAGGTTAATAAAAAATAATATAGAAACTTCAATTTTGTTAATCAAAATTGTTTACCTAAATATGATAAGGAAAACTTATTGTTATTGTGTTCAATCAACGTTATATGAAATTATTGTGACATCCACAAGATGTATAACAATTTAGAAAAATTACTAAAACCAAATTCCATTGGATAAAAATCATTTAGACTATATATGGCATTCAAATTTAAAAATAATTAATGCCTAATATTATTTACTCTAAGAGAATCATCTCTTCCACCTTATATCTTAATAGACACTCTCCCCGTCTTTATTTACACTTATAAAGATATTGATTAATAAAATATCTAATATACATAAGAAAATATCTTATATCTTAATAGACACTCCTCCCCATCTTTATTTACACCTATAAAGATATTGATTAATAAAATATTTAATATGCATAAGAAAATATAAAAAATATGAGAACTCAATGAAACTCATTTATTTTCATGGTTATTACTAGGTTCATCGACTCCTAAAATGGCATTACAATTTGGCATTACAATTACTTTCATGAGGTTCTCTTTGCTTTGAGAATATTTTATTCTCTACTAACGAGGCAAACCACAAGAGGGTGAAAACACATGAATACTTTTTGTTGATTGATTACTTTTTATTGATTAAAATGTAGTCGCTAGCATTGGTATTCATGACCAAGGAACTTTACGAGATAAATACTATAGTTTAGTTAGGACCTTTGCAATATTTTATATGTGCTCATTGGTTAGAGAAGATTTTATAAGGAGACTTTCCCATAATATCTTCATAAAGTGCGTTTTTATAAAGGAGATTTTTCAACTTCTCCTTCATGAGATAAGAACTCGATACCCAAAGGCCCTTCATATTTGAATTAATATTCAATGCTTAGCATAAAGAGTAAATATAATATATCTAATCTAGGATATGTTATCTACTCCATCATATATCTACTTTGTAGTGAAGCAAGGTTTGGCAAGCGGGAGGTTGGGTTGATAAAATATAAGGGATGCCCGGGTTGCTTATTTAGGTAGGTTAATGAAAAAGGATAGAAACTTAATTTTTGTTAATCAAAATTGTTTACCTATATCTACTAAGGGGAACTTATTTTTATTGTCTTGAATCAATGTTATATCAAATTGTTGTGACATCCACAAGATGTGTAACATTTTAGAAGAAATACTAAGATTAAATTTTATTGAATAAAAATCATTTAGATTATTTATGCTATTCAAATTGAAAAATTATTAATGCATAGTATGATTTACCCTAAGAGAGTCATATCTTCTACCTTTGATCTTAATAGACACTCCTCTGCATCTTTCTTTACACCTATAGCGATATTATTTAGTAGAATATTTGGTATGCATCAAAAGATCTAAGAAAAATAAAAATTGAATGAAACATGTTAATTTTCATAGTTATTACTAAGTTCATTGGTTCCTAGAGTGGCATTATAGTTACTTTCTTGAGGTTCTCTTTTCTTTGAGAATACTTGATTCTCTACTAATGAAGAAAACCACATGAAGGTGGAAGCTCATCTACGCCCCTCCCTCTCACACTTAAATCACTCTCAATTCCCCACTCGTAATTATTAAACACACTCTCACACACACAATACTTGAAAGGGTAACTATGAAATCAAATAAAAACAACATAAACACACAATGTCAAAACATTTAGTGTTAAAGGCTTCTACTTGTGAATATTTTTCTTTTATTTCAACATTTTAGTCAAAGTGACATGATCATTATCATGAGATCTATTTGGTTCATTGGTAGGTATATGCCTTTCATTAGAGTGAAAAGCACACTGCATTGGCATAACATGACCTTGGTTGATAAAAAATAAAAACAATATAAGTGATAAACTTGATTATATCATATAAACATCAAAATTAAAGGTTTTTTTAATAGATCATTTAGTTTATCATTCAATATGATAAATGACTAGTAAACTTACCATATCCTAGAACTAATATAGAGGCTATTGCCTCATCAACATTCTTACCAACAACTATATCATTAATTATTGTATCAATCCGAGTAATAATTTATAAATGAAATATTATTTTTCATTAAAACGATCAAAAGTCATTATCAGTCTTCTAGTTTTAATTTCCATGGCCTTTGACATACATTTGTATGAAACTTACTTGCAATATTTCAACAAGGTATTTGTGGCTTCCATTATTTCCCCATTGCCACCCTCATAACCACCCACATGACCCTCATTATTGGTCTTGTCTTCATGACCGAAATCATTACTCATTTGCAATAAACATTGTATATAAAATGTTAAAACACACACACACACATTTATAAAGATGAATTTTGATGGTGTACCTCGATGCAATATTTTATTACTATATTGTGAGGCTCACTCTAACCTTAGAAGGAATACATCTTTATAAATCATTTCTCATTCACATTAATATTGTAGATGAAATGTTAAACAAACACACACATTTACAAAAACAACTTTTAGTATTATACCTCAACATAGTGTTTTAGTACTATATCATGAGGCTCACTCTACCATCAGAAAGTATACCGTGACTACATTTTAATTCAACTAGGACCTTATAGCCTCCCTATACAATAATCTGTAGTTCCTCATGGGTCAACTAATTGTTTCAACTGATTATGCAAATATAATACTTACATAATACTTAATGTGTGAAAACATAACACAATTCGTGACTTAGATTTAGTTAAAATGTGATTTCATAAAGGAAAGCATTTAGTGTCTACTTACATATTTTGTTATGGCCTTGATGTAGCCTCTTAAGCCGAAATGGGGTATCAAAAATCTCAAACACGTCTTAGTTTCCATGGAGGTGTCCTTCAACTTATAAACAATTTCGTTTATTGGGTTATATATCTAGAACTATACAAGAATGTGATATTGAAATAAATGTTTTATTAACATAATCCATAGGCTTTTTTTTTTGTTGTATTTTTCTTAGTTTTTTTCACTTTTTCTCCTCCACATCCTCTTTCAAAGCAGCCCACTGCCTTTTAGGTACAACTACATGCAATGTTTTTTTTTCAAATAATATAAATCATAACTTATCAAACTATTTGGTGATAAAATCATATTTATAAAGAAAAATATCATTTATTTTAGGCGATAACCCATTATTATTTTATTACTACCTTGAAATTTAGGCGTCCACACCAATACATAACATGGGTGTTGGTTGTGCATCATTGACAAGTAATAACAATACTAATAAATTCTATATTAGAACATTTAGAACAAAATCAACCATTCATAAAATTAGGGAGAACTTACAACAGAAAACAATGGCAACGAAAAATATCTTTAAAATACATAGAACATTTTCTTCAATTTTCTAAAAAAATCCTATGAAAACACTATATACAACATGGTATACCATCTAAATGTTTAATAAGTGAACAAAAAAAGTCAAGTATAAAAAAATCTTTTCTTATACAAATATGTACATGATTTCAAATATAAGTTCATGGTATTCCCAAGATTATCAATAACTACCTAAAACATCAAATACAATGAAAACAACCTCACATTTAAAATGCGTGATCATGGATTTGGCAAAAATGTTAAGAAATCCTATTATATATTCATGGAAAGGTTTTATTTTAGGTGCAAACTATAAATATATAAAGAATTATTATCATAAATTGGACTACAATTTTTTTTTTTTTTTTTAATTTTTAATTTAAAATTTAGCCAAATTGGTGAAATTTTACTTTAAAAAAAACATTGGCTACAAGATGGTTCTAGTTTGGATTTTCAAGAAGAGAAGTATGGAATTAGTTCTCTACCCCCTATGTGTTATTTTTATCCCTATGGTCAAGGACCTTTTAGTTGAATATTAGTCCAAAAAGATGTATCATGTGTCTTTTAGATATTTTTACAGTTTAGAGTGTTGGACTTTATAGCCTATTTTGATTGTTGGATCAAAGAGGGCCAATGCCTTCTCATGTAATTCCTCATAAAATTTGATGTTTCCTGCAAAATACACCCTATAATTATGATTATAATTTGACCAAAATAAAAATATTGAATACGAAACAATTTTATTAAATAATTTTTTTGTTACTAAATACTTGGAAGACCTTTGTCCTTCTGTTGACAGTGTGAAAGTTACCTTCTCAATAGTAGGGGTTCTCCTTGATGTAGAGTCCCAATTAGACTATTTGGAATAATGAATCCATCCAAATTATGGCCTGGCAATCATTAATGTTGTGATGTAAAATAAAGGGTAGAATGCAAAATATAGAATGATTTCTAATCTATATGCAAAATGCAGTCATATTTTATATATCCTAGCCAGGAGTGCATCTTAACTATTAAATACAAGGCTAACTATATATATTCTCATTGTTACTTTTTGAACAAAAATCTATCAAAGAAACAAAGTAGAAACACATACCTATATATGAACATAAAAATTACTCTCAAGTCATTGTTCACAACCTCACATTCACCATCCCAAAGCAAATATTTCAAAAAAGGAAAGATAGAATATAAATTATGTACATAAAAGTATATAACAAAAATATACAACCTTACAGTGGTTCCGATAAAACAAAACAACCACTAGAAGTAGTTCTAAGCACCTATCACCAAAATCCATTTTTTTCCTCAAAATCAACCGTGATGGTTTCTTCCCAGTAAAATTTATAAAAGAGTTTATAAAGTTCCAATGTCAAAATCCCTCTTCTCAAGTAATTGATTCCCTTTTATACCTTTTCTCATAACTGCTTTGCGAACTCTTGGACTTCCTTCTTGGCAGTTATGACTCTTTAGTTGCTTTCTTGGAAGTTATTGTCTCATCATACAATTACGTAAACTACAATAGAAACAAGTAAGAGCACTGTCTTCCTAAGGCGGGCATACCCATGCTCAAGAGTGAAAAAAGCATGGATGCCAAATCAAGTACATTGCAGATCCATGAAATATGTATATAGGCAATGATCATGGCCACGAAGACATACATAGTGGATATATGTCTCAAATCAAAGGAGGTTATATGGAAACAAGAGATGTACAAATTGATCCTCCACAAGTATCAATATCATAAAAAGGAAGTGGTATTGTCCAATACAACTTGGGCATCAACATAAAAGAGGTGATGCTAATATAAACTCGAGGTATTCAAATCAAACCATCGAGACATTGTTTGATTATTAGTCATTGATATATACCATTAATAAATGTGAGACATCCCATAGATAATGATAATGGGAGTCAAGGTACATTCTATCAAGTGTGAATGAATGAGATGATGTCAAACACTTGTAGAATATATTGATCAAGGGACATTGAGGTATTTCCATTTTCAATAGAAAAGGAAGTTGCCATTGATGACTACAAGCCCCAAGGTACTAAAAGATACTCTAGATCCCAATCCCAGAGAAAATGAGCTGAATTTGATGGGAAGAGATCTGCTAGAAGGAGGGCATTAAGGCATCCCTCATCATCCATCACAAGGAAAAGTAGAAGGCCAAATATTTTGAAGGACCTGGATGGAAGATTGAATGAACACACAACCAGGTACGTCTCTCTCATGTACCAAATGGAATAAATCACAGAAGATAACCTCTGAGCAATGAACCATAATGAAAACCACTAATAGAGGTGATGAATTCCACTAATGAGGAAAATGGAACCCAAGGTACTGCACAAATCCCAAAGTGTGAATAAGGTCTTGACGTCGAACACAAGGGAATCTGCTCAGTCTGCGACCAATGATGGAATTTCATCTGTTGAGCTCAAGGTAACCGATCAATGATGTAAATAGGCCTAGGGTGCTACTCTAGGTCAAACTCAGAGCAATGTGTTGTAGTCAATAAGAGTTGACCTGCCAACAATAATTCAATGGGGACCTTCTATATCGGCACGATGAAAGACAAATATTCTTGTTGATTATGAGAAGTACTTGACATATGATAAGGTCGACATGAAAAGTTAGGAATTTTGAGGAGTGGCCAAGACAGCCTGAAACTTCCCTTGAACAAAATCACAACACAAAAAGTGACTTGGGCAGCATAGAATCAAGAATGAACAATGGCATAAGTCTATGATACAAGAGGCATCAACAAACTCTCCATAATGTCTGGAAGGATAACAATTCAGAGGAGTAAAGACTCAAAGAACTTGATTCAACTTCCTAAGTCCATGCTAAACCCAATATGTTGAAATGAAGACTAAAAAATTAGTGCTTTTTTCAAGGGTGACATGACTGTTGCCAAACATAACTAAGAACTCGACTATTCCCCATCCTATTTTTTTATATTTTATTTTTTTGTCTTTTTCATGTTATAAAAGATTGAAAACTAATAAAAGAATTCTATAATACAATGGAAGAAATGAGTGTTGCAGGCAAGAAAACTAGTTCCAAGTGAAGGGAACATATCTATGCTCAATGCAAGGAACACGTGCAATATATGGACACTCAAGGAAATGTTTCCTCCAAGGATATAGGTGTCTAGTTGCAAAGGAAATTAATGCAAAGGCTGACAACTGAAGAGAATGATTAAGCAAAATGCTATATGATAGGAAGAAGAAGTCGACATTAGGCTCAAAACCTCAAGTAGGAAAATGAAATGTAGTATCACAACTAAACACATGAATGTGGGAGCCACATGGGTATTGTCTAGAAAAATATTGAGAAGAAGTCATGTGGCTTCGATGTAAAGTCATGGAGGAACTAAAAATGGCTCTCAATCCTATGAAAATAGTGCAACATGGGTGCCAAACTGCAAACAACATTCTAACCAGGGCACCAATGAATGGTAGGATCTACCATGTGAATTACAACACTTCTAAATGTCAAAGAAGGTTCTATGTTGCAACTCAGTGGGTTTGATCCTAAGGAAAAATAAACCAGGAAAATGATAACGCAAAAATGCATGGAGGGAAAAATCTAATTGGTATGCCAGTTTCAAGATCATTACCTATCAGAACGGATCAGCGTGAAAAAGTTCCAAAGATAAACGTTTCCAAAGTTATGAACATCTGACCAACAACACTCATCCATAAGTTAATAAATCAAATATAGAAACCTTTGATAACAACGTGTGCTATGGAATATAAAACTTGAAAACAACAAACCCTAAAAGTATAATATGGTACAAATCATCGCACAACCTTGCAACTCATGCATAATACTTCTTCTAGTAGAGCCCATTGCTAGGCTCAAGACAAGGGTTTATTCAGTAGTAAACCTGTAAACTGTCTAGTTCATGAAGAAAGAACATTATGTGATGTATGTCTTCCCATGTTCTACCATCTATAATCATGGCTTCAAGGATAGCCTCCTCCAAAGGAATTCAACATCTAAGAAATTATGTGAAATGGGACTCGAAGACTCAATAATAACAGGGATACAAGTCTCATAAATAGTAATATTAGACTCGAAAGGAAACTCAAGATTTTTCATACCAATAGGGGAAAGCAAGGGCTCTGGTACCCCCACTAGATAAATCACATGATCAATTGTTGAGGCCTTGTCTCGAGAAGGAAAACATGATTTTAAAGGATCCTTCCCAGAAGCAATTCATACTAAGGATAAGACACCACATAATCTACCCATGGTAGGGAAGGGTCTACTTGAATACTAGGAACAATATAAAGGGGTAACCTAAGCTAAATACAAATTAGGATGGTGATTATCATATGAAATTTGATCAATAGTGACAATGCTTCTGTTGTGAGGAAAATGCATAACTTGAAAGAGCATAAACACCAAAACATTCATAACATATACATAATTACCCAAGAATAATATTGAAGTCTAAAGGTCCTAACACCACTATAATATCGACTCAGACAATCTTCCCACCTAATGTGATAGGAAACTAGGAAGAATCCCCAAATATTCTTTATGTCTTCTATCGAAAGCCAACAATTCATTGGTAGTTGACACAAGCTTGGGAGAAACCAATTCTTGCCAAGTCGAGGAGGATAAAATGATTATAGAGGTTCCTTCATCTATAATACATCGTTAAATGATTCTTGAATTAACTTCAACCCTTATTTAGAAGGGTGCAAAAGAAGGAAGGCGAGAATCAATAAGATTACTCCAATCAAAGGAAACCATCCTCAAATTTGAAGGGAGCATGCTTGAAGTGAGTAGAAATCCCCTTGTTCATAAGGAATTGAACTGGAAATGTTAAAGACATAGTCAAAAGACACATTTCTCTCCAAAATAAGAGTGGGATTGGTCGAATATTGCATCGGTGCGACCACTTTGGTAGACTTGTCACTCTCCAAGAGAAGCGTGAGATCGACTAAAGATTGCATCAGTGCAATCACTTCCTCAACAACTAGTTGAATTGGTTGTGAAATAACATGGTCAAGAGACACATCACCCCCCGAAAGAAGAGTGGGATCGACTGAATATTTGATTGGTGCGACTACTTCATGAACAAATGGTTGAATTGGATTATGGGAAACTGAAGGTGAATTGGGACTAGAAGGGCCTTCAGAAAAGGACCATGCTTTTTGTACCACTAGAATAGTCGGGCATAAATGAGTAAGGTGATCTCCCTTGGAAAGATTACAATGGAACTTGGGCTTACATCTTATTCTTCTAGGTTTCTCAGCAGTATCAATTCCCCCAACATGATTTGCATTAGCTTGTGGTTTTCCCCTAGCATGCCTCGCAATGATTGTTTTATTATCGCCAGTATGACTTGTAGGAACTAGCTTCTCACACCCAACATGACATGTAGTGGTTGGTTTTGTTCTCCCAACATAATTTGCAGAGGTTGGTTACATGCCTCCAACATGAGTAGCAAAGGTTGGTGACTTGTGTGCAACATGAATTGTAAAGTCTGGTGACCCATTTCCAGTATGACTGGAAGTGACTGGACTCGTGCTCCCACAAGTGACTCGTAGAGGTTGTTTGGTTAACTCCAATATGACTTGCAGTGACTGGACTCGCGCTCCCACAAGTGACTCATAGAGGTTGTTTGGTTAACTCCAATATGACTTGCAGTGACTGGACTCGTGGTCCCAACATGACTTGCAAAGGTTGTTTGCATGCCCCCATCATGAATTGTAGTGGTTGGTGACTTGTCTCCAACATGAGTTGTTGAGGTTGGTGACTTCTTCTTCTTCTTCTTCCTCTTCCTATTCCATTCATATTTCTGTTTACTAGTAGTTATATTTTCACCACATGAGGAAAAAAGAGGAGGAATAGACCTTACTAACAAAGAAGGTAGAGGATCAACATCAATTCAATGCCCATGACATAACATGCTTATTTGAGAAGCATCAAGAGAATTTAGGACATTTAGAGTGGTCCAAAGCCAAACCAATAGTCCAACATTCAACCCAGGAATGTTCAAAGTAGCCATAAAGGGGGAAGCAATGTTTCCAAAGCAAGGAAAATCATAAGAATCCCCTTAGGAAGGGGTCCCTTAGTTGGTATCCTCAAGAACTTTACCCATTACGTTCTTATCCACAGTTTCGTCCCTTGCAGGATTGTTCACCTCTGAAAAATTTTCACACACCTACTCTAGAAAACTAATGGTATAAAAAACCACGCCTTCTAGGAGGGAGCTCCACACTTTCAAGAGAAAGACCAGGGGTCCTTCCTAACTGAAAGAGTGATTGGTCGGCCACCTTGAATCAACATTATGAAAGTGATGGTATAGACACAATTTAAGGCCAACTACACCAAGCAACACTCCACTAAAAAATTCTAAGAGAAACATCACAAACAAACAACTTCCCCAAAGCTTCAACCCAGGTGGATTAGGTCTTTAGTCCAAAGCAATAAAAAAGCAGAAAATGGACCTTCCAGAAACTGACACGGGTTGATTAAGTCCCAAGACCGATGAACGAAGGAGTGTGAAGCAGTTACCTTGACCTCCACATAACATCCCTTCCTATTTCAAGTAACCCATGAGAACATAGGGAACCCTCAAAGGGCACTGAAAGTGCGATACAACATCTTCCTCAGGTATCGCAGGAAGCCCCCCCCGCATTCACCTCTACAACACCTAGGAATAAAAACTAGAGTTACCAACTCCCAATCGACATCCAGGAGAAAAATAAATAGTCGATATTGTACGTATGGGAAAGGTATCTAATCCCAAATCTCCAAAAGTACCAGCATCGCAGAGGGCCAGGTGGTACTTAAGGAACCCCTGTATATGTAACAACATGTAGATGCTTGGATAAGTATTGGAGGGGTAATCTCTACCTCTCACCCTCACACGACCTTGTTTTTATCTCCTATGTTAGAGGAGTTTCCCAGACACATCTATCTGAAAATTGGATTTTAAACACTCCCTAGTCATACTCGTATGTTCAGTTAAATGGCCTTGAAGAGTTTACTCTCCAACCTGTTCCAAGGCCCTATCATAGACTAGTTGGTGAAACCTAGGAACAAAAATTCTAGTAGATTTTAATTAAGCATTTGTTTATTAGTGGTTTTTCTTTACTCAAGGTATGGAAGTGAAACTAGTGATGTGTCAGATACTATTGCAAAAATAAACTTCTAAGAACACTGGCAAAGGAAACTTCACACTAATTCTATAATGAAATGAGTTTCAAGCAAACACAATGCATGAACTATCTTTCAAACCTTGAAATGAAATATTTTCAATGAAAAATAAAGAGTTATGTTACTAATGAGATCCTTTATTTTTAGTTATAAAAGCATGATAACAATCGAGAAAGGGAGACTGGTCTACAAAGCAAACTTTCTTTCCTAAGATGCAAGAAAAGAAAAAGAAGAAAACAAAATAGTGTTCTTTTTCCTTTTCCTTTTAAATTATTTTCAAGATGAGAAGAAAAAACAAATTCCTATACTAAGATATTTTTATTTTCTCAAATATGAATGCAAAACAATGCAACAAAAAGAAAGAGACCTGTCTAACAACAAACTAGGTTTTTCATTTTATGTCTACTAAATAAAAGCAAAAACCAAACAAAGGATGCTAAAAGAAAGAATTTTTTGTTTTTGTGTTTGAAAAAAAAAAGGAATGCACAAAAGAAAAGTATTGAACTCAGATACAAACTCAAGTTTTAGGAATGAATACAACAATGACCGTGAAACCAAGACCCTAAGAACAAGACTTGTCTTATAGTTATGCAATCCATGAAATCAAAAGAAGCATCAAACAAGCATAAAACAAGCATAAAACATTGCTTTATTTCCAATTTTAAGACTTTACCAATTTTATAATACTGACAAGAAGTTTCAAAAACCAAAAGAGTCCAAAAGAACCCCCAAACAACCAAATCAGGGCTTTAAAAAGGCTAAAAAAAGAAGCAAAAATCACTTCTAAGGAGGCATATGCTCCTATCTTCATTGTAGGGAGTGTATATAATCTCACAAAAACACCTAAGACTTATATAGGGTGTGTATATATGCTTCTTTCATCACATTAAAGTGTGTATATGACCCAAAATTCCAAAAAAACTTGGAAAGAGCTAGTTCAAAAGCCTAAAAATGAAGGCTAGGGTTCTAAAATACTAAATGCAATAGAAGAAATAGGAAACAATAGAAAAAAAATAGAAAGAACATACATCTAACCCAAAGGAGACTCTCCTCAGTGGATTCACAAATTCTGTTTGCAGAGAATGAACTCCTATTGTTGGGTTAGAAGCCAAAACAGAGCGATTGACCCAAAGAACTAACTCTATCCCCAAAAGACAATCAAGAAATTGTAACTAATTAACTAACTTGTAAAGAGAAGGAAGAATACCAACTTGGATCCTATCGTTCGATGTAGATCCCTCACGTGAATCCTTGCTCCAACATTTCACTCCAAACTTTCTCTAACAACCTGCACACATATAGGAAGAAAACTATAAGGTAGGTAGTTACAATTAACTAAATTTTAAATATACTAACTGAAACTAAATACATTAGTATTCCAGATAATCACATGTTAAGATATAGCAATAATAAAATAAAACACAAAACTGGACAAGAAAGAGAGATCTTTATTATGTTAACAACAAAGTCAAGGAACAATAGGACTTGTAACCGTTGTAGCGATGCTCTAGAACCGACATCCAGGTTCCTCCACCTGGGTCAAAGAAGAATAACTCACAACTCCTAGTTCTTCACTCAAAATAGATCCAATAAAGAGAAGGGGACTCTTCCTGATGGGATAAATGAGAAAATATTGTTGGAAAGAATGGTTTCCAGAACTAAAGGGAAAAAGGGAATTGCATGCTCTACCGACAAAAGGCTAGCATAATCATGCTCCAAATAATGATGATCTCTCATCTACCCCTTGGAATCCTTTTATACTCCAAATAATTTGTTAGAGTAGTTATCAATGGGAAACAGGGGGCCAGGAACCGAAGGATCCCGTAAACCCCCCTTGAAATATAATAATTTTATATTTTTTTGAGATAAATAAATGCATACATGCTCTGCTAAAGATCAACCAATGTACATATTCATGTTGCATAACTATTAGGGTGCATATGGTTTGAAAAATGTTTTTTTTTTGAAGAATTTCTGAGGAGGAACAAAGGGGGATTACAGTCTACAAGTAGGGAAGGGATTTAACAATCAGGGCAATATGTGCATCCATGATGTGAGTTGGCAATTTGGAAAAAGATGTTATAACACTTAGGCTTCCTCAAAGGGATTTAGAGGGTGAGAGTTAACAATAATTAATTATCTTCCTTTTGAAAGGTAGTGTGCACATATTTCCTTGTCCTTGATTTGTCATTGTATTTGTAAAAGATTCCTCATCATGATCTTGCATTACTTTGATAGTTTTTTGTTCAATGTTTTATTGAATTCAACCTTTCATTATTTCCACATCAGATTTCCTTTCTTGCTTAAATCATGTTCTCGATTCTCTCTATTGCGTGCATTCAAGACATTAATTAACTTTACCACCATTTCATCAAAATAATAATGTTTGATAATAATGAATCAAGGCGTATTTATATTGATAGTTGAAATAATTCTTACCTATTTTGATTTTCACATGGAAGGAATATACCTGACAGTGCTAAGATTACTCCACTCAAAGAGAGACAAACATTTTTGTCCACTCCTCTATTACAACACTTATCAAATAATAATGTCTAGGAAGACAAACATTGCATTCGAGTTGTTTAAGTAGAGTTAATTTCAAATTTCGATGATAATGAGTTTCTTGGGAAAAAGATGGGTTTCATAAATAATAATAATAATAATATATGTTATCCAAATATATATANTAATAATGTCTAGGAAGACAAACATTGCATTCGAGTTGTTTAAGTAGAGTTAATTTCAAATTTCGATGATAATGAGTTTCTTGGGAAAAAGATGGGTTTCATAAATAATAATAATAATAATATATGTTATCCAAATATATATAACAAAACTTCCCCGAGGTGTAGGAAAGTCGATAACAGAGTGTGTTGTTAAGGCACTCTATGATGTTAAAGTCACTGGTTCGAAACCTGTGGGGACAAAAATTCCAGCCATGTTAAGGGTTGGTGTGGCTCAGACTGGGTGCGATCCCTGGGTGATTTTGACGGCTTAGATTCCCCTGAGTCGTGGTTTCTCAACCACAGACTAGTCTCGCAGGTCACAGACAAACTAGCTATATATATATATACCAAACTTAAACATAAATAGAAATATTACAAATATAGTATTTATATAAAAATAATATGTGTATCTTTATTTTCACATATTCATATCTACATAAGTTTTGAGTTCCACAGAGTTGATTTAGATTACAATCAACCTAAATCTATTTTTAAATGACTAAAACATTCACAACTCAAAATATTTGATTTTTTTATGCATTTTGTTTTACGAAGAAACCTAAGTAGTTATGGTTTAATCAATTTCAACCCTTTGATTAATCAAAAGGTTTAGAACAAGAGGAATAAATGGAATCCATTGTATGGTTTCTTCTTTATAAAAGATGAACTTTACAATAATATACTCAATCTTTAACACATATAGTTCATAACGGACGTCCCCTATGGGGTTTGTCATGGTCCCATATCCGTGTTCAACAATATTTACTAAATGTTTCTCATTAAAATTTTATCTTCATCGTGAACAACATTTAACATTTTTTTTTAGTGACTTTGAATGCATTAAAAATCAAATAAACTGATGCATGAATCCAATGCATAATTGTGGCCCACCAATCCTTTCAATGCAAATTGCTAATGCATGTTGAACACATTAGCCCATTTCCTTCCATAAATTCGAGCATTTCACCCAAAGACACTTGGGATAACATGATGGAAGACATGTATAGTCCATATATGTTTGCAAGGCATGCTATTTTTCGGTGGAGAAATGAAATGTGTGATGACACATACAAATGTAAAACAAGAGTGCCAAAAAAAATACGCGAACACTTTGAGGAGAAGTTCAACCAATTCAAAATATTTCGCATACCAAATATTTGTTCAATATATATATATATATCATTTAAAACATTATATTGTGGGATCATGTACATATCAATTATTTTTTTGACTAACAATAATTTTCAACTATGGGAAAATTTTAGTGGCTAAATTTCGCCCTTGGGAATAATTTTCCATGTCTTTTTCCACAAAAAGATTCACTAATTTCCATTTTCCTTAAAAATGATTCACCCAAATTATATAGGATAAAATTATTCTACTCCAAAAATCGCCAAAATTTTCTAGAATCTACATAAAATCCTTAAAATTTTGAATATTATTACAAAAATATCACTAAACATTTTATAGTTAGATTTAAGAATTAGTAAGATTCGCTAAGGTTTCTACACTTTAACATAAGTATGGATCCTTAAAAAAATTCTCGGTCCTCAATTATATAACTAATGGAGATTAACTCTCCATATGTGTTATAGCATTATTTGGTTGTCAATGACCATGGATGCCTTGTTAGCCAAGATATTATCCAGTACCTCTCTATTCCACATGAAACATACTATAAATTGATTTTTAACTTCATACCCATGTTTTTCCTTTAATAAACAGATGGGTACCCATTCTTATACCCGAAGAAATGCATAAACATCTTCCAAAAATTTTCAAAAAATAATAAATGTGCATTAATTGTGTGCCCATGAGCAGGGTTTTCAAGTTTCAAACATTTGTACAACCCTAATTCTTGTTGCTAATGAACTTAGCCAACTTTTGATAGTATAAATCGGGTTCAAATGTTGGAGAAGGGGCACTTACTATTCTAGTGTCCATATGTTGGAGCATTGTTTTGAGAATTCAGCCCTAGATTTCTATGTCCATTCCCTTATGTGGAAACCCTTGTTCATAAAATTGACTCTTTTGTCTAGAGTTGGGATTTAAATCCTTTCTTATTTTATCATTCATGTATGGAAAGGAGTTTGAAGTGAATTTGAAGTCTAAAAGTGGTCCAAGCAAGACGAATCCAGACTCTAGTGATGAAGATGCCAGCAATGGATTAACTATTATTGACATTGGAATTTTATGCTTTAATGGTTTGAGGAAGGTTGTGTATTGTTGGTGTGCAAATTTCTAGAGAAGATTAGAGTACTTAGGACCTTATCTAGATGAATAACAAGATACAACAAAGGTACTAGCCATTTCGTCAAAGGTACATTTCTCCATCCATTTCCTTTATCTTTGACATAATAATTGAATCTAGAAAATCGAGTAGTATTTATTTTGCCTCCTCTATCAGTGACCTGGCCCTAATCATTAGGAATTATTTCTTACAATACAAATGATGACCATACTAGGGAGAACTCTATGAGTTCTTCCTTTTTAAGTTTCCTCTCTTTAATTCCCTATTTAGCTTTATTTTATTTCTGGCTATGCTTACTGTAGAATGAATCTTTTGAGTTTTTAAGCCTTTTGGGAGTGTTTTTCTACATTTTCAAGCTACACACAATGGCCCTCGAGAACATAAGAGGATACCCACACCTTTCCTTCATTAAAATCATGGGTACATGTGTTTTTCCTTAAAACAAAATTCATGTGCATGCTTGTTTCCTTCGAGATATAAGTAGGTGTATCCTCTAGGAGTAAGATTTGCAATTTGCCTGTTTTTTTTCTCTTTTCAACCTTGTTTTTCCAATATTGAGGTGTTTGGTCTACATTCATAGGAAATTAACATAAGTATAGTGCTTGGCATTTTCTTTTTTATCTAAAAAAGAAGAGAAAACAAAACATTTTCTTTTGTTCTAGGTGCATTATAGTAACACTTTGTAGTTGCATTTTATTTGCATCATTTTTAGTTTGTAGGTCGCATTAAATCAATTTGAAAAGAAAAATAAATCTACAGTTCTATATTATTTAACTTGATCTATTAAGTCATTTATTTTCAATGTTTAGTAAAGAGTTCCTAGCTTCATGGAGATATTAGCATAAATACTCTTCAAAATTTATCAATGTTTTTATAATTTCATCATTCTTAAGGTCTTAAAACATCACGAAGTTTAATTCTCATTTCCCTTGAGTAAACAACAATTCTAAAAAAAAATGATTAATATCTAAAACGAGTTATACTTTCTCTTTATACAAGACACACATATTCTAAGATTAGAGCCTTGGTGTAGGGTGGAGAGTAAACTCTCCAAGGCTATGAAATAAAAAATAGAGGCATTAGTGAGTGTTGAAAATCCAATAGTAGCGACAACATTTATTGGGAAAGCATGACTCACAATGCTTCAAGCACGAGGTTAAAGCTAAGAAAGTACTGAGATTATTCTCTCTTGCTTGTTTAGTGGGATGTGCATTTACAAGAAATTTAGTTGAAGTGAAAATTCCTCAAGGTGACACCATTTATTTGGAGTTTCATGTCTAGGAATAAAGCCTACATTTCCTATCCATATGCAAATCCCTGACCCATGAATTTTCTTCCCGACTACGTGTCGCGGAGTGGTAACCTTAGTGACCTTTCTATATATTTTATATTAGGTGATTGTGCTAATTTTATGAATTTAGCACCCAGAAAATAATTCCAAATAAAATTGATTTATTGAATAAATGCACAACTAGGTTACTTAACTAATTAAATTAGTGAAAGCATAAAATTGAAACCACACACATTGCACAGTAGATTTCTGGGTAAGTAACACTTGGAAAACCCCGAAGGGAAAACCCGTTTTGTGAGATTTATTATTATTATTTTGGGCTCCCATTCTAGGAAAATGGACCACCTGAGGAATACAAAAACAACAGATAGCCAAGCCATGCAAACCTCAAGACTAGTCCTTCATTCTTGTTGGTTGGTTTTTATCTCCCTTACTGCCCCTTTTCTCCTATCCTTAGCCCCTAACCTCCACACTTGGATGAATTTCCTTCTCCACCCAATCAATGAGAGCTCACTCTCTCACTCTATGTATATCTATTGTGTATCATCCTCTCACATAGAATACTTTTTATAACCTTGAGTTTACCCTAAGTCCAAAACCCTAGATCTCCTAAAGTGATCAACGACTAAGATCTAATATCACGTTCACTTTAGATCTAACAGCTAGGACTTAATTTAATTACTAATGAAAAATACTTAGGCATTTAATTAAATAAAACTCACTTTATTACAAAAGTACATTCACTTTATTAATCACTTAATAAAGTGGATTTCCTAATATTCCGAGAGATAAAAATGACAACTCCCATGTGTTGACACAAACCCACTTGGAAGTACATGTCTGATGCTACTAAAACATCAACACTCCTTATTAGTGAGGAAGGTACTCCTATCAAATGGAGGTGGCTTTGTCTTCCATGACAGATATGCTACCATGGATGCTCTCCAATCCACTCGATTGGT
Organism: Picea engelmannii; assembly: GCA_009831015.1. Classification (NCBI taxonomy): domain Eukaryota; kingdom Viridiplantae; phylum Streptophyta; class Pinopsida; order Pinales; family Pinaceae; genus Picea; species Picea engelmannii. Next base: position 579,432 of record ML782833.1, read on the forward strand.
TGCTCCCTCTGAAATGAAATTTATCCTTGCCATTTTTCTTGGACCCTTCATCGAATACTTGCCTTTGATCATGCTCCTAGAATGCTCACGCTCCTAAGCATACTGCATAGTCATCTTGTACCATGACTCCTTAACATACTTGGAAGGTTGTTCCTTCCCACCTAAACCTAAAAGTTGGCTCCCTCTAAGTTTCTCAACCTTCAAATCTACCTGCTCCTTTTCCTTTGTCACTCACTACTTTCCATTGCTTGCATAGGTTATCCTTTTATCCTGTAAAAGTTTCTCTCTCTAACTCTGAGAACAATTGTTGTGTCTGAGCTAGATCATTTGGGATTGATCAGTGCCTTTCCATCCTAGAATAGTATGTCAAATCCCTTCTTCTCAATTATTGAGACTGAGAGCACACTCGTCCCAAGTTTTGGCACCCATAGCACATCCATCATGCTCAACACGCCTCCTGAATCCATCCAAATGGCATTATCCTAGATCCCTTTACTGCATGCTTGGTGCCCATACCAATTTCCACTTGCACATCTGAGTCTGACTATGTGAATCTCTTGAACAATTCATGTGCTCATGTTATATGACATGTGGCCCCACTCTCTATTACCCATGCACCAACTAATATGTTTCCCAAGGAAATATGGGAAACAAGAAAGAACTATGTATGTTCAAACTTATTGTCAAACTCATCCACTTGAGCCTTTGTCGATGCAACTAACTCTATTTTCATCTTGTTTCCTCCATTCTTCCTCTCCAAACACTGTGAAGCATAGTGTCCCTTATTATGACAATGAAAACAATTGAACTTACTTAGGTCCTTTCTTGTGCCAGCTTGTGAAGATGAATCTCCACCTGTGTTCATCCCGATCTTCCCCTTGCCCTTCTTTTCCTGACTATAAAGTGCAAGGTTCTCCACATCACGATCCTCCTACAGGCCTCCCAGAGCCTCTCGATGAGTCTCCTCCTAGATGCTATCATCCCACAATCGTCCAAAGTTTGGAAGCTTCTCTAGAGCACACAAGTCTTCTATGAACAAAGTCCAAGGTTTGGTGAAACCATTCAAAGACACCTTCACTAACTCCACATCTATCATTGTCTCACCAAATTCCCTCAGTTGATCACAAACCTGAGTGATCCTAGTGAGATAACTGGTCACTAAATCAGTCTTGGACATCTTTGTGTTCCAGAGTCGGTCCCTCGATACCATCTTTTGGTTCTCGTTATTACTCTGAAATATATTTGTCAGAGTTGAGAACATTGCATTGGTTGACTTTTTATCATATAGGTGAGGTATAAGGTGATCCCTCACTGAATTTAAGATCATCCACATTTCCTTGGCCTCCCTTGCCTCATGCTTGACCAACTTTGTAGGATTTGTGGGGGCGGTCACTACAGTCTCTACATGACTCCATATTCCTTTCTCCCTCAGGAGACAGATGATCCATGATTTCCATGAAATAAAGTTAGAGGGACCCTACAACCAGTCCTCATACCTCAACTGAGCTGCTACCATATCCAATATACAATTTAAAAAAACACTGAAAAAATGTGCCTAGCCCCTTAGGCATGAAAACAAACAAAAAAATGGCTACCCGGATCCCCACCTAGGACCCACTGTCCATTGCCCGAACTTTGCTTCCTACTACCCGAACTCGGTTACATGTTGTCTAGACCTACTAACTGATTTTTTTGCATGTTGTTCAAGTACTTTTTGGGTTGCATGATGTCTTACTGACCCTGCCCAAGCTTTCTGGGTTGTTCCCAATTGTCACGACCCTACTGGTCAACTACAGTCAACTGCTCTGGAGGCTTCTGTGGTTGACCATCCTTTCCTTGGAGGCTATGGTTGCATCCCGACGAATCCTTAGCTGGGTGGTGGCATTAGTAGAATATTCGTCGAAGTGTACTAATAAAGCATATGTGGGACGTGACTAGGAGAAAGATTGAGCCTACAGGAGTGAGTCTATGTAAGATGTAGACTGCAGAGAAAAATGGTCGTGTGTGAGGGTCGGCATGCCACCCAGCTAAAGAGTCGTCAAGCTGTAGCCACAACCCTAATTATCCCAAGGCATTTCTGGAAGGCTTCTTGATAATCATTGATTAAGCTTCAAGGCTTGAATACCTTGGACTTGTCTTTGAGAGATTTATTTGTTTGTTGCTTCCTTCTTAGGATTTTTTGTGGTGGAGTGGTTGGTGATTAAAATAATAGACAACCTAGGGTTTGGTCGCTCTTAATTTTTTTGAGTTTCTTAGTTCAAAGTGTCAGATAAACTTCTCCATAAATCTTGAAGATTCAGAGGCATCTCTCCCGAGAGTACGGAGATGCCTACTACTTGGAAAAGGTTGAATGATCATGACCCATAGTTAATTGAGTTAGAAGAAGAGACACACACTTCCTTGAATAGTCTCATAAGGGAAGAAAAGGTGTAAGGATAACCTATCTTTGGCGAGTTTTCAAGGGAACCAGATAGAAATATACATGGAATGGTTCCATTTCCTCCTCCTTAAGATGATCTCAAGCCACTTGAAATTGAGGAAATCCCCGACTATACTCCAACCAATTTTAACTTGCTTCTTACCAACCAACATATATCTCTTCTTCTACACTTTCATGGCTCTTGACACAAAGATTCGGTTTCACATTCAAATCCATTTCACTAGTGGTATATGATGAATAACACTACTAATACTTAGGGGCTAGGGGAACCAATCCTTATACCTTTGGTATCTCTATTGGGGGCACTAATATGCCTATATCCGGAGTCTCTATTAAGGACAATAATTTTACTATATCTAGAGTCTCCATTGGGCCAACCAATCCTCCCATGGTAACAAGTAGAAGTGGGATAGCGACTCAAGTCTTTGCCCCTCAGAGTGGAGGAAATATCTCTTTTGGGATGTTTCTTTTCAATATTGTGCCACTTATTTTTCCTAGTTCTAAAATGTCAGAGGGAAGTTATATAACTCCATTTTTATCATTCTCTTTTAGATTTGGACACATCCCCACTTCCATGACATCTTTGAAAGTGTTTTTATCCCACCTTTTGGTAAACTAGTAGGGAGTGTTCCCTTCTCCAACATAGGAAATATGGTTGGCATATATTTTCCCTAGAAAAATGGATTCCCAATGAATTCATCTTCCCCCCCTTGCAGTGGAAACATCCTATGGGGATTCATGAGTGGAAATATGATGAATATTGGAATGTTGGGAAATGTCCTTAGTAATTTCAATTATGTTTCCCATAGCCATTTTTTTTTAGCAACATTGTACTTACCTAATTTAATGAAGTTGACTAATGAATTTGTGTGGCATGATCCTAACTAGCCTCCAGTTTCAACCAAATCACCTTCAAACATTTCCAAGTTTGAGTGAAAAGCTGGAGAAGATCCATCTAATCATGTCGTGACTTTTAACCTTTGGTGTTCGTCAAACTCATTGATGGATGATAGCATTCAACTAAGAATTTTCCAATGAACCCTAACTGGAATGATTGCAAATGGTACATCAATATTAAACAAGCATCATATAATGACTTCGTATCCTTGGTAATGAATTTCCTCACACACTTTTAGTTACCAGTCTATTATGAGATAGAAATCGAGCTATTGACATCATTCTGACATGACACCTCTAGAGTCCACTCACATCTTCTATCATATTCATGAGTGGAGAAGGAGGCATTATATGGTCAAGACCAATATCCCTGAACAATTTCTATTTGATTGGTATGTGAATTCATTGCTACCATATATTTCCAAAGATGTTTCCTATCAAGGGTAACTATCGAGGATCATGCGCTAATGAGATCCTAGAAATTAGACTTAATCTATTCCCAATATTTTTTTCATTACAATATTTTACCTAATCCATTGTGGGCATTAGTCTATTCCCAAGGGTTCTTTACAATATTTTTCCTAATGCACCATGGGTATAAGTTGACCCTACTAATCCAAAACTTGGACTACATACTAATGGTCTAATTGGTTTTGTAGAAAGTGTTGTAGCTAGTCATGTATAATACCAAATGGGACAAATGTCCTTATACTTGAACACACCTATAGTTTCTTAAGGGGATACTAACACATGAACTATGCAGTCCTTCAATGTTCTTTCAGTGTAGTATTTTAATTTGAAAGGTAAATAACAAATTGAGGGAAAGAAAAAATAAAAAAAATAAAAAGCAAGGGCCTGTAATGGATAATTATAATAATAATGTTGGCGTGGGAAAGAAAGAGAAGAAGAAGGTCAAGTTCCCTTGCAAGTTATGTAAGGAGGACCATTTTACCCACCAATGCCCCAAGATAGAGGAAGCTCAATGATTATTGGAGCAACAGGATTTCCAACAACGACTCACACAAACCCTTTTCCTCCTCAAGCGCAACAAATGGTTGCTAGCAGTTCTAATACCCTTGTACCTCCACAAGGGGACAACCAAGATTCCCCTTCTCAAACGAGAAATACATCAAATGTAAACATATACATGTGTCAAAAATATGTTAATGTATATACTAGAGCTTGTAATTATGAGGCTCCCGACCTTAGATCCAAGGATAAATAAGCATCCATGTCACAACTATTTATCCCCCTTCAAATAAAGAAACCAATAGTTGATGTGATGCCTAACCTTCCAAGAGGCCTTTTTAGAATACCTTAATTCTTGGGTAGCTTATAACTATAGTATTGTGGAAGATCTTTCTGAGGCACCCTGCACCATGTATGTGCTGGAAGTTCTTCAAAGTTTCCCCACGTAGCGTAAGGTGCTATTGACTTCTATTGAAAACTTTGATCCTTCTAATTTTTGTCTAATAATGTTTGACATGGACTACTCCAAGCTAAGAATTCCCCATCACATTTTGTTTCATATTTAGGTATCATCTCATGAAATAAACATTTTTAGGATGGTGGTGGATGGAAGTACTTCTATGTGTGATGTCCCTATCATGTTGGAGAACCCTAAGTTCTCTCTATATTGTTTCCTTACCAACCATGTTGAAAGCATTTTCCAATCATTATTTTTGTAACACCCATCCAGGATGTTAAACAATTAACCTTTCATTTTATACCTACACAATAACAACTTTGCTTTAACATAATTTCATTTCATTTACACAATTATTTTACATTTGCTCAATGATAAATCTAAATAGCATGATGAAATAAGTAATAGGTTAACTCTAATATTTTTGCAACTTAAAACAAACGTATATACAAAATATCAACAACAAATACCACTAAAAAATACCTCTTCCTTAGTTTGTCGAAGCTCATCAATTGCAATGTAGTCCTAGGTGCTTCCAAGCATTCTTTTCCCTCTTTCCCAGAGTGAAACAACGGAATCCTCCCTGCCAACTAGGAGCCTAGCCGGCTTCCTAGCTCCAAGAAACCTTTCGGTTTCTTGGCCCTCCATGCCTGTGACTCCAAGAACAACAAAGCACAAATGTGCAAAGAAAACTATCACAAGAATTATATCTTCCAAGAATTTCACAACCTCTCATCATGCTCAAACCTCTCCATCCTCCCCTCCTCTCTACTTCTTCTCCCTATTTATCAAGTTTCCATACACACTTCCCCAAGTCTCCTCAACC
>ML782833.1:586310-601549 GCA_009831015.1 Picea engelmannii
ATTTAGTGTCTTTGGTATTCCAAGTCATATTTTTCTCGAACTAAGGAAAAATTGACATAATTGACCAATTTCCTTTTAGTTCTTCTACTCCAGCCTCTATTATAGGATCCAATGTCCTAATGGTAGATAATTCCACGAGGGTGTATGAGAATGTAGGTGATGGGATGTACTCATCTTTGATGCGGAATTTTTTTCTCCCTCCACTTATTTTTTATATTGACTCTGCCCAAGTATATGTGATTTTGACAGTCACCACTAACCCACCATGCTTGGTCCCATTTAGAATGTCCTAATTTGAGGAGGACCATGGGCAGTGTCCAAACCATCTACTATTATAGAAGGGAGTGGATATTCATATTTAGCAATAAAATTGTCTGTAGTTGATATTTCCTATGAAGCGTTTTAGTCGACCTCACTAGATATTGATCAAAGTCTTCCAGTCCATGAGGAATAAGATCAATTTAACTCACACATTTGGGCCTTCAACTCTCCTACTTTGCAATAGTTATTGGACATGGTTTTATCATCATATGAGGATATTTTGGATGTGAAGACCTATTTTGAGAAACCATGGGAAGATATGCATCATTTGGTCATACTTTCTTCCATATTTAAATAAGTTGGGAGTTGGCGAAAAAGGCTTGATCATTCCCAAAGATTTTGACTCGTACAAAAGTTTCATCCCAATGCACAATGTGTATGATTAAGGAAACATGGTGAACATATCTAAAACCATTCCAATCAACATCTTCACTAAATTCAACGTCATTGAGAACATTATGATTGATGCAGACTATTCTCCTAAAGAACTTTAGATTTGCACTGCTCTCTTTAAAGAATATCATGATATGTTTCCTTGGTCATATGAAGAGATGTTGGGCATTGGTCCTTGGAACTTTGAATATGAAATTAAAACATACGATAATGTTAAAACTATTCAAAAAAAATTGCCATCAGTAAATCCTCGTAAGGTAGCAACCATTAAGGCAGAGGTGGAAAATATTTTGAAAGATGATTTCATCTATTTGGTCCCCTTGACTAAATGGGTGTCAAATATTGTTCACATGGATTATAAGCAAGGGACCATTTGTGTGTGCATTGAATTTTATGATTTGAATAAAGAATGACCAAAGGATAATTATCTCGTGCCATTATCAATTGAATCATCGATGAGTGCATCAAAAATGAATTCTTCTCATTTATGGATGGATTTACCAGTTACAATCAAATTCATATCCGCCCTGAAGACCATCACAAAACCATGTTCATCTACCCTTGGGGTACATTTTCCTACTGGAAAATGTTGTTTGACCTTAAAAATGTTGGAGCCATGTTGTATGATTTACATGACATCAAACATATTACCGAAGCATATTTGGATGACTTAGTTGCTTGGTATAATAAAAGAGCATTCACTCCATCTTTGTGTAGTATTTGAAAGATGTTGATTCTATAAAATTCATTTGAATATGCACAAATGCATATTTTTCATCATGTCTAGGCGATTGCTTGGTTTTACAATGTCCAAGTACATGATCATGGTTAACCCATTTAATGTGGAAGCAATAGTTCAATTGTCTTCCCTCTGTAATATTCACCAATTGTAGAGTCTCGAAGGGAAGGGAATTTTTTTGCATCAATTCATAGCCAATTATGTCAAGATCACAAAAGGTTGCATGCACCTTTTGAAGAAGTGAGTTCCATTTGTATGGGATGACTATGAACAACAGTCATTTGATACCTTAAAAATTCCTTGATGTTCACCCCAGTATTTATTCCATCAGACTACAATCAGGACTTATTATTATATCTAATGACATTTGAATCAACCATTGGCATGGTTTTGGTTCAGAAGGAAAATTCACACAATGTGGTGTATTATCTAAGAAAAGGCCTTATTGGAATTGAGTTCTGATACTCTCATGTTAAAAAATTAGACTTAGCAGTAGTTCACATTGTCCAATGACTTTGGCTTTACATCCTTCTTCAACACACAATAGTGATTGCAAATGTCAATCCAATGCAACATATCTTGTCTCGAAAAATAATTGGAGCCAAGTATTCCAAGTGAATAGTAATATTGCAAGAATTCAATCTAGAGTTCACCTCTACTAAATCGAAGAAATCTCTAGTTGTTGTAGAGTTTATGTCGGAGTTTCTTGGAGATAGTGAATATCAAATTGAAACTAAATCATTACCCAATGAACATTTATTCCTCATTTCCTCTTCCAATCCATGGTATGGATACATCCTAGTGTATATTCATACCGGATGACACTTTTAATCGTCGAGGGGTCGACCTTGTGTTACGCCAATGTTTGACTCATGAAGAAATGAAGGGGGTTCTTAATGACTATCACAATGGAGTGCGTGGTGGTCACCTTTCTAGGTTGACAACAAATCAAAATATCACGTGCAGGATATTTTTGACCTTATATTTTCAAAGATGGTGTTGAAGTGCTCAAGAAATGTCATCCTTGTCAGGCGTTCACAAAAAATATGCATACACATCCAGATCCTTTATTTCCTATTATCACCATTGGCCCCTTTAAAAAATGGGGAGTTTATTTTATGACATGTCATCCAGTTTCGATGAAAGGTAATAAGTATATTATTGTTGTTGTAAACTATATTACTAAGTGGAATGAAGATATGCCTACATTCGTAAATGATGGTGAAACAACAACTTTGTTTGTATTAAATCATGTCATCTCTAGATTTGGAGTACTTGGAGAAATTGTCACTGACAATGTCTCTCATTTTTAGAATAAAATGATGATGGCGTTAGCAGCCAAATTTGGGTTCAAACAAGAACACTCATCTCCTTACTATCCTTAAGTGAATGGACAAGAAGAAGTTGTTAATAAGGTTTTGAAAACTATTATCCATGGGATGATTAACAAGAGTAAATCCAATTGGTATTTAAAGTTTTTTTTACACTATACACGTACCATACTTCAATCAAGAATTCTATGAGGTTCGCTCCATTCCAACTTATGCATGGAGTGGAGGTTACATTACTGATTGAATGAGAAATTCCCTCACTAGAATTCGTTGTCAAGCTCATGCCTAACACAACTTATGAGGAAGAGTGTCGTGTTTACTTACTTATGAGGAAGAGTGCCTTGTTTACTTAGAACGACTTAATGAACACCACATAGATGCAACTACCATGACCGGGGTTCATAAAAATATTGTTAAGGTTCAATATGACAAGTCTATCCATCCTCGAGTCTTCTCTAAAGGAGATTTGGTACTAGTTTATGACCAAGATAAAGATGCCTTAGGGGTAGGAAGGTTTAATCCTATGTGGCACATTCTTTACATTGCGAGGCATGTTCTTAGTAAGGGAGCTTGTGATTTATAGAATTAAAACAAGAACGTTTTGAATGAGACCCACAACAAACTCTAGCTTGAGAGGTATTACGCCTAGAAAACAATGTTAGGGAAATAACATTATACATGTTGCATATAAGTAGTGTGTTTTATATTTTTCTTAGTATTTTTGTCTTTTCTTATCACGCTTTGCACCTAGTTGGAAAATGTAATCAAATTCACCTATATATGTAGGATGTGGGGATGGTGCTAATCGCCACACTCAAAACATGGCCTCTACATCTTGGGTGACTTATTCTCTCATAGGTCAACTTGTGAATTCAGAAGGTATTTGTCTAGGTCTTGTGACCAATAATGTCATTGAATATAGTGAAATCATTTAAATATTGCCATAAGACATTTCATTTGGACTTTGGCTTATAGTGGTTCACTTGTATTCACAATAGGTAGTGTTGCAGCTAAACAACATTTATCGTGTATGTAATCCTATGCTTCTAAGGAAGTATTTGTGGGTGATACTTATTGAGCATCATCTTGAATTTCTTGCATACATTCACGTTTTGATAAGGTTTAATGGTGCAACTAATGCAATAACTAACTATGTATTGGATTGGCATTTGTATTATTAATGTAAAATAACATTATTATGAAACACATTCGCATCAAATTTGCAAATAAGCAGTACCACACAACCATGTATATATATAATAACAAAAATGACATCATGTCCAAAATGTGAAAATTCAAGTATATAATTGGGCTTCTTAGTTCCTAATGATATAGTATAAGCTTCACCAACACAAAAACGGATATATACAAAATAAGTTGTGCCTCAAGTGCAAGATCAACATGTGTGTCATGATAATAAACAATGGAAATGGCTAATCATCGAAAGAGTTGGAGCCATGCATGTGATTCCCCCATTACCTACCTCTGAGGTCACTCCAAAAGATCCTTGATCTGTGCCATAGGTACCCTAAGGGTTAATCCCTCAAGGTTCATATAGACTCTTCAAATCACTCTATCAAACTTAGCTCCTCCTTTGGGATAGTCCTCACCTCTACCTCAATGTCGATTCCTAGGGTATCCAACTAGTCAGAATAGACCTACATCTATAGAATTAGAATTTTTGTTAGTAATTTTGCATGCCAAAAAATACCTCTAAAACTAAATGACATATAATTAAAAAAATCTATAAAACATTTGAATTTATTTATTTATTGATTTCACCTCATTGGGCAACTGGGGTAGCACTAACTTGGAACCTTGATGAAAGTCCATCCCTACATGTGGATAATCATTAATTACAATCATTTGTTAGGACCACCAATAAAAAAAATCATTAGCAAAATCATTGGTGACTCGCTCGCCTCCTAGCATGTACATCATATATTCCCACTAAGTCATCTAGGGATCTCTACTAACTAATTGTTATTGGCATATATATATATATATATATATATATATATATGACAAATTTGAACCCCACGAGTTCTTAACAATAAGATATCCTTCAACCCAGAAATATATTTGCTGCACTTTATTATTCTAACGTCTGAAATACATTGTATTTTTCTTAACAACAATACACAAAAAAAAATTAGAACCTGATATATGAAGTCTGTAGGCTTCCCACGCTTGTGCAATGAGGAAATATGTTGCAATTAGTTCCGGTACAACAACTCTTTACTTCTAATATATATATATATATATATATATATATATATATATATATATATATGTATGTGTATTGCAGTGAAATTACATCCTGTAGATAAAGGAAATGCCCAACCAATGATACATGTTGTATATCAGTCTGTATACTCAGTCCAAATGAGAGGAATAGACTACAAACAATATGAAAATGGAATGCCACTGTAATTTTTGAGCTCCAACTCCAATATGTGCGCCCAACATACAAGTTAGACCTCCAATTAATAGAAGAACGACCCAACAAGGAAAAGGATCACCCCCACAAGAGATAACTAGACCCACAACAAAAGGAATGCTCCCAACACTTGTAAAATATGCCCACAAGGAAACCCCACGAATTTTCCTTGAAGAAGTCGACCCTCTACAGTCAGAATTCATCCCTCCAAAGTAACCACTACCATCAACAATGAATATGGCCCAATAAATGAAGAACTTGATCCTCTTCAAGCTGGTCAACTCCTTGCAAGAACAGTCTCAACCACCACCCCTGAACTAAATCACAGTTGAAAGGAAAAACTCAACGACCAAAGATATCTCATCTACCGAATGAAGCACACAGAAGAAATATGGATGATCTCTTCTCCAAATGACTAGTTAGGGTGGATATGTCTCACCACCAAAACCAATCTCCGTTAGGGTTTTCGTCCCAAGAGTTCACAAAACCACAAAGAGCTCTCTCAAAATTAATTTTAGAAAATGTCAAGACAAGAATGAGAGAGGGCGCCCTCTTTTCCCCTTTTATTCATTCATTGACCCTTTTGCGACCTTTTTTTACCTTTTAATCAATTTAAGTGAATTTTCAAATTCCCCATAGTCACTTAGGTGCCTTTTTCCACTTTAATCAATTTCACCTTTAATTTTTAATTAATTCTAGCTTCGGTGACCTTAATAATTAAGTCCCTTTTTTTTTTAACTCCCTCACTATGGGCCATAGGAATTACTTAGGCCATTTCGTCAATTCGTCTAGAAGAATCATTTAGAAAGGGACCTTACACAGGACGTGTGAACTCACTTTATGTTCCCCTATTGTGCAATATGTCTCTATGTACTGTGAATAATGAGTGTTCCACCCCCCTTAACCTCCTCCTTTTAGGATTACCAATGCTCCTCACCAGGGTAATCCTATAAGGAAATAAATATCATCCACCCCATTCTTCAAAATCTCATCATCCATCACAAAGGAATCTTGATCAAAGTTCCTAATAGACAATAAGTGTCTCAAGTAACTATTTTTTAGCCTCCATGTTTGGACATCTAAAAAATTTAAGATTCCACAATCTTGAAGTTCATCTATAATTTTTATATAATTTAAAGGGAGGTTATTTACCTCTTCATGTTCTCTTTCTCTCCATATAATTTCCATTTTTAATTTTCCTAGGAATTAAAAAAAATTGAGGGTTATAATTTGTTTTTATTAAAATTTGGAGGGGACTCGCACTTTTTAGATGGGAGAGATGTAGGTAGCCATTATTTTCTTTCAATACATGTGAGGGTAGGGCCTTATATCCATTACCTGTATGAAGAAAAAGTGTGGGTGCACAGTTTCGAACTTTGTGGGGTTCCCCATCACTTTAATTCTGGTGCAAATTGCAAATAAATGCATTAAAGTGAAGGAGAGAGTGGATGAGAAAAACTTGGCTCTAATGAATCTCGATTTGGGGGAAAATGTTTTTTTAATAGATATGGGATAAATTTTAAAATTATTTTGGTAAAAATGAATTGATTCACCTATTATAAACAAATGTTTACCCATTTTGCATAATAATGTACCGTTTAATCCCAATTTGATCATGGATTTAGGAATGTTTTTCACTAATTTCATTCTGAGAATGTGTTTTTTTACCATTTTGCATTCCTAAGGAAGGTTTGAAGTGATCTTTCTTTGGTTTTTCACGTCAATTTTCTTTGGGATCTCAAGGTAAATGAACTCAGACTAACATATAAGTATAGGAATTTTTTCCTTACATTGCACATTATTAGCCTCTCCTTTTGTATTTTCATCTTAGGATCCATCTCACCAAGTTGTGACATTTAGCCACTTCTTTTATCAATTATTGTAATTTGAGTGATAAATCCTACCTATCATGGGTCATATTAGTTAGCACCTTGTTCTCCTTTTGGTGCCATGTTGAGTTATCTTGTAGGCTTGGGAGCCCTCTTAGCCTTGCTACGGAATTGATTTTAAAGCTACATGATATCTTCTCACTCTTTTTCTAACCACTCCTTTTGGGGCTCCTATTATTTTGTTTGGATTTTTATTTTTCATTGCATATCATTACTTGAGATTTTGAGTCTAATGCTAATTTTTGTTTGCTACTCCTTGCTTATAGCTTATGCACTCTCTTTTTTTTGCTCGCCTTTTCCTCTGTTGCTTCTACATTTCAAATCCTAGACATGCTTATGATTATACACATACTACACATCTCATTTTTACATTTTTTACATAGGTATGTTTTGTGTGCTTGGAACATAGTTGCATGCCCTATGATACTTGTTTTCTCCATTGTATTTTAGCATTATTTTACTCTTTTTCAAGCTTTATAATATGAAAAATATCACAAAATAAAATATTTATAAAAAAAAGAGAGGGGTCGGGGAGGAGCATCGAGATCTCTATATTCTTGTATATGTGGCAGCAGTCAAGTTATGTCTCCCTTAAACAAAGCAACAATTTCACCTATGTTCTTAAATAATTGGGTCTTAGTATTTCCTTAGGAGTTGAACCATGATTTTTTAAGTTTTTACACTCCTCTCATTGGTTCCTCTTCCAATCACTATGGAGAATGTGTTAATGTCTCCTACATTACAGATTTATATCATTGGTCCTTTTTGGCATCAATTGTTTCCCAAGTTATCATCATGTCATGTTTATGTTCAAAGGATGTCTTTAAGTAAGTGTTGTCCATTCTTCATATTTATTGATCGTTAATGTCAACCTTCCTTGTTGTCCAATTGTTCTTAGTTTCATCAACATAAATAGTGTATTTCTTATGCTATTGTACGAGGATTCATCATTTCCTTCTCATTGCAGGGTATTTTCCTATCAACCACGACACATTTATCTAGGAGATAGATTTATAGTCGATAGCATCATGTGAATTACTTTCATCATTGATAGGTTTCCTTGTGCTTAGTAGATGAAATTCATCATTGGTCATTGACTAGTTGGTTTCCCCTATGTTTAATGGAAATACATTTATTCACATAGTTGGGACTCATGTTGTACCTTGGATTCCATATTCCTTATTGGTGGAATACATTGCCTTTGATAGTGGTTTTCATCTAGTTCTTTCAAAACACATACTCGGTAATGTATTGCTTACCGTTACTCTCCAATACCTTCAAATCATGTTCCCGACACCTGTTTGTGTTGGTTGATGAGGGATGCCTTAATTCCCTTCTACTAGTGGATTTCTTCCTATCGACACCAACTCATTTTCTTTGGGAACAAAATTTAGAGACTTTTACAGTACCTTGGGGATTGCAGTCACCACTGGAAAGTTCTATTGATATTGATAGTGGGAATACATCAATGTCCCCTTATTCATAGATTCTACAAGTTTTCTATGTCAACACATCTATTTTCACTTTATAGAATGTATTGAGTACCTGTGTGCTCATTTTTATCATAGATGGGTTTCCTTGCATTTGTTAATGGTATGAATTAATGAATGGAGATAAAATGGTGTTGTTCTCATAATGTACACTGAGACATAAATCCACTTTGTATTTTATTATGACTACGATCTATTTTTTTCACCCAAAGTTTTGGGTTAATATCACACATGCGCACAAACAAAGTTGTGCATGCTCATTCTAGTTTTACGTCTGCCCAAGATGATGTGCAAAGATTGAAAAAAAGTGTGCATCGAAGAAATTTTTGGTAATGCACATCAGGAAAATTTTTGGGATGCACTCCAAAAATCAATAAATTGCATGTCAAAATAAAAAAAGAAATCGTCGATAAATCTCCCCGAATGATTATTGCCATCAGCACAAGGGAATGTGGAGCAGACAAAATATGAACTGGAAAAGTAGTTGATATTTCCCTAATTCCAAAAATACTACGTGTAATGTAGGTAGGTGACAAAATCATGCAAGATTTTTAGTCAGTAAAGCGAGTGGAGAAGAACTAAAAGAGACATAGCTTTAGATTTGAGAAGGATATTCAAGGAATTAAGGATGACAAAGAAAGGGTTGTTTATTCACTAGGTCACTAGTTGTTGTCTACTATTGAAGAGCTCACTTTGGGCCTCTATAGTACTGTAATGTTGTAATGATTTTGATTGTAAGTCTGATTCTGTCATGTGTTAAAGGTCTGAAAGAATGTGCATGATGCAATGTATTATAAATTTGGGAATTCTCTTAGGGAATATGAAACCCTGTTGTTTTCAAGTATGATTTGCTTAATGTGTACCTATGCATGATGGAATGAGGAGGGTAATAAAGTTGCATTGATTTTGAGACTATGATGTGTCAATTGTGTGTCTGAATGAATATGTTGCTTATGTTTTGTCTTATGTTAAGCACGTTGTAATGAATTATATGAATGACAACCTGGATGGATCTCTATGTGTTTAGTCCTTCATCCTCGACATAAGACCAGATGGTCTATGTGATCCTCATAGTGTCTCGGGTGATACCTTCTTCATTCTTGGATGAATATTGATATGTCGATGCTTTGGGGTTTTTGTTGGTCAACTATGGATGAACCCTGGGTCTTAACCCCCCAACGTTAGGAAGGACACATGCAAGTGTGAAAAAATCCAACAAATGGTTCCCTTGTCGGGACATGTAAGTCTTGCATTGAACAATGCAAGAAATAAATGAGATGGTATCCATATCAAGAGGAAATTCAAGATTGGTTAACTGGAAAGGAACATGAGTTTTCCCAATGGGAAACTCAAGGTATGAGAGTCAATGTGAAGCGATGGAAATATAAGTATCTCTGCACTGATATGCATGAGATTGTATTTACCGAATTCCCTTGTTTATTATATGAATGGATGAAAAGGAAGACTTCCACTAATACTACTTTGAGGCCACTAGAGTCGATAGTTTGGGATCAAGCCATGGTTGATAGGCTGAAGGCATTGGAAAACAAATGGACTGAAGCCATTGAATTTTGGTTTGCATGATTAAAGGAGAGACATATAATTGAATTTGTTGTGGAGTGCACCGATTCTTGTAGCGAGGTTGAAAGAAATTTCACAAAATGTCATAAGAAAAGATTGCTAGAAGAAATCCCACTCTGGATAAAGATATTATTCGTGGAGAAGGGGATGATGCACATGCAGCTCGACAGGATGGTTGAGTGGACTCCCCTAGCACTGGGGGTGAAAATATGAGGGAAAATGAGGAAGGATATGGATCCGTTGAGGAGGATCAATAAGTTTTTTAGATGAGGTGAGGAATGGTATGGATCCAGAGGAGTAGAGGAGAGAGAGAGTCAAGAGATACACAATAAGGGTTGATTTAAGAAGGAAAGTGGAATAAAGGATTGGAAGGAAGATAGTAAGGGGCACAGGAGGAAGGGTTGGGACCAGTATGAAGAGAAAAGAGACCACACCTAGAGGAAGTGCGGAAGAGTGTGCTATGCCAGAGAGGAGCACAGATGAAGATAGTCCTGCAAAGAGGCACAATATTGAGAGCAGGGTTTCTAGTGGGGATATTGGTAGTAGTAGTAGCAATAGTCATAGTAGTAGCAAGAGGAGCCCCATAGATGACGTCTGAACCCCTTGGTTGTTGTGGGGTTCCACAACCTCGGAGGAATATGAGGTGCAAAGTAGAGGCACAGAAGAAGGAGAGGAAGATGGAGGCTCCCCTAGTGGTGGGGGAGAATAATTGGCAATAATAGATGGTCATGCATAGTTGCAAGTAGGAAACTCTTTGGGTCACCTCAAAAGAAATGTTAGAAGAATATGGAATGACCCCCCCTTGCACATTTGTAATCAAGAATAAGAAACAACAGATAGTGAGGCATTTGGAATAGGAGAAAGAGTAGAAGAAATAGTAGAATGCAATAGAAGAAAAGAGATGAGTGAAGATGAAGGCGAAGTCAGTGATACTTCACCAAGGAGAGTATTAGTGTTGAGAATCCTGACACACAACAGTCATATAGGACGAGTTAGTTCAATCTCGAGGATGGAAAATCAAGATAGTACCCTGAGGTTACCTATGTTCCATGGAAAGGGTAAAGATGATATGAAACAACATTGGTTCACGTGTGAATCGATCTCGTTTGTGAAGAGGATCACAGATGAAGTAGCAAAGGTCACACAAATGGAAACTATGTTCAAGGAAAAATCCTTGATGTGGTACATGAAGTACAAGGACACTGCATCAGTGGGACAAGAAAGGTCCCTGACAGAGATCAAGCGATATCTGATTAGGGAATTCCAGAAACCTAAGTGAGAGTCTTAGTGTATTACGAAATTCAAGAAGATTAAGCAGAAATAAGGAGAAACCATATGGGATTATGAAAAACAGTTCAATATTTTGTTGGATAGGATGACGTTCCAAATTCATGACATGTAGCACAAAGAATGGTTCATTGTGGGGTTACTCCCCCATATCCGAGTCCCGCTCACCCAACAAAAGGTGACGATTCAAGCAGATGCCATGGAAATTACTATGTGATTAGAGGCTACACCAGGAGGGGAAAAGACATCAAGAGGATTGGCATAGGTGCAGTCGAAAATGACCAATATGACGATGCAGTTATAATGTATGGTGAAGACAAAAGTCATGCACGAACACGTATGGTGTACCACATGTCGGTCTAAGGGGAATTGCAGAGATGAATTCCCTGTACTTGGAAACTATGTGGTGACAGGAACATCAAGACCATTTCCAATTGGGCCTTAGATGGAATGGTGATATATTTATAGACAATGGATCCATGTACCACCCTTCTTCCCAACATTAGAAAAACATCAGAAAATGCATCATATCTCATTCTACAAATTCTGTAATTTTGTGGGCATGATGTGAACAATGTTGGTCACTCTAGCTAATGCAAGACAATACCTGTGATGCATTCTGAGTACAAGAGGAACTAAAGGGTGGTGATCATGTAATTGTGGAAAGATATGGCTATCAAGGAGGTCCTAGAGGCAGATATGGGTGTGGTCATGGACAAGGATATGGAGGAGGAGGAGGAATACCCTCCACTTTCTTTAATTGTGGAGAAATAAACCATCAGTCAATGTTCTGTACTAAACTGCATGCTCTTTGTGGGTATTGTTACAGCCTAGATCATGTCATTGAATATTTCCCCAACTTATTGAAGAAGTTGGAAGAGAAGAAGGAACATTGCAACTTGGTGCATGTGAAGCCACGTGGAAATAACAAGAATAATGAGGAGGTTGATGTCCAGGTAATAACTCGAGGAGGAGAAAAGGCAGGAATGGACTTCGAGCATGGTGAAATATTGGGTCAAATTCCATAGGGAAAGATCAGAAGGGTCATGCAACCCCCTCCTAAGTTTGATGTTATGCAACAGAAGCATTTTATGTGTGACATGCAGAAGGCCATCGAAGAAGAAAGAGAGTGAGAAGAGTTACAGTGCATGACTCAAATGTCGCTTGAGGAGGATCGGATTCATGAATAATTCCAATGTGTGACACATAGATCGCTAGAGGAGGATCACACCCATGAAGAAATACAACGTGTGACTCAAAGGTTGTTGGAGGAAGCTCGCGTGTGTGAATAAATATAGTGTACGACACAGAGGTCATTGGAAGAAGCGCGCAAATAGGAAGAGTTGTGACGCACTAAGAAAAGGGTGATTGAGGAAAATCGTCTTGAGGAGTTGAAGCGCGTAGCATGCGAAGAATAATTACATGAATTGGGTTGCGATACAGACATCAAAGACCAAGTAAGTAATTTCTTGCATTGTTGTTTGAGATTACTAAATGACCCTGATGCTACAAAACATTTGACACAAATGTTAGCTACCTGCATGGGGGAATAAGGGATGGAGAAAACTATATCGCCCCCCCTAGTAGAAAGGGATATGTGTTAGGTCAGTAAGTAGAAGAAAATAAGTAGAGAATTCAAAATGACATCCCAACTTGGGAGTTATGAAACAGATGGAGTCATGTTGGATCTAGGGTCTGACGTAAAAAAAATTCCGAAGAAGTCCTGGGAGTTGATGGGTAAAGTGAGTTTTTTCTAGTTTCCCATCTAGCTGCAGTTGGAAAGCTAATATAGGATCTACCCTATAGACCGACTGGAGAAACTTGAGGTGAATATAGAAGGAGTGAAGAGGAAGGTAGTCTTTGAAGTTATAGATATTATGGATGATTCTAATCCCTACCTTGTAGTACTTGGTGTTGATTCGGCCTTTGAAAAAAATGTGGTGTTGAATTTGAAGAAGAGGTAGATTTTGTTTGATATGGGCATCCTGCATGTGATCACACCTTTAGATCCTAATGAAGGGGACATGTACAATGAGCCAGTGGATGAGGATGTGTGAAGATCTGTTATTAAGAACATCTATAAGATCATCGGGTGTAGGGAAGATTACATCAATCCCACCAAAGATGGTGAGATGAGTTGGAGAAGCATGAAGTCCTATGATACTAACTCTGAAGATTCCATGGAAAGGTGGCAATAGAAATTGTATGAATTATCGATAAGGTAATGTGCACATATTACCGTCGAGTTGCACAAGGAATAATTTGGATCCTACTGGTTTGATGGGTTGGATCCAATGGATGCATTTATATCCCGGATACAACATATTCCTTAACAACAACGGGTTTTCACCCTTTATACATAATTAATGGGAATACCTATGCATTGACGGACATATACCTTTTCTTGAATGGGAAACAATAGAGGAATACATGCACAAAAGATTCAAAATGGATGTAGATGTTTGTCAATACACGTGCTCTTATGAAAGACAATGGATATCCAAATATCGGTGTGGAGCACACAACCAATATATGAAGGCCTGACATACACTACTAAGAAAACACCCTACACCCCCAGCACCCCAAGCCATTGATGCTCTAGGAATGAGACAACTCATAGTGTTGAGTGTCAACCCACTCACCATGATCTCTTCCGACTCAACTAGGACAAAACTTGACCTGTCTTAGGTCCCTACTGTTGGGATACATGCTTTATCACCACTATGGTCCATGAGTTGAGGGAACGAAACCAAAATATCACCCAAGAGTAGTCCCAATTACGCCTTCAACTTGACCAAGAAGTCTCCAATCATGTATCCACCAAATCCCAATTACAACAAGAATTTTGTGCACAGAAAGAAGTTGAAGTTTCTTGAAAAAACTTGCAAACATTGCATATTGTTGAAGTGGTTGCACATACAAAAACTAAGGGCCAATATGATACCATGCTAGAAATTTGCACCGATGTCTTCAATGCTCTGGAAAAGGCTTACTCACAGGTTTGTCAACATGAGCAGGTTCAGCCAGAAATTCCATCCCCGCAGAAAATTAGAGTAGTTGTCAAGTGCATTCAGGTCCTAGAATCTTAGAATATAGAATTTGCATGCAGATTCAACAGTTAACACCCAAGGAGATAGAATTATAACGACAAATTGCAACAACATAAACAGTCGTCTGTGATGTCTAGAGTCAAGCCCGAGATTTTTCAAAGTTAGTCAATCTTAGCTTTAATTTGTGGAACCATTTACAAACTCCCCTATAATTCACTGCTATCCATGATAGAGTTTGCACAATGGAGTTTGAGGTCACACAACAAAAGATATACCTGACTTCTTTACCTCCTAGGGAGTGTGTCGTTGTGATGCTAGTGATTGTAACAAAGACAAACAAGATCACTACAACCCAGGTTGAGCAACAAAGTATATCAGAGATCATCACTTCTGCAACTGATAATTCCTTGATCTTATTCACACAACTCTCAGACATGCATGTTGATGTTGACCCCCTAATTGAGAAAATAAACACAACGAACCTGACAACTCCTCGGGTCACAAAAACCGATGTTGATGGGGTTGTTCATATTACCCAGGATCTTCAGGGCTACCTTAATGAGCCTAAGCGTTAGTTCAACGAGTTCCTATAAAAACTCAAGAACACAATTATGTCCATTGTGATGGTCATTCCATGAGATAGTTGGCTCGAGGATGAGCCAAGTAATAGTGGTGGGGGTTTGTTGGCACACAAATATTTTGGTTAATATCGTGCACG
>ML782833.1:602046-686129 GCA_009831015.1 Picea engelmannii
ATGAGGAGGATAATAAAGCTACAATGATTATGAGCCTATGATGTGTCAATTGTGTCTCTGTATGAATATGTTGCTTATGTTTTGTCTTATGTTAAGCACAATGAAATGAATTATAGGAATGTCAAGTCAGACAGATCTCTGTGTGTTTATCCCTTCATCCCTGACACAAGACGAGATGGTCTCTATGATCATCATAGCGTCTTGGGTGATACCTTCTTCATCCTTGGTTGAAGATTGATATGTTGATGATTTGGGTTTTTTTTGGTCAAATATGGATGAACCCTGGGTCTTAACCCCCCAGCGTTAGGAAGGACGTGCTCAAGCGTGAAACAACCAAACATCTATATTTGACATGGATCCAATATGTGCCTTTTCGTAGCCATGATTTTGCATTCTATATATTGCCTAGATCCATAGAGTACTTGATTTAGTGTCCATGTTAATTTTTCACCTAATCATGGGTATGCCCACCTCGGGGAAGATAGTAATATGATACTTTGGCTTTGATTGCAGGTACCTTTTAAGTCTTAATTTCATTAGACTCCACCTAGTCATACTTATTAGATTCCTCTACATTATTGTAATGTATTTTGGTCATCAGTTTCTGTTTTGACCTCATATATTAGGAGACATCTCTTATAGCATTATGTGGTCACCATTGACCATGGATGAATTGTTATCCAATATATCATCCATTTCCTATCTTCGTTCCACATGAAACATATTATAAATTGATTTTTAACGGCATACACATGTTTTTTATTTAAGAAACATGTGGTTTTCTTTAAGAAACACGCGGGCACCTGCACTTATTCTTGAACAAAGGTGCAAGTGTCTTCCAAAAAATGTCAAAAATAATAAATGCACACTAATTGTATGCTCATGGGTGGAGTTTATGGGTTTTATACACTTGTACAACCCTAAATTTTGTTGCAAATGAACTTAACCAACTTTTGATAGTACAATTTGGGTTCAAATGTTGGAGAAGGGGCACTTACCATTCTAGTACCCTTATGCTAGAGCATTAGCTTGAAAGTTTAGCCCCATATTTTTATGACCATTCCCTTTTGTAGAAACCCCTTGTTTTTGGAATTGACTCTTTTTTTCTAGAGTTGGGGTTTAAATCCTTGTTTATTTTCCTATCCAAGTGTGGCGAGGAGTTTGAAGTAGAGTTGAATTCTATAAATCATTTAGGCAAGAGGAATCCAGACTCTAGTGACGAAGGTGCTAGCAATGGATCAAATATAATATTGTAATTTTTGTTTCCAATATAGGTTAATAGATGAACATCCCTCGTCTTTCCACCCCCTGCAAACCATGTTGCAACTTAATTGATTATTGATTATTGATTACATGATTTGAGGAGGAATTAACGACCTGATGTTAATTAAGATTAGTTAGTCACAAATTTTCTTGTTTTATTGTCAATGGTATTTTATTATTTGATGGTTTGAGGAAGGTTGTGTTTTGTTGGTGTGTAAATTTTTGGAGAAGTTTGGAGTATTCATGACCTTATCCAGACAAATAGCAAGATACAAGAAAGGAACTAACCAATTGGTTAAATGTACTTTTCTCTATCCATTTCCTTTATCTTTGTCATATAACTGAATCTAGAAAGTTAAGTAGTATTTCTTTTGTCTTCTTTGTTAGTGGCATAACCCTAGTCATAGAGAATTACTTCCTACAATAATATGGTCCTTTAACATCATCCAAATATAAGCAAATCATGTCCCTGTGAGTTATCTAGTTTCATCCATATGGGTTACCTTTTCTATTTATCCATACAATGAGGGTGTGGGTGGGGGGTAATATTAGATAAAACATTAAAATGTGGGTGGGGTGGGGTGGGGTGGGGGGTAATATTAGAGAAAACATAATATGTTTTTTCTATTATTCCCCCACCCCCACCTATAATATTAGAGAAAACATAATATGTTTTCTCTATTATTCCTCCCACCCCACCCTCAGGTAGGGGTGGAGAGAATAATATAGAAAACATATATATCATATGTCTGAGGAGTTGGAAATTTCATTAATCCTAAAACTTTTATAATATTAAAGTTAAGTTTACATGTGGGTATGCATGCATCATTTGTTTTTTCAAATTCCTTGAATATATTATGATAATTAGCTTAGAACTTTTAGAATGTTAAAGTTAAGTTTACATGTGGGTATGCATGCATCATTTGTTTTTCAAATTCCTTGAATATATTATGACAATTAGCTTGTTTTGTAAGAGTGCCTATCCTTTTTAACTATGAGGCTTTAGAAAACCACTTGGATTCAATATAAATCACTTCATACCACTTTTGTAGAAGTGTTTAAAAAATGATCAAAAATAAATTAAATAATGGATCATAATGCTAATTTGAGACATATTCTCAATTTGATTACCATGCTTGGAATATGTGATTGCTAAAGCATATTTATGATATTTGTGTAAGTTATACATGTGCATGTGATTCAAAGATCCATGAAACATGTGGATAGTTGTAATTGCAAAAAAATAAATATTGTCAATTATTGAGTCACAAACTATTCTAGAGGTACATGCTCTTATATTCAGAGATAACATGCATCACACCACTCTAGGATAGATTTGTCAAGGTTACACTATTGCAACATGCCTCTTTTCATGTGTACAGTTGACTAGGTTGTTCAACATTCCTATAGGTAGCACACCGCTCATCATCTCATGTTCATTGTTGCATTGCTCTTACAACATGAACGTGTTAATAAAATATGTAAATAAAATTGATAAAATTTCATATATTTTCTTTCTCATGTTAAATTTGAGTTTCATACAATTCCCTTCCTTTTATCTTCTTGTTTTGACTTGGAAAAGTGTTTTATATGTGCAATTTGCGAGAGAGAATTATTTCCTCGAGTATATGGGGTGTACTATAAACATATAACCATGTGATGTTATAGTTACGAAGGAGTTATCCCTAAAAATGAATAATGGATATGTTTTCCAAATTAAACACTTCATTTACATAACTATATTTATGGAAACAATTTCTTCATGTTTTAAATCACAAAGTACATACTTATAGTTGTTGATTAATTATTTATTATAATTTTTAAAAACATTTTAAAACTCCCATCGGTTTGTGTAAAATACTCATTACTTGAAAATATAAAGTAAATATCAATGTCGATCAAGTTATGGTTCAACAACAACTTGGAGTGATTGGTGTCAAGATTATTTAGATATAAATCCTAGTAGGCCACCTCCTCCTCTACATAGGTCTGTTGATTATGTTTTGTGAGTAGGCCACATTTATTAGACATATGCTCTAATAGATGTGACTGAAATTTGTGTCTTCTTAAACTTTGCACTAATCATTATTGTTACTTTATTATACCTTCCAAAAATATAATATATAATTTGCGTTAATTTCAAATTTCAAATTTACTTTTTACCATTAAAAATACGAATAAAATAAGGTTAAAATTTTATAAATTTTTAATTTTTAATACATTAAATTATTTCCTTACCAATCCTCGAACCAATATTAATTCCTATTTAAAAACAATCATCACATCATAAGATAATATAAATCAATATCAATTCCTATTTAAAAAATAAAATCATCACATCTAATTCTTAATAATACCAACTCTTATTATAAAAGTGCATCACAAGATAGTATAAATAAAGTATCAATTTTCAATCAATATTAAATTTGGTTATTGTATTCACATCAAGATGACAATTTCGATTCTTAATAATACCAACTCTTATTATAAAAGTGCAAGTGCATTACAAGATAATATAAATAAAGTATAATTTTCAATCAATACCAAAGCTTATTATGGATTTCACATCATTTTTTTTTCCTTTTAAAGTCATACCTATTATATAATGTAATTTTTAATTATTAAAAAATCTAACAATCAAATCAATTTGTAATACCAAAGCTTATTATGGATTTTTAAAATCATACCTATTATATAATGTAATTTTTAATTATTAAAAAAATCTAACAATCAAATCAATTTGTATAATTTTCAATCAATACCAAAGCTTATTATGGATTTCACATCAAGATGGAAATTTCATGATAGCACATCAATTTTTTTGTCCTTTTAAAATTCATACCTGATTATATAACGTAATTTTTAATTAAAAATAAAAAATCTAACAATCAATTCAATTTCTATTAATTGCATGAGTCACATTTTTTCAGCACAATTTCTATTAATTGCATGAGTCACATTTTTTCAGCACAATTTCTATTAATTTCTACATATTGGAAACATCAAAGTACACATAATATGTACCATTGTTAATAATATTTACCATCTTTAATAATAAAATATTAAATAGCATTGTTAATAATATGTATCATCTTTAGGGGAGGTAGGTGTGGGAAGGGTTTTGTACAGCTTTAGAGGAAAAAGAATGCTATGCTACTCTTGGAATCTAGGCGTAACCACTAATAACATGGCAGATGCTTATGTTATGTAACAAGGAGTACTCCTAGCTCAGGAACGAAAACCCAGCAACATTATTGTAATAGGGGACTCAAAAAATATAATTTGACACTTTGTTAAAGGGACAGGCCCAAAGAACTCAAAGTTGAAAACTATCATTGAAAGGATCATAGCAACCCTGTCCTCATTCCATTCCTCCTTCTAACATGTCCCACGCGCTAACAATACAGAGGTGGATGAACATGCAAATTTAGCAATTGGAAATGTCCCGGGTCATATGGAAATGTTGGGCAGGCAACTTTTCTTAGCCCCCCCACCCAATGAATCATCCCCCTCCCGTCGTCACTCGCGCCAGTCTCCACACAATGCTACAACTCGATGAGCCATGTAGTAAGCCGAGAGTCATGCTCGGGGAGGATTTGTACTCCCATAACATTCGTCTCGTGGGAACCTGCACACAACAAGACAACAAAATGGATATTTCAGATCGCTTTGTGTTCCTCCTCCGTGGGAACTCATCGTACCCGTCTCTCCACGCTCCCTCAGTAGCCCGCAACATCACTTCTTCTATAACTTTGCCTGAGGTGAAAGTAATTGAAGGGAACCTAGTCATTATTCAACGCGAGTGAATACAAGCAGTACATGTCTCTCCAATGCTTGAAAGACACTCAAATCTTGAGATTGCACAACGTTCCTGCATCAAGAATTTAGCTAGCAGAGGTAAATTGGAAGGTAAGCTCTCGACCCATTGTCGCAGGCAACCACACCGGAACTCTGCAGTTTGGAATTTCATATGGGAAGGGGAGCTACATCGCTGACGCAATCTAGGAATTTGGCAATGCTCCAGAATCAAAGGGATAACCCATGATAAATTCGTGAGTATCGGCAACACAGGAAGCAACGTAGACAAAGGCAGCATTAGAGATAGCACCAGGGGAAACTTTGACAGAGGCGACATCGATAGATGCACCATCGATAGAGGTAGCACTAAAGGCAGCTCCGACAGAGGCAACACCATAGGAAACATCAAGAGAGGCAACCTCATTGACAAAGGCAACATCGAAGGCAACATCAGTGATTGGAGTGGAGGTAATTTTATAGCAATCACAGTCAGTCTAATTGAAAAAATGGCTTAGCGCTCAGCTCGTGAAAGACCGGAGGAAGAACTGGTGGATGATAATTCCTCTACCACCCAACAGCTAGCACTATGTCTTGATTCTCACAGCTCCACTCTCACTTTCACACTGGACACTCTAGCTCAACACCACATATTAATAAATCAATTACAAGATGAAGTTGAGTTTCTCAAACGCCAATGGGAGAACATGGAAGCAAAGTTGGAAGCTAGGCCACCAAACTCACCAGCACAAAGCCAGAATGAGGAAACAAGCAGAGCATACCCCAAGTTGCTTGATCTGAACGTAGCACTAGAGCCCCCTCCAAAGGAAGACTGAGTTTAAAGAAGACCAGTAAGGCACTCCTCAATTTTGTAAAAATGGCATAAATAAATCTTTTGCAAGGATAGTTCTAGGATAGAAAAGAAAAGCTTTGCTTTCAATAAAGAAAGATCAAATCTAGACTCAATTTTGTAATTTTTTTTGGAAAAATTGCAGCTAGTATCTCTTCCACCAACACTCTCCTTTGTAATATGCGACCTCGATCATACCTTTTATATATATATAATTTTTAGTTTTTGTAAAATAAAAAATATGTACCATCTTTAATAATAAAATATTAAAGACTTCACGACTTATATTATTATATTATATGTTAAAAGAATTCATAGCAAATCAATATTATATTTTAAGGGAATTCATGACTTCACCCCAATACACGTTTACAAAGAAGCTTCTTTTCATAGTAACTTATTTTTCCTCTTCATTTTCTCATCGAGTAGTTGTGTATGAAATGTTGGTGTGGATCTAGATAACAAGTTTCACTTGCATTGCTTCTTGTGGACTATGATTGCATTTAGTTCATTCATTAGACCATAATTGCATTTTCCCATTCATTATTATAAGTTGTTTTAAAAATAAATTAAAGAACATTTGTATCTTAATGTTTGGGTTTGTTTTAATATATTTCAAAATATTGTTTCTAATAAGTGTAGGTATGTTACTTTATGCTAGTATCTATTATTTAATTTTTTATTGTATTTTTATTTCACTTTCACTTTGTGTTTTGTATATTATGGGATTTGCATCATTTATTTTTTGTTTTTATTGTTCTAACGTCAAGGTGTTTACATCATATGTTTTGTTTTGTTTCCATTGATGTTTTTCTTTGCTATTTATTTTAAAACCTTTAACTTAACATAACTTATCAGACATTTTGATATTCACAATCAATAAAAACTATTACTTACACCAATTAACATCACGATCTTCAATATATATATATATATATATATATATATATATATATATATATATTTCAAAAAAAAATCTTATATTTGTTATTTCATAAAAGAAATAAAAAATATACATTATCGAGCCTTGTTGCTATGTTCTGATCTCCCATTTTTCAGTAGTTCATGTCCAGTCATTACTTCAATGTATGTAGATATATATGCATTTGAATTCCTATCATGTTTTTCTCGATCCTTCTTACTACTTCCCTTGATTCATCGCTTGCTTGGTCTTTGTGGTTTGATACCTCCTTGTCTTCCCCCCTTGACTTGATCCCTTCTATTCTTTTGTCCACAACATTTGCAACTTTCATGGTGGTTATGTGTCTCTCTTAAGCTCTTTTTTAAGCCCTTAAGTATTAATCTATTACATTTCCATTGTTACATTATTGTTGTTCGATTGGTTGGTTCATTATTAGTAATTGTACCATATGTCTCTTATATATATCAGGAACATCTAGTTATACGGTTCATTAAGAGTTATCTATAAACATAAGGTGTAAAGGAGGTTGCCCATTTGAAGTGGCATTGTTATTCATTGACTTTTTATCATTCTTTAGGTGTGACATTACTGATTTAGGTATTTTTTATGCTAATTTGGTTGCTTGTTCCATAAATTTGATATTAGAGTGGGTGATCCTTGGTTTGGCTCCTTTAAACAAGGCAACTTACCATCTTCGCTCTAGATTTTTTTGGAACATTGGAATTGTATGGAATTTTAGGGTTGATGGAGGAAAAAGTAATGTACATTGGGTAAACATTTTAGAATCTGGTTCGCCATGTTTTTTGGGTTACAGATTGTACAAGTTAGGGGTTTTGTATAGTTCTCAAACTAGGATTAAATAGGCTTAAGTGCCACTTATGGGATTGCATAGAAGATGGATCAAGGTGTTTTGGGACAAATTGGATACATGTTAGGGAAAATTTGACAAAGTGTATAAGTTCACTAACTTGCAAAAACACCAAAAACAACAAGTTTTACTAGCATGGACCTTACTTTCTCTTGGAAGGTCCAAATTGTAGGAGATTAGTGGATGCACGAAGATGACATATTAGAGTACATACAATAAAAATTATAATAACATGGTATCAAAAGTGGTGAAGTCATAACAAGTGCAATACCAACCGACATAACAAACCCAAAATTAGGGTTGTACAAGGTGTATCAACATAAAATTATCACATCTTCTAATTGGAAGCTCAATTTGTGGTGAGTAAAAAAGGGTTGGAAGGAGGAATTAGAGGAAAATATATAGCTTCCAATTTTGGTACCATTTTAGGATAAATTATTGAAAATGGACCATTATCACGGGGAGAAACAAAGTTGTTTTGGTAGGAGTAATAAAAGTGAAAGAATGTGCCAAGAGAAAAGATCAAATTCTTCATCAATTGGAAGAACCCACTAACAAAATATACAACTTGAAAGGATGATTTATTCATATAGAAACATGTAGGACCTCCTCTACAAAACTGTGTCTTCTTTTGAGCCTCCCTTCATTAGTCCAAATCCACCCAAATTCATTTAGAAATTAAATTTTCAATATGAATGGAGTCCACCCACCACTTGTCACTACTCAAATACTTAGTGATAAAGTCGAAAACCATCTACTTAGTCCCGCACTTAAGTAGTAAACTATATTGTACTTTATTCTTTCCCTTATGAAATGATATTAAATGTTAATGTGTTTTTAATTTTGTATGATATGTTGGATTCTTTGCCAATGCCATTGCACTTTAACTATTAGAGTGCATTATCACAACCCTTCCCATTTGAAATTATGGCATTGCATATTTATTGAAGTTGTACCACCTCATTTTCCTATAGCATCACTATGTATACATGTTTTGCACTTGACAATGCCACAGTTCCTAGCCTCTATCTTCTCCAACTACCAACACCACTAAATAGATTAAACACGTTAATTGGGGTTAAATTTATGTTGTCAACATCACATGTTCAATCCATGTGACGATATCCCAAAAGATTAGATTGTTGGTTGAGACCATCATAGCATGTGCCATAATCAATTGTTCCTTGTAGACACTTAATTATTCTCTTCACAACAACCTAATGTTATTAACCAAATAGACCATAAACTTTTTTATCATTCCAACTAATTTTGCAATGTCTAACTCGATACAAACCAATAAGTACATTAATATTCCTATTCCAATGCAATGCCCAACCTTTTTCATTTCCTCTCACTAATTATCAATGTTCAGACTTATCGACCTTGATAGTTTCATACTAAGTTCCATTGGTGTCTTAGTGAACAACAACCTACCATTCTAAACTTTTTTAAAATCTCCCTAATTTACTTCTCTTAACTTAAAAATATTTCTATGCCATTAAATCTCAAATCCCAAGCAAAACTGCACATGAATGAGTTATTTCATATCAAATTGAGGTAATCATTAAAGCTTTGGGGACTTGACCATTCATATTTCATTTCTTGTTAATATGATATCATCAACATAAAATAAAATAATCATGACGAGTTGAATATAAAAGTAAAAATAAATGTAGTAATATGAAAAAATCATATCAAACTTTTCATGTCATTTCCTAGGTCATTGCTTTAAGTCATTTATTGAATTCAAAAGTTGGTAGAAGACAGTTTTGTGGAGGAGGTCCAAAACTACAAGATAGGGTCAACATGACCTTTGGCATATTAGGTTGAAAGGACAACTTCCAGGAAAATCAAAATGGTACTCCAAGGAGAAGGTAGAGGAAAAATTTCCTTACTTCATTCAGTGAATATTTTGGGGAGAAAAATCATCCCTAAATGAGGAGGTATGATCTAGATTGGATCATCATATATTTTTTCATCTATATTGGTACTTTTTGGGTGGAAAAAATTGGAGTAATCGAATTGTAGAGCTATTTTAGTAGCAAGTCTCAGTTTGGAAAATTGGGTTCCATAACCTTTTAGATCCATTTTGAGGCATCAAATGACATTTTTTGGGGTTGTAATGCCTATAACTCATGTCCACACCCTCAACAATGTTCTACACTATGAGATCTTTCCAACGGTGCATAAATTGCCTTAATCAAAGCTCGTATGTGAAATTTATTCCTCCTGCAAGTTAACTCACCTTGTTGACCACCATGGTATGAGTGGATGCCACGTCAACCCTCATCACTCAAATGTGTGGGACTAGCTATGTTTGTATTTTCAAGACAATTCTATAAGGTCTAAACTTGATCACTAATTGAGGGTTGAGGAAGTTAAAACCCTAATCCTAGATGGCTATCAGGCTATGTTAAATTTTGAGCCACTAGGAGGATAAGTGATTCAGGTGGGTATTGGTGGCCACCCACCTATTCCACTAATTCAGAATAGTTGCACATATTGGCAGTTTTTCTATGGTTTTTCGGGTCCCGAACTTCTGGGACCGTTTTGAGGCCCTAAATGACTTGTTTCTGGCTCAGAATCCAATAGAATGTAGTTGAAGGCACATGCTTGGTCGAGTGGAATGTGTACTCCTCGGCTAGACCTTTATGATGGGGTACTAAGTGCCCCAAATAGAGATCATATGCAAACATTGTGACCCCGGGAAGTTGACGTATCAACTAACCGCATCAAGTCCCACAAACCTTTTGGCATTTCATCTTCTTGGGTTAGGGTTTTGGATGTTTAGGGTTTTCTTATTTATGCTTTATGTTAAAAGGCCTTTTCGGCCTCTTTGTAATAAGCTTCTTGTGAATGAGTATAGTTGTCGCATCTCTATCTTCAGAGATAAGCTACCATCATTCTAGCTAGCTTGTGCGCTTTGCATTTTACAATATTTTGTATTTCAGACAATCATTAATAGAATATGAGTTTAATTGTATTACTATGTTTCTTGCAATATCTCTATGTGCTTCCTTGTTATATATTTTCCTTCATGTCTTTCTCAATTTAATCTAGATCAATGGCATCAGAGAAACCTATTCCTTGTAATTTCTTAGTACATGTCCCTGACGAGGTCATGGTATAGAGAGTTGTATCTCAAGCTATCTTCTCTTAAGAACAACCGCTCTTTCCAACCCAGCCTGCCTCCCATGGAAAAAGAAAATAAATATGATGGAGCGTAAGATCCTATCAAACTATTTCTCAAGGAATCCCTCGCGCAACAAAGGAATGAGATGATGGATAATTTCGCCCAAATCCTTCGATGTCTGCCACATGGATGATTTTAGGGGCTAAATTTCACTCATGGGATAATTTTCCATGGTTTTTCCAATAACGAGATTCACTATTTTAAAAATGATTCGCCCAAATTCTATAGGATAAATTTATTTTACCTTAAAAATCGCCAAAATTTTATAAAAACTATATTAAATCCTTAGAAATTTGAATATTTTTACAAAAATATCGCCAAACATTTATAGTTGGCATATGAAGGATAAGTAAGATTCGCCAAGGTTTCTACAATTTAAAATAAATTTCCATCCTTAAAATCATCCCTGGTATGCCAACAATGACGATGACACCTTCAACTAGCAGTCACTTCGGAGATGTGACACTCTTTAAGGTAAAAGTTTACTTTGATATTCCTTTATTTGAAAATCAGATAGATGTCGACACTTTGGAAAAATGGTTAAGCCTACTAGAGGGTTATTTCTCTGTCCAAAAGTTTTCCAACAATGAAAAAATCACGTTTGCACTCCTTAAAGCTCTTCCTCGTGTCAGATATTGGTGGGAAACTTACTGTGAGAAACATGTCGGAGATGAGTCTACAATTTTTGGGACAAACCACACTTGGGAGGATTTTTTTGATGCCCTCAAGGAGTAATAATACCCCGATGGAAACTATGATGACCAATACACAAGATGGACAACTCTGCATCAGGAGAAAGATCAGATAGTGTTAGAGTACACCAATATCTTTCATAGATTGCGCACAAATTTGGGTATTAAAGACTATAAAAGACACGTGGTCCTAAAGTACCATAGTGGCCTACAAAGGTACATTCAAACATATATGGATTTCCAGGACATCTCCTCACTAGGAGCCGCTTACCGATATGTTGTCAAGATGGACCAAAAGTTCAAGCAAAAGAATAAGCATGATTTCAGCTCTGCAAACCCATCGTAGCAGAAGAAAAGTAACGGTGGCCCTAACTCCCAAAGAAAAGGACATATCAAGGATTGTTATCCCCAGGAAAACCAGTCCAAGCCACCATCAAAGAAGGGTAATAGGAATTTGAAGTAGGATACTAGAAAGTGGTGTGAGTTCCACAAAATCCCTTGGCATAAAAAGAATGAATATCTCTCCAAAAATTCATTGTCGATTGAGACAAAAGCCTCAAAGTTGGATGCCAACTCAAACTTTGATTAAGAACCGAATAAGGGAAAATTAATCATTGATGCAAAACCTAGTGTCACTGTCACTACCACAAAAGTCCGGCTAGAAGAACCAGAGGAGCATGAAGAATGGGATCACTCAACTCATAGATGTGGGTGAAGGGAACCCCCCTCCATTTCATTATTGACAGTGGTAGCAAGAAGAACCTAATCTCAATAGAGTTCATTAAGAGGTTGAAC
Source organism: Picea engelmannii (assembly GCA_009831015.1). Taxonomy (NCBI): domain Eukaryota; kingdom Viridiplantae; phylum Streptophyta; class Pinopsida; order Pinales; family Pinaceae; genus Picea; species Picea engelmannii. The sequence goes on from ML782833.1 coordinate 614,425, forward strand.
CTAACAATGATGTCCCATCCTCAACCATACACCATCGATTGTCTCATCCATGGATGAGACATTTGCATCAGCCAACAATATCACCTTCACTACGAAATCAAACCCTTCAAAGATGAGGTATTGTGTGATGTTTCTCCCCTTGAAGTTTGTGATTTTCTTTTAGGACAACCATATATGTGGAAGTGTCATCTTGTTTATGAATATAGGCCCCGTAGTGTCATTATTACTTTGGGAGGTCAACTCTATAGGGTATCGGAGGCAGTCCCAACTACTATTGTCTCTTTGATCTCCACGAAGTAGTTCCAAAAGGTGGTCTATTAGACCATTATATTTTTCATCTTTATGGTCTGATGGGAAGGTGAATAGAAGGTCACTACAACCGCCAAAACCTTTGCACGATATCTCTCTACACAACAAAAACAGGTGGACAAGATAGTAGAAGAGCATAAATACATATTTGCCTCGCCTACTGGGGTGCCTTTTCACTATCATGTAAAGCACTCAATTTATTTGATACCCAGTGATTTTCTTCCTAATGGCCCTGTTTATAGGTGTTCTATTATGGAGAATGAAGAAAACAAATTCCAGATCCAAGAACCAATTCTGAAGGGCCACATCAAACCAATATCCTCACCTTGCAGGAGCCCAAGTTTTTTGGTAAAAAACAAGGACAGAACATCGCGACTTTGTATTGATTACAGAGCCCTAAAAAAGATCACAACAAAAAAACGGTACCCCATCCCCCAGATTGATGATCTTCTCAATCATCTCAAGGTAGCCAAAATTTTCAATAAGATTGATTTGAAGTCGGGCTATCACTAGGCGTCGATTGAGCAAACTAGTGTATGGAAGAAAACCTTCAATTCTAAAGAAGGTCTCTTCGAGTGGTTGGTCATGCATTTTGTCTTGAATAATTCCCCAACCACATGCATGCAAATGATGGATGATATATTGTGTCCATTCATATATCTGGATGAAATCCTCATCTTTAGAAAAACCTAGGAGGAACATTTGAAGCACATTCAACAAGTATTGGGAACCCTACGACAACACAAGTTATATGCCAATTTGGAGAAGTGATTCTTTGGCATGCAAATAATATGATATCTTGGATACATCGTGGATGAGAAGGGTGTGCATGTGGATCCAACCAATATCCAAGTCATCTATGATTGTTCAGCTTTGAAGACACTAATCAAGCTCAATAGCTTCTTAGGCCTCGCCAAATTATACTGAAGGTTTATGTTGGGGTTCTCTCATATCGCTTGGGCCATGATCTAGGTGACCAAGGGTGGAGTGAAGTCCAATTTTGTTTGGGTCGTGTCCCAAAAGAAATAATTCAAGTATTTGAAATCATTCCTCTGCTCAGCACTAGTCCTTATTCTACCAAACATGTAACATCCATTTGATAATTGAGACATATGCTTTAGATTGTGTTATTGGTGAAGTCCTCACTCAACATGGGCATCCAATGGCCTATCATAGTGAAACATTATCTTATGTTGTTTGCATATACCCCACCTACGACAAAGAGATGTACTCCATTTTCCAGGTGTTTCGACAGTGGAAGAATTACATTCTATGGAAGGAAAAAATCATATACATTAATCACAGGCCTTTGCAATTCATGCATACACTGGGAAAGTTACAGAATGACAGCCATCAGAAGTGGTCCACATACCTACAAAAATTCCACTTGAACATCAAGTACAAGAAGGGCAGCACCAACCATGTCGCAGACTGCCTCAATTGACCCTCGGTTGTGGCACTAACCACAGTTCTTAACTCATGTGGGCATGAGACATCTAGGTGGCCACAATTATACAATAGTGACTTTGACTTTTTTTCTCCCTATCAGATATTGAGTGCAGCCAAAACTAGTTCCAAACCTTCATCTCTGGGATGGACTACTATGGCATCATATCCATCTCTATATTACTTCAAGAAAGAATGCAAATCTTATTTGGGAAGATCATTAAATTTGGGCGGTAGGACACTTTGGTGTAAATAAAATAGTGGAAATACTGCAAAAGCATTTTTATTGGTTGAAGCTTCAACAACATGTCTGCAAGTACATCATATCTTGCACTTCCTGTGCCATTTCCAAACCCACCATCAAGAAACATGGACTATACACCCCTCTTCCTACTCTCGATAGGCCTTGGGAGCCCATCTCCAAGGATTACATGTCCATCATGCCTTCAACCAAGCATGGGAATGACTGTGTCTTCCTGATCGTTAATCGATTATCTAAGATGATAGTTTTGGAAACCTGCACGAAGAGAATCACAGTCGAGGCCACCACTAATATCTTCTATGAATGTGTTTGGGTTCATTTTGGGCTCCCATGGACCATTATTTCAAATCGATACAATAGGTTCCTAAGTACTTTTTGGTCCATCCTATGGTCGATTGTGGACACCAAGATAAACAAATCGAAAACCTTCCACCCACACACTGATGGAAAAATAGAGGTAGTCAACAGGATGATTGTCCATATCCTGAGGATGTCCAATTCCAAAAATCCATGCACATGGGATGAGAGCCTTCCTTATGTAAAACTACAGTTGTGGAAGAATACATGCAGGAAATACACATAGTTTCGTGTGATTGGAAACTCATGTAACCCTTGTTGGTACCCCTTCAAGTAGTACCTCATTAGACAATACTTGTAGATGGAATCTCACTTCCACATACCTTTAGGTATATAATAACTCCCCTAGGTATACCTTAAACCATCCTTAGATAATTTATTTGGTCATCTTGTTTCTATAGTACATCGAGAACAACACTTAGGGAGACCACTCTCTAGTACCTGGGTAGTCGGGTAGTATGGCTAAGGGCAGGTTTGAGCCTCCTTAGTTAGTGCCCTGAGACATTTGGATAAGTATTATTATTGGACGCCACATGTATATCAAATACCTATATCACTCGACACTCCCTTTTCCTTAGGACCCAGTAACTTTTTTCCATGGCTCCAAAGAAAGATCTAAAAATTGCTTCGTCAATTAAACCTCTATAAAGCTCCTCCATTACTCATGAAGAAAATGAGGAGATACAAAATTAGCTATCCAAATTGAACATTCAAATCAACGAGTTGAATGATAGGTTAATGAAAAAGGTTGATTTGATGAATACTAAAAAAAAAATGGAAATAAAGATGGATATGATGGAAAGGAAGATGGATGAAAATAAGGAACAGATGAAAAACACAATGGAATAATTGGAACAAAAAATAGATGGAAAGTTGGAACAAATGGAACATAATATTATTGAATCCTTAAATGGGAGGTTCCCTAAAATTGATAAGGTGTTTGAAGGGACTCGTGAAAATAAAGGTAGTATTCAAGTTAAACAACTTTCCAATAATAAGAATTTTACAGTTTGATTTAACTCCAATAATGGAGTTACTTATGGATGGTCTCCAAAAGGAGTGAACCTTCCCAAGGTTGAATTAAGGAATTTTAATGGAACAAAGGTATTTATGTGGGTGAACCAAATAGAGTAATATTTTGAACTGCATAATATTATGAATAATAAGAAAATGGTTCACATAGAAACTTTGAACTTTGAGATAAAACCATATCAATGGTATCAATGGATAGTTAAAAGGAAGCCCCATTCTTATCATTATTCTTGGGGTTTATTTACAAGAGATATAGAAGCACAATATGGAAAAGTTTCGGAACAAGACTACTTCAGTCAATTGACAAGAATCAATCACTTAGGTGATATTGAAGATTATAATTTAGAATTCCAGGTATTGGCCACAAGGGTGGATGACATAAGTGATGAAAATTTGTTGGAATCTTACATGGGTGGATTAAAAGAAGACATTAAACATGAGCTTTTCCTAAAACATATTGAAAATATTATAATATCTATGTAATTTGTTCATCATATTAAATCCAAGAATAAGGATACACACAAGTCTACCATTGGAGCATACACAGGAAGAAGAGATTGTTTTGGGGTTCATAAGACAACCATACCTCAACCTACTTGAATATAATAGAATGGAACGGAGGAAAGAAGAGAAAAAAGACTATGCTTTGGTTGTAACAAAAAATGGTCAAAGGAAATAAATGTAAAGAAACAAAATTATTCGCCTTGGAAAATAACTATGAAGAGGAAGTGGATGCATCTACACAAAGAAATGAGGAATAAATTGTCAACTTAAAAGACCAAGAAATAGAGGCATAAATTATGGGCAACATTGAATCATATAGGTACAAAATATATGTTCACACATTGGCAGGTTTTTCAGCACCTCAAACCTTGAAGATTGAAAGTTACATTAAGAAACAAAAGTCTATAGTGCTCATTGACTCGGGTAGTACCCATAAATTTATTAATTAAACATAGCAAAGGACCTCAATTGTTTTGTATATCTAGTGACATATTTTCCAGTTTTGGTTGATAATGGAGGGAGTATTGATTATGTTGGAAAATTTCACAACATTAAACTAAGTATAGATATCTAATCAAAATCACCATAAAGGATAAATTCTTTATTCCAAATATTGATGAGCTATTATATAATCTTCATGGAGTGGATTATTTTACAAAGTTAGATATTAAATCAGGATACCACCAAATCAGATTAAGACAAGATGGCATTCGCAAAACAACTTTTAGAACTCATGATGGGCACTATGATTTATTGGTCATGCCTTTTGGGTTGACTAATGTTCCTTCGACTTTTCAAAGCCTTATGAACAAAAAAATTCGACCCCGTCTTAGAAATGTTGTGTTGGTTTTCTTTGATGATATACTTATCTATAGTAAATCATGGGAATACCACATTAAACATGTGGATCAAGTCCTACAAATTCTTGAGAACAATCAATTGTAAGTAAAAAGATTCCAAATTTCTTTTGGGAAACAAGAAGTAGATTATTTGGGTCATATTGTTTCAAGGGAAGGGGTTAAGGTGGACCCTCAAAAGATCCAAGCTATTACAAAGTGTCCTATTCCTAAGACCATCAAGAGTCTTAGAGGATTTTCATATCTTACATGATATTATCATAAATTTGTTAAGAATTATGCATGAATTGCAGGCCCACTCACATCTCTCTTGAATAAAAACTCATTTCTATGGAATGAAGATGCTACCTTGTCATTCTCACTTTTAAAATATGTCATGTCTTCCACACCAGTATTGGAAACACTTGATTTTGATAAAACATTCATAGGTGAATGTGATGCATTTGGACAAGGAATTGGAGTATTGTTGATGCAAGAAAGGATACCATTGGATTTTGAAGGTAAACAATTAAAGGGAAAATACTTGGTGAAATATACATATGAAAATGAAATGATAAAAAATTTACATACAATAAAAAAATGGCAACAATATCTCATTGGGAGGAATTTTAAAATCAAGACAGACCATGATAGCCTAAAGTACTTTTTGAAGAAAATATTGTCATTAGAAGAGAAACAAAAATGGGTAGAAAAAATTAAAGGGTTTGATTTTGAAATAATTTGCAAAAAGGGAAATGATAATTTGGTCACAGATACCCTTTCCAGAATAGAAGAAGCCTCAAGTTTATATTCCATTACATCTTCCATTCCTATGTAGTTGGAAGAAGCTTGCCATGAATGGAAAAATGACAATAGTACGAGATGGAAAATACAATGTATAAAGGAAGGGATGAACTCTTTGGAACATTGGGAGTGGAAGAGAGATATTCTTCGATACAAGGGGAGAGTATTTGTATGCCCACAATCAAAGTTGAAGAAACAAATATTAAGTAAATATCATGATTCTATGATAGTGGGACATTCAAGGTTCCTTAAAACATATCAAAGGATCAAAAATGATTTCTTTTGGGAAGGAATGAAGAAAGACATTCAAAATTTTGTAAGAGAATGTCAAGTTTGCCAAAGAAATAAAGGAGAAATAGTAATCAAATATGGGAAGAGATATCAATGTATTTCATTACAGGTTTACTGAAATTAGAAGGTAAGGATGCCATTTTCGTGGAATTCAAATTACATATACGAAAAGTCAAGTAGAATAAGTGTTCATGAAGGAAATTCATAGACTTTGTGTATTTCCTAAAGTAATTTTTAGTGACAGAGATCCAAAATTCATAGCAAATGTTTGGAAAGAATTATGGAAGATGAGTGGAACAACACTAGCTATGAGCTCAGCATATCATCCATAAATAGATGGTCAAACATAAATAGTTAACAAATGTTTAGAAGGTTATCTATGTTTATATTCTTCATACAAGAAATCTCAATGGGTGAAGTGGATTCCTCTAGTAGAATGGTGGTATAATACCACCTATCACACATCTACTAAGATTTCCCCATTTGAATCCCTTTATGAATATCCAGCTCCTAGTAACTCATACTTTTTACAAGACCATTCCAAAGTGGAGGCATTAGAGTCACATGTGGAAAAGACTAAATACACTTTGATAATTATTAAGGAATACCTTCAAATGGCACAAAACGGGATGAAGCAAGAAGCAGATCAACATCAAAGTGAAAGACAATTTGAGGGTGACTGGGTATTTTTGAGACTACAACCTTATAAGCAATCTACTCTCAAATAGAAGAAGAATCAGAAATTATCTCCAAAACTTTATGGACCATACAAGATTATTAGAAATATTGGACAAGTGGCGTATGACTTAGATTTTCCTTCTTCTCGCATTCATAAGTTTTTTCATGTATATTTCCTGGAAAAAAAAATTGGGACAAACTATACCAGTGTAGGCAAAACTTTCATACTTATATGAAGAAGGGAAGTTTATTCTTGAACCAGAGAAATTTATAGATAGGAATTCTATATCTCTGTGAAATAGAACCATCATGGAGTACCTAATCAAGTGGAATAATATGCTGCTAGAAAAATATACATGAGAAAATTAGCAGATCGTGAAGAAACACCCTTGATTACAATATTTGAGGGAAAAAAAATTAAAAAAGAGAGGGGTTATGTTAAGGAACTATGTTAATTCCCTAACACTCAATTATTATTGGTTTATTAGTTATTATTAGGTAGGCTTAGTGGTAGCTTACACCATGCTCACTTTATCTCTTATTTATAATACAAGAGAATCATTTGTATAAACATCCCATTTTGTCTTTTAAATTAGATGTATTGTAAACAAAGGTTTCCCCCTTGAAGTGAACTGTATTCATTGACCTTTTTAACATTTTTAAGGCATTGGATCATAACACCTAGCCATGGTATATGATCCTATTCACAACAACCCTTGAGATCCAGTAGAAGAGACATTTGCAAGGTTGTAAGAGAAAGTCATTGATATCTCTCATAATATGACCTCCTCATGGTGGCTCTAGAAAGCAAGCTTAGCCATTCGAGGAGGAGAGAGGATATAACTCAGAGATCGGATCAAATTGGAAACCGAGAGAAAATGAAGACCCAAAAAAGGAGTCACAAAAAGATCTTGATAAAAAGTATCCAAGTTCTAGTGACATTACCACTGCATAGTCCCTATTCAAAATGGAAGTGAAAGTGGATATCAATCCATACCAAGGTGATATCAATGCATTAAATTTGAATCATTGGTTTCAACAATTAGAGGTTTATTTCAATTTTCATAATAGAGATGAGGAGAAAAAAAAATTGTTTCCCGATTGAAATTAGAGGGCCATGCATTAACTTGGTGGGAAAGCCACATAGAGACACTTAGGGTAGAGGGTGATCTACTAGTAACTAAGTGGGATAATTTCAAAACCCTCACTAAGTCCCAATTCTATCCTATAGGGTATGTAGAGGACCAATGGATCCATTGGCATTAACAACAAATTCAAAAATATGACTATCATGTTGTGTATCTCTCTCAAGAACCTAGATGTGTGTATTTGGGGGGTCTCCACAACCACCTGCGAAGGCAAGTGATGCTCTTCAATCCCAAGATAGATGATGAGGCATGTGTGTAAGCATAGTGTCTAGAAAATATAGGCCACAAGAAAGGACAACCAAGTGGTTCCAAACAAAAAGAGAACCAAGATGATTACAAGGTGGGAAATAAGAAGTGGAAATGGAAAGACAAGAAGAAAACAACCACTACACATCAATGCAAGGATCCAAGTAACCATTATAACCATTGCAATATCAATGGCCACACTGAATAAAAGTGTTAGAAACTACATCCAAATTTGAATCCTAAGAATCATAAGAAGGATGCCAAGAAGAAGAATCGTGTAACCAGGGATTCAAGCAATCATGTAGAGAGAAGCTCAAATGTTGATGAGAAGGTTATTTTCACTTTAGTGTGGAAGGAGGTGAATCTAAGTAGCCTTCATCATAAGGAAGAGAAGGAGATGAAAAAACTATTCCATATCAAGATCTAGGTCAAGAATACCAAGGTAGATGCTCTATTAGATTCTAGTTCATAGGCCAATCTCATAGTAGTCAATCTATTCAACAAGATTGGGTTGGAGGTTCATGATCATCCTAGCCCATATCCATTAGGGTGGGTAAAAAAGGATGTAGATATCATGTTCAAGAAACAATGCAAGATCAAAATTGTTGTAAGTTCATATTTTATTGATGAAGCGGAGTTAGATGTAGTACCCCTCGACGTGTGTGGTGTAGTGTTTGGAAGCCCTTACATGTATATGAGGAATGTGATATTCATGAAAAGATAAAACCAATACATCCTTATCAAGTATGGGAATTATTTCATCATCAATGCACATAAAGGTAAATCAAATATCACATTGGTAAGTTCCAACCAAGCCAAAAAGTTGATTAGTTCAAGTAACAAGTATGTTTTTCTTTTCTTCTGAGAGAATCAATCAGGAGATGAATCAGTAAGAGTAAAGGCATCCCTAGAGGGATGTAATAAAAAATAGAAAAAAGAAGTTGGAGGAGTTTTTGCAGGAAAACATAGGATTTTTCCAGGAGCCTAAAGGAATACCACCTCAAAGGGAAGTGGAGCATGAGACACATTTGTTGCTTGAATCACATTACCAAATATTTGCAGCATATGAAGTGAATAAATAGTTTCAACAGTTGCTAGAGTAGGGAGTAATTCAACCAAGCACCTCACCTTGTGGGTAACCTATCATCATCATACCCAAGAAGAATGGGACTTAGTGGGTTTGTATCGATTATATACCTTTGAACAATATTACACTCAAGAATTGGTACCCTCTGCCTAGGATCGATTATTTGTTAGACCAGTTGTAGCATGCCAAATACTTCACCAAGTTGGATCTCAAATCGGGATACCACCAGGTACATTTCAAAGAAAAAGACACTTGGAAGACCACCTTCAAGATAAGGAAAGGTTTGTATGAATGGTTTGTCATGCCATTTGGTTTATGTAATGCACCATCTACATTTATGAGATTGATGAATGATGTATTGCGTGCATATTTAGATTCATTTGTTATAGTGTATTTGGATGATATATTTGTTTATAGATCTACCTTGGAGGAGCACATATCACATCTCAAGTAGGTGCTAGAGACTTTGAAAAATCACCAATTGTTGGCTAACCTAAAGAAATGTGAGTTTTCTCAACAATCATTCTTGTATTTGGGGTATGTGACTAGTGGAGGGGAGCAGAAGATATATACTACAAATATGGAGGCCATAAAAAAATGGTAAGTTTCTACTAATTCCACCAAAGTTAAGATATTTTTTGGGGCATCACAGTACCTATGGAAGTTCATAGCATCCTTTTTATTGGTAGTTGCATCACTCCATGCCATAACGATGAGCGGTAATAGTTTCTAGTGGGGAAAGAATAAGTAGAAAGCTTTAGATGAGATGAAATGAAAGATCAATTGAGCATCAATTCTTGCATTTCCTAACTTGAAGAAGACATTTGAAGTGGAGACAGATGCAAGTGGATATGCCATGGGAACAATTTTGATGCAAGGAGGTAAGCCAGTTTTCTATCATTTTGAGATGTTTCACGGGGGAGTTTTGAACTACCCTATATCTGATAAGAAACTCTATGTCATGGTTCAAGATGTTAAGAAGTGGAAGCACTATATGATGGAAAAAGAAACCATTATCCACACATATCACCAGCCACTACAATATTTGCAAGCCTTTTTATCCCCAATTCCTAGGGATAACTAAGGAGATGATGTCTCAAGGCCCTCAGGTTGCAGACATGGAGTACCGAGAGACAGCTTCACCAGTAATGTCCATTTGCACACACATTGACCCACCTATCCACCATAATTCTAGGTTCATCATGAGGATATCCATCATATCAAATGGCTTCCGGAAGACATCAGGTATTGCTCCATGAGGTACAAGCCAGGTATTATGGTGAGTGTCATTTCAAGATTTGAGGCATTTGAGTTTGTTGAATTTAAAACTGCTTTTGATTATGTAATGTTTGCTTTGAAATTATGTGCTTTGCCCTGTTTCACTTTGGTGGTTGACATTGTGCCCTAGTAAATGGGTCCCCCTTAGGGATAGGTTTTTTGTTGGGAGGTCCTCTTGATGATTCAGCATGCCATTACCGACTATACTTGTCACTTTCCATACTTCATCCCCTCATCTCCTTACCTTTTGGTATTTTCGGGTATACTGACCCAAGAAGGGATTCTCCCCCATTTCATGGGAAGAAGGGGTTGAAAGCCCAGAGGCTTGTAGATGAAAAAAGATAAAATCCAATCATGAACCTTCTAGATACCTGCCCAAGGATCTCGAGGACAATGAAATATCTCTCATAAGAAACTAATGGGACCCGTGAAAAATAACTAATACAAAATGCCAACTAAGGTGGAGCATGTGTGGGAATTGTTTTTCATGCTTAGGTAGAAGCCCCACACATGACTTCAACTTGGGGAAGCATGATGTGACCAAGGTAGAGTCAAGGTGGGAAATGTTTTTCATGCTTAGGTAGAAGCCCTACCTTGGCTTCAACTTGGAAAAATCTTAAAAATACAAAAGGAAATAAAAGGGATTGGAAAAAGGTTTCATTGAAAAAGAAGGTGCAACACACCCTCTACAAAGGAACCCATAAATGAGATACTATAATCTCTTGTATGTCATGAACCCCTTGCCCAAGATTATTTCCCCCATCCATATCACTTTTTCCACATGTCTTAGAGAGGGGCCCACTTGGGAAACGCTCCTAAACTTGAGGTACAATTCACCCAATACGTCTCTTTGTCAAATTTCCCATACCTAAGCTTATAAAATTGCATAGGGTATTTCATCACTTGTTTATTTTGATGAAGTAGTTTTTGATGTACATTCCTAGATGGCTATTTTATTGACTTGATGTACTTATCATGATGCATTTGAATTGAGATCCTTGGAGGGCATATTCATTGTCTTTGCAGGACCTAGTTGATGGATAGTTTTGGAAGAACAAGCCAAGCTTGGACTTCCTTGGGGCTTGAATCCCATAGTTTGGATACCATGGCCCATGCACTGAACGATGATACTAGCTATTGGAGGCCTAAGGAGACACCATGGAGGACCTAGCCCAGCCCTTTGTTAGCCCAAAAATTTCCTCTTGAGGCTAAAATGTCACTTTTAAGTAGGTTGACATCACCCTAGGGCTAGTGTTGTGGTGGTGTTGTTGTTGTTTCTTAACACTTGGAATATTTGGATGGACATGAGTATATTGAAGATCATAGCACTTGAGGAGAAGGCCTTTGTAGGTCCAACGTGTCATCTCCAAGCCCAACGTCCTTCTCTTGATGCCAAAATGTCATTCTAGAAGAGGGAGGATGTCACTTTAGGGTTTCTTGTGTGCATTTTTAAAGTTAAATTTGAATTTTATAATGTAAAGGGGGGAAGTAAAGGTTCTTGACCCCTTACTTTGTGGTTTACCCTAAAATTAAGTGGAAAAATACTTTTAGGAGGATTTGTATAAATAAGAATCATTTCATTTCATTTTTATCGTAGCTCTCCCATTGTGAGAAGACTAGTGGCTGAAATTTGCGCCCTACTTATGCAATTTGGTATCTCTCTCTTGTGCAAATGATTTTTAGTGAATTGTTTAGCTAAGGTGGTGCGCACCTCTTGGAAACTTCTTCTCTTGCTTATGAATGGTAATTTCTTGGTGACCTAGGGATTGTTCTTTCATCTCTCTTGGAATTAGTAAGGAAAATCTGAAATTGTTAGTCCTTCTTGATTGTTTCATGATTATTTTTGGTTGAAACCCTAGGAGGAGTATAAGTGCATACACCCTCCATTAAGCTTCATCTCATTTTCTAGTTTACAATTCATTTATTGCAAGGTTGCTAGGAGGAGTACAAGGGTGTACACCCTCCTAGATATACCTTAGTTTGATTTGCATTCCCTAGGGAGTAATAGGATTTACACCCCTAGGGATTTTGTTAATCTAACTCATGCTTTTCAAGACTCCATTCACACAAATTTTGAAGGAAATAATATGAAGTTTGCATTGGAGAAATAAATTGTTTTCATTGGTAAACGTGATTTAGAGAGATATTGATATTGTTCAAGTTGGGATCTATTCTTGACGCTTTGAGGTTGCTAAGGCCTCTAGGGAGTCTAGGTTTTCTTAGTATTCTTGGATATATAACTAAACAAAAGCTACAGCCATTAGGGTTGCAGCAAATTTCTCTCTTTTTTATTTATAACTCACATTTCAACCGTCAAAATTTGCTAGCAAGCTGCCATAATAATCTACTAGTCTTAGTGCACTTTTTTGGGTGGTTTACTTGCTTGTTTTGTGGGTTGAAATTTTCTGTTTTAAAAATAGTTTTCTACAGACATAAGGCTGATAATATATATCTGCAATACTTGTTGATAAAAACCTTATTTCATCGCTAAAGTCCTATGCTTTCATACTTGAGTTACTCTAGTTATTGCTAGCTTATATCTTGCATCATTTACCTGACTTTTAGCATTTTGTAGTAGATGTAATAATAATTTCCTTGCTGATATATATTTCTGTTGACTGATGCAAATAGGGACAACAAGCTTAACTTACTTGTCCATTGGATTGTTTATCTTGTATCTCATATTTTCTTGTGTCTCGGGAAGGTACAATCATCTTCTGTAGGTACTTAATTTCCTTGGAAACTATTAACCACTTCTGAGACTCTTTTCCAAGTCATATTCCACTTAGTAACTTGACATATAGGGGCATCACTTCCATAGTCTCACTTTCCATATCATTCCCTCCTAGTGTCACTCGGGATTCCCCCCCTAAGTTGGATTTTTCCTTCACTAAAGTGAGGGGAGGGTTTATCTGAGGTGACAGTGGGTAAAATCTCCCACTGTTATCTCCATATTGTGGATTGGATCGGGATTTTCCCAACCTATAGTTTGCGCGCTAACATTTTGGTGTTGTTTCCAGGGAGGATTTTGAATCTTGTTCTGTGCCCTAATGACACTATGGCAAGCTACCATCCCAAAGCCTTTACCCCTAGCTTCCATGACAACTCCACTTGAAGGATGTTCCCCTTCCACTGTTGATGAGATCTTGTTGAAGCCCATCTAGTGACTCCACCTTCCCAGAATCCACCCTCCCTCGAGACTTTTCCTCCTAAGGTTTACTGAAGAAGGACTCCTCTCAAGTCTCATTTTGTCAAAAACCTTTTCCAAGGTACCCTTCCCCTTACTCCAATGGATCACTCTTGGGAAGCAGACCTTTACAAACCCTTGAACATGGCCACCATTCATGGATACCCAAATACAATGCCAAAAGAGTCTCACAAATGGTTGCAAAAGTTTCCAGGAAATAATGTGATCACTTTTGACTATAATCTCTATGTCATGGGCAGAGACATGGAAAATGTAGAAGTGGAACATGAGGATGCAACAATGAAGCTACTAGCCTCATCATTGACCGAAGGTGCTCAGATATGGTTAAGAGGACTTCCTGATAATCACATAACATATTATGAAGACTTGGCCAAGTTATTCAAGAACAGATGGACAGCAAATAAAGACAACAAAATGTGTGTAGCTTAGTTCAATCAGATAAAGAAGAAGGAGAATGAGATAGTGAGTGAATTTGACAACAGGTTTGGCATGTTGTATAGTCAAATCCCGATAGATCTACGTACTACATATGCAGTTGTTTATCTCCTTTATATGAATGCATTTGATGGAAAATTTCATTTCATCTTGAAGGACAATAAGCCCACCACCTTGGCTCAAGACAAAGAGTATAATGCAGAAATTGAAGAGAATATTCTTGACTCCATTTGACCCCTTTCAATATCCTCATGCCAAGACTAAGCAAAGAAAAAATATTCCAGTAGCAATGATCTAGACCAAATTGCTCTCTTGAATCAAAAGATAGACTAGATGAGTACTCAGTTTGTCTAAGCTCAGAATCATATCATGGGTTGATTAACCACCTTGGAAAGAAATCAATCTAATTCCTGACCTTAGTTTTCTAGACAACAAAGAGATGCCATAGGGTGGAATCCGAGGCCTCAACAAGAGGAAAAATCGCATGACACGTTGAACCTGGTTGGAATGGTCAACACAAAAGAGACATTGTGGTGTTCACCGTGTCAAGAACCTCACTGAGAGGATGAATGTCCACGATGAGATGAAGAGTCTCCTGATAGTATGAAATTCATGATTATGATATGTAACTTCCAATAGGAAGAGGTCACATAGGAAAATATTGATGAGGCCAGAAGAAAGGGGGAAATATAAGGAATACTTTGGGTGTTAAACCAGTTGACAGATGATCAGAGGAAGGAATTGAGGAAGAGAGAATTTTTGAAATACACTAGAATAAATAAAGCTTCGGTTCCTCCATCACAACCTTCCACTCCACCTCATCGAGAATCAATCGCTCCTTTCCAATCTACAGAGAAGGTGGTCCCACCACTTCCACCTCCAGTACATGATTTTATTCCAAATTCAACTCCAACAAAATATGAGATTCAATTGAACATAGACATTGCAACCATGGTTGGGAAGTTGAAGATGATGGTCCATGTAACAAAGATGTAAAAAATTCCTTCTATGAGGAGGGAAATCTTGAAGTTATTACAGGTACCAATTGAGAAAGAGGACCCTCCAATCATTTTGAACACCATTTATCTTGATCGAAAAAGGGACAGTAACCCTCCCTTCTATCTTTCTTTGGGCATGAACAACCTCCGCTCAAACAATTGTATGTTGGACTTCAAGGCCTCAACAAATTTCATGTCCTTGAAGGTGATGGAGAAACTTGGATTAAATATGACCCAACCATATGGAAATGTTTGTGGCATCAATTCTAAAAGGGTCAAGGTTTATGGGATATGTGAAGATGTTGAAGTTTACCTAATTGATTTCCCTCATATCAACATCCTTATGAATATAGTAGTGATTGACATTCTGGATGCTTAGGGAATGCTTCTATCAAGAAGTTGGTCCACTTCTCTTGGAGGATTTCTCAGTATGGATCTCACCCATGCGCATATTCCCATGGGAGATGGCACTTTTGAGATCTTATATAGTTGAGAGTGGGATGAAAAGCATGTGATGGACCCCAATGGTCCTGATTACACCAGTGAGTGTGACTTTGATGAGGTTCCAAATACCATTGAGTATGATCCACAAGACCTACCTTTCATGCACGAGGACTGCATAGATACACTACTCCCAAGGATAGATGAATACAAGGAAACACTTTTGAAGTTCCAAGGACAAGAGCCATGGTCCATCCATATATTGAAGAAAGAAGATAAAAGAAGCAAAGAACTTGAATAATCCATTAGAAATGCACTCAACACGAAACGTCCTTCATATCCTTACATCGATAATATACCTTACATCAACTACATTGAAGGAAGTCTTGTGTTCATGTGGGATAAGAGGAATGAAAAGCCTAAATATGACCAGAAGGATGACAACGCTTGGCTTGGTCCTTACATCATCAAGAAGAAGTCTGCGAAAGAGGAGTACTACTTGACATCTTTGGATGGGAGAAATATGTCATTACTAGTGGATGGCTCTCTTATCTTACCCTAAATCTAAGACACTTGACTTATTTAGGGCCCATAGACCAAGTAAATAGGTAGGTCATCTTGATTTTCTTGCATTTGCATATTGATTTCTCATGGTAGTTTAGTTGCATTTCATTTTTCATTTTTCTCTACTTGCATATTGCTTTCATCATATTACATGTTTAGTTTATAAATTTTTGAAAAAACGTAAATTTTTCTTTCTAGATTAGTTGTTATTTTGAGATTTCATATATATGGATGAAGGGTGATAGAATCACCCTAGATTGTACCGTTTTATGTTTTAGTGTAGGCATAGGTCCACTAGGATATGTTGCAGTTCTCATGCACTCTATGGCAAGTACATGTCCCCAAGTAGGATCCAGATGTTATCCCCGGTTCCTAGGGATAACTAAGGAGATGATGTCTCAAGTCCCTCGGGTTGCATACATACAGTACCAAGAGACAACTTGACCAGTAGTGTCCATTTTCACATAGAGAGACCCATCTCGCCACCACAGTTCCAGGTTCATCATGAGGATATTCATCATATCAGCTGGCTTCTGGAAGACATTTGGTATTTCTCCATGAGGTAGAAGCCAGGTATTATGGTGAGTGTCATTTCAATATTTGAGGCATTTGAGTTTGTTGCATTTAAAACTACTTTTGATTATGTAATGTTTGCTTGAAAATTGTGCTCTTTCCCCTAATTCACTTTGTTGGTTGACATTGTGCCCTAGTAAATGGGTCACCCTTAGGGATAGGTTTTACTGGGAGGTCCTCTTGATGATTCATCATGCCATTCCTGGCCATACTCATCACTTTCCACACTTCATCCCCTCATCTCCTTACCTTTTGGTATTTTTTGGGTATTCTGACCCAAGAAGGGATTGTTCCTCATTTCATGGGAATAAGGGGTCGAAGGACCAGAGGCTTGTGGCTGGAAAAATATAAAATTCAATCATGAACTTTCTATATGATCGCCAAAGGATCTCGAGAAAAATGAAATGTCTCTCATAAGAAACTTATAGGACCCGTGAAAAATAACTAATACAAAATTACAACTAAGGTGGAGCATGTGTGGGCACTAGTTTTCATGCTTAGGTAGAAGCCCCACACATGAATTCAACTTTGGGAAGCATGATGTGACCAAGGTAGAGTCAATGTGGGAAATTTTTTTCATGATTAGGTAGAATCCCCAACTGGCTTCAACTTGTAAACATCTTGAAAAGACAAAAGTCAATGAAAGGGCTTGGAAAAAGGTTGCATTGAAAACGAAGGTGAAGCACACCCTCTACAAAGGAACCCATAAATGAGATACGATAATCCCTTGTATGTCATGAAACCTGTGCCCAAGAGTCTTTCCCCCATCCATGTCACATTCTCCACATGTCTTAGAGAGGGGCCCACTTGGGAAACACTCCTAAACTTGAGGTACGATTCACCCAATAGGTCGCTTTGTCAAACCTCGCATACTTAAGCTTGGAAAAATGCATAGGGTCTTTGAGCACTTGTTTATTTTGATGAGGTAGTTTTTGATGTAAATTATTATATGGATCTTTTATTTACTTGATGTAATTATTATGATGCATTTGACTTGATATCCTTGGATGGAGTATTCATTGTCTTTGCAGGACCTAGTTGATGGACAATTTTTGAAGAACAAGCCCAGCTTGGGATTCCTTGGGGCTTGAATCCCACAAGTTGGATACCATGGCCCATGCATTGGATGATGATACTACTATTGGAGGCCCGAGGAGACATCATGGAGTACCTATCCCAACATATTTCTCTTGCGGCTAAAACGTCACTTTTAAGGAGGTTGGCATCACCCTAGGGCTAGGGTTGTGGTGGTGATGTTATTTTTGCTTGACACTTGGAATATTTTGATGGAGAGGAGTACCTTGAATATCATAGTTCTTGAGGAGAATTCCTTTGGAGGCCCAATGTGTCATCTACAAGCTCAACGTCCTTCTCTTGATGCCAAAACGTCACCCTAGAAGAGGGATGACGTGACTTTAGGGTTTCTTATGTGCATTTTTAAAGTTAAATTTGAATTTTATAATGTAAATGGGAAAAGGAAGGGTTGTTCACCCTTTATTTTGTGGTTTACCCTAAAATTAAGTTGACAAATACTTTTAGGAGGATTTGTATAAATAAGAATCATTTCAACAATGTTCAGAAAAACCACAGTGTTGTTAATGGATTGTCGATGTTTCAGATCCATATCAGGATCCATCTTCAGGACAAGAAGGCTGGAATATAATTGAATAGAGAAGCTTAATATAAATACTAAAGGAAAAGAAGAAATCCTAAAGGTAGGCTAGGGAGAACCCTAATTTTAATTAATTTGATTTAAGTTTTTCAAAATTTATTTATTTTTAGGTTTTAATTTAATTTGAAACTCTCTTCTCTTTTAAATAAAAAGCTAAGTAATAATTATAATGATTTAGATTTAAAGTTTTTTTTTAATGTTTTGAGTAAATTTGAGTTAATCAAAATTATATGTTTTTAGGTTTTATTTTCATTAAAAAAAATATATTTTCCTTTCTTTAAAATTTTATATTTTAATGTTGTTTATAAATAGGGTCAATTTTTTTTATTTAATAATTACACTGAATTAGATTAAATTTTTTTATGTTTGAGGATTAAATTAATGATTTTAAGTTTAATTAATAACTATTTTAGTAATGAATAGTTTTTGTTAATAATGTGTTAGAAAAATTAGAATTCTAAAATTTTTGAATTAAAAGTGTTTTTAATTTGAAATTAGAGTTTTCTATTAAGTTGATTATTTAATTATTATTTCTTTTTATTAAGGGGAGTCATTTTTTATTTAGTTCTAGGCCATTATCTCTATTAAGGTTGCTTGGATTTCTTTGGATTTCAAACGCTTCTCTAATGTGACGTTTAAATAGGTGATCTTCTTTTGACAAAATTTTTGTCTCTTCTAGGCACACATGGTGTTTTGTTTTCAGGGAGTGTTTTGCTAAGGCTGAGGTGTGAATGTGTTCATTATTTATGTCGGCTCCATTAGGGAAGTGATTGAAATCCAAAGAAATCCAAGCAGCCTTAATAGAGATAATGGCCTAGAACTGAATGAAAAATGGGTCCCCTTAATAAAAAAGAAATAATAATTAAGTAATCAACTTAATAGAAAACACTAATTTCAAATTAAAAACACTTTTAATTCAAAAATTTTAAAATTCTAGTTTTTCTAACACATAATTAACAAAAACTATTCATTACTAAAATAATTAATAATTAAACTTAAAATCATTAATTTAATCCTCAAACATAAAAAACTTTTAATCTAAATCATTATAATTATTAAATAAAAAAAGTTGACGCTATTTCTCAACAACATCTTAAAATATAAAATTTTAAAGAAAGGAAAATATTTTTTTTTTAATGAAAATAAAACCTAAAAACATGTAATTTTGATTAACTCAAATTTACTCAAAACATTAAAAAACCTATAGTTACTTAGCTTTTTATTTAAAAGAGAAGAAAACTTCAAATTAAATTAAAACCTTAAAAAAAAAAAAAATTTGAAAAACTTAAATCAAATTAATTAAAATTAGGGTTCTCTTTAGCCGACCTTTAGGCTTTCTTCCTTCCCTTTAGTATTTATATTAAGCTTCTCTCTTCAATTATAATACAGGCTTCTTGACCTGAAGATGGATCCTGATATGGATCTGAAATGTCGACAATCCATTAGCAACATTGTGGTTTTTCCGAACATTGCTGAAAATCCTCACCACAGAAATCTCATTGATAAGAATCATTTCATTTTTACCATAGCTCTCCCATTGTGAGAAGACTAGTGGCTGAAATTTGTGCGCTACTTGGGCAATTTGGTATCTCTCTCTTGTGCAAATGATTTTTGGTGATATATCTTGGTGAATTGTTGAGATAAGGTGGTCCGCACCTCTTGGAGACTTCTTCTCTTGCTTATGAATGGTAATTTCTTGGTGAACTAGGGTTTCATCTTGCATCTCTCTTGGAATTGGTAACGAAAAACTGCAATTGTTAGTTCTTCTTTCTTCTAGGGTGTCTAGGTTTGCTTAGTCTTCTTGGATATATAACTAAACAAAAGATACAGCCATTAGGGCTGCAGCAAATTACTCTCTTTTTTATTTATAAGTCACATTTCAACCGTCAAAATTTGCTAGCAAGCTGCCATAATATTCTACTAGTCTCAATGCACATTTTGGGTGGTTTACTTGCTTGTTTTGTGGGTTGAAATTTTTTGTTGTAGAAATAGTTTTCTACAGCCATAAAGTTGATAATGTATCTCTGCAATACTTGTTTATAACAGCCTTATTTCATTGCTAAAGTCATATGCTTTCATACTTGAGTTACTCTAGTTATTGCTAAATTACCTCTTGCATCATTTACCTTAATTTTAGCATCTTGTAGCAGATTTAATAATCATTTACTTGTTGATATATATATATATATTTTTACTACTTCAAATAGGGACAAAGAGCTTAACTTGCTTGTCCATTGGATTGTTTAGATTGTATCTCATATTCTCTTATGTCTCGGGCAGGTACAATCATCTTCTGTAGGTACTCAATTTCCTTGGAAACTATTAACCACTTCCAAGAATCTTTTCCAAGTCATCTTCCACTTAGTAATTTGACCTATAGGGGCATCACTTACATATTCTCACTTTCCATCTCATTTCCCCCTAGGGTCACCCGGGATTTCCCCCTTGTGTTGGATTTTTCCTTCACTAAAGCGAGGGGAGGGTTTATCCAAGGTGAAAGTGGGTAAAATATCCCACCGTTATGTCCATCTTGTGTATTGGGTTGTTCTTTTCCCAACCTACAGTTTACGCGATATCATGCCTGAAGTAAGATTCAACAAACAAGACATTACAAGTGGATGGGTCTTTTGCATAAATTTCAGCTAGTCATCAAGTATAAGAAGGAAAGAAAAAATAAGTTGGCATACCTAATTTCATGTCCACCCACATTCAAGATTACAGTTTTGGGAATTCTTATGCACATGGAGCCTTTTACCCATGATGCATACAAACAGGCATACACAGAAGATGAGTACTTTAAAAACGTGGTTCAGCATCTACATGGCCAAATTCATGTAGAAGAAGGTGATTGTAAGGCTCACTATCATCTCTAGAAGGGGTTACTCTACAATATAGATAAGCTCTACATTCCTAAAGGTGAAATATTACAACTTATCAAAGAGTCTCACACCTCCAAGGTTGTAGGACATTTTTGTGTTTGGAAGACAGTTGCTAACTTACAAAGGTATGTGTACTAACCCAAAATGCAAGATGATGTGGCATGATATATTAAAGGATGTATACTTTGTTGTACCAACAAGACTAGTAACAGAAAGCAAGGTCTATACCATCCCTTACCTGTACCAACTCGATCTTGGGAAAGAGTGTCCATGTATTTTTTGGGAGGAGTACCATCAACTAGGAGGTGACATGACTGTATTTTGTGGTAATTGGTAGGTTCAGCAAGATGTGCATTCTTATTCCTTGTAAAAAAACCATCAAAGGACAAGAAGCAACAAACATGTTGTTTGAACAGATCTGGGTTCACTTTGGGATAACAGGGAGCATTATATCATATAGGGATACCACATTTCTCAGTGATTTTTGGACTACACTTTGGGAGAATATGAACATTAAGTTGAAAAGATCTACAAAGACAGATGGTTAGACAGAAGTATTCAATAGGAATTTGGTGCATCTTTTGAGGGGTTACAATCAGAAGCATTTGAAGAACTAGGATGAAAAAATGATCTATATTCAACACTCATATAATATAGCAATCCATACTTCTACCAGTAAGTCCTCTTTTGAAACTTTCTTTGATTATTTTTCTTCTTTCCCTTGGATGTTTTTTATGGAAAACAAGGATGTGTTAGGGAACACATCATAAGAGAAGCACTTAGAGTAGAGAAATTCATTGAAAATATTAGTCAGACCCATTTGCAAGTACATGATATGTTGAAAAGGTCACAGGAAAAGTATAAGGCCATGCATGATCAACACAGAATTGAGAAGTCAATTAAAGTGGGAGATAGGGTTTGATTACAACAAAACAAGGAAATACTACAGAGTCCTGGTAAGAATATCAAGGATCTACAGTATGTTCCTTTTCGGGTATTGGATAAGGTCAAAGATAATGCCTACAAACTCAATCTACCCCCATACATGCACATTTACTCAGTAGTAAAAGTGGAGAATTTAAAACTATATGAGTCTTCCATGTTGGATCAGGAGGTGGAGTGGGTCCTACCTACCATAGAGGAATTAGCCCCAAATGCTCAGGAAGAGTTGGAAGAAGACACAGTTTTGTAGAGGGGGTCCATAATTACCAGACAGGGTTATCATGACCTTTGGTGGATTGGGTTGAAAGGACAACTTCCAAGCAAAGGAAAATGGTACTCTAGGGAGAAGGTAGAGGAAAATTTTCCTCACCTCATTCAATAAAGATTTTGGGGACCAAAATCTTCCCTTAATGGGGAGGTATGATCTAGATTGGATCTTCATATAATTTTTCATCTATCTTGATACTTTTTGGGTGGAAACTATTGGAGGAATAGACTTAAAGGGCCATTTTAGTGGCAAATCCCAATTCGGAAAATTGGGGTCCAGAATCTTTTGGATCCATTTTGAGGCATTAAACAATATTTTTTGGGTTACATTTTATAAAACTCATGCATGCATACTTAGCAGTGTTCTACAATCTTAGACCTTTCCAGTGGTGTATAAATCACCTCAATCGAATCTCATATACGAAAAATATGCCTCTTGCAAGTTGGTCTACCTTGTTGACCACCATGGTAAGAGTGGATGCCATATCAACCCCCATTAATAAAATGTGTGGGGATATCCACATGTTTGTTTTCAAGAATATTTTAGAAGGTCTAAACCTAATCATTAATTGAGGATTGAGAAATTCAAAACCTTAACCCTAGACGTCTATAGGGCTATGTTAAATATTGGGCCACTAGAAGGATAAGGGTTCCATTCTTTTGTATTTTACTTGTTACAAATCTTAGCAGAGCATGCAAGGACTATGATTTGAGAGAATAAAAAAGGTAGGAATAAGAGTTTGTATTATCCATTCAGGTCACATAGTAATAGACATCTCCATAGTGAGTGCCCCCCTTTCTTTGTACTTGCATTTCATTATTGAAGAAAAGGGGGAAAAGCATAGGCCTCACCTTCTAGTTGGGTTTTCTCCCATATTGGGTTTCCCAAGATACATATAGTGTTCATTTGTGTGGATGGTGTGTTATTTTTCTCTACATTCATTAATCACACTACAAGATAGAAAAATGTTATATGGTCTTCCAAGGAAAATGATTTTTCATGGTCGAATTTGGGAAGAATTATTTTAGGATGCTTAGGTAGATCATGAAGTTTCCCCCCTAAATTGAGAGCACCTTGGGACATGAATGTAGGCATACAAGGTTGGTCTCCATTCATTTGATGATTGAGTAATTACTGCAAAATTTTGTAGGCTCGGCTGTGAAGCTCAAGATTTGGGGTTGAGGAATGTGTAGTGTGAGATGAAGATGGGGGTGATGGTGGGATTTGTATATAGGTTTGGGAATATAATAAAGAAAAATTTCCACTAAATATTCCAAAGAATCAACCAAAATTTCATGTTCAATTTGAATGTGGTTTCTACGAGTTGGTTTATGTATGGGCAACAAATGTGCAATATGGAGATTTCCAATATATCGGGCATATGACTAGGTGAGATGACATAAATCATTTACCTTTGGATGAAAAACCATGTAAATATGTTTAGTAGGTGGCTTAGGATTCTCAAAAGAAGTTGTATTTTTGTCAAACATATTCTCTAGATCTAAGTTATCACCTCAATTAGGGATATTGTTGGGTTGGGATTCACAGATTGAAAGTTTAGATTGATGACCGCATGAAGAGTGGGTATTTCTACCAGCCATACAATTTAGGCCCTCCTTCTAGAACCAATTTTGTTGATAGGGAAAAAGTGGCATTCTCAATAGCAAGGGTTCTCTCCTATGTAATGTCCCAGTTAGACCTCACACCATTTGGAATAGTGAACCCATTCGGATGTTATCCTAACAGTCATTACTATTGTGATGTAAAATGAAGGGTTGAATGAAAAATGTTGATTGATTTATAATCTATATGGAGAATGTAGTCCTATTTTATCTATCCTAGCTAGGAGTGTGTCTTAACTAGTAAATACAAGGCTAATTATATATATTCTTGTTGTTACTTCTAGAATGGAAATCTCAAGAAACAAAGTAAAAACATATACTTATTTATGAACATTAAAAAAATGCATAAAATTGTGTTCTCAAATCTATGTTCACAACCTCACATTCACCATTCCAAAGCAATTTTTTTAGAAAATCAAAGAAAGAATATAAATTCATATAGAAAATTCTATAACATATACAACCTTATAGTGGTTATGGTCAAACCAAACAAGCATAAGAATAATTTCTCAGTACCTATCACTAGAATCCAATATTTTCCTCAAAATTGTCCCTAAGGGCTTCTTCTCATTAAAATTCATAAAAATGTTTACAAACTTCCAACAACAAAAATCCCTCTTCTCGAGTGATCGATTCCCTTTTATACCTTTTCTATAACTGCCTTGTGAACTCTTGGACATTCTTTTTGTTAGTTATAACTCTTCAGTTTCTTTCTTAGTAGTTATTGTTTCCCTGTACAATTACATTCTTTTAATTTTCCCTAGGCTTCCAAAATGGATTTCAAGGGTCAAAACATTGAGAGTTAACAATAATTAATGATCTTCCTTTTGAAAGGTAGTGGGCCCATATTTTTTTGTCGTTGATTTGTCATTATATGTGTAGAAGATCATTCATCTGGATATTGTGTTACCTTGACAATTTCATGTTCAATGTTTTCTTGAATTTGACCTTTCATTATTTCCACATCAAATCACCTTGCTTGCATAAATCGCATTCTCAACTAAATTTACCACCATTCCATCAAAATAATAATGTTTGATAATAATGAATCAAGGCATATTCATACTAAGTTGAAATAATTATTACCTATTTTGACTCTCGCATGGAAGGAATATACCTGGAAGTGTTGAGCTTACTCTACTCAAAGAAAGAAAAGCATTATTTTTCACTACATTGTTACAACAATTATCAATTAATAATACCTATGAAGACAAAAATTTCATTTGATTTGTTTAAGTATAGTTCATTTCAAATTTCGATGATAATGGGTTTTCTAGGCAAAATATTGAGTGAAACTCATAGCAGAAAAACCTCATTCGTGTCAGGTGAAACATTGGTTGCAAAGTAATGCCATTTATAATTATTGGGTGACAATTACACTTTCAACGGTCTCTAAATTGAACTTTAAAAACCATGAAAACTTCAAAAGGATGAGTGAAAATCCGCTTATTAGAGATAGAAAAAAATTTAAGCGGAAGGAAAACTGAAATATGAACTTCAATGAAAGCTTGAGAATAACCTTGATGCACTTAATTAATCATGGGACATGGATTAGTTTTTCATCGGTGGGATTTACACACTTTTTTGAAGTGACTTTACAACTTTTTATTTTAATTAAACTGATTTTTTTCTCCAATCATTGAAGCATATTTTCCACTTTTCCTTTTAGTGGAGCACGCTCCTGAATTTTGATCGGAGTTAGAATTTCACCTTTCTTTGGAGTCATATTTCACTTTCCACTTTGATCAAAGCCAAAGTTTAACTCCACAAGGATTTTTGGAGGACGATTTCAAATTTCAAATAAACTTTTGGTAGAGTTCATATTTCACTTCCAATGAAGTTAAAATTCTACTTTTGAGTCTAATAAAAACCTGAAGTTTAACTCCACGAGCATTTTCATAGGACAATTTCAAATTTCAAAGAAATCAAAGTGCATGCACTCCTTTGATGATTAAACTCCAACATGGAAGACTTGTGACTTTGATGGTAGAGAAAGTGGAGTTTCAACTTCGATAAAATAAAACTTTGCTCTGATGTGCAATTTTGTAACATCCCGYTGCTGCACGCACTAGCGGATTTATTCTTTGAGGAAACTTTTGTGAGAGTGATCCAGTTCTTTATAATATTGGTTTTTTTTATTATGATTATGAGATATTTTGAATTTGATGATATGTTATTTTTTTTGTATTTACATCGACGGGTGCTCTTGACTAGGTTCTCCTGGGTGTGAAGGACTCTGGACGTTGACAATGTCGAGGCATCAATGAAACTCCTTGGACTCCAAATCAAGTTAGGGAGTGGACTATTATGGTTTGAATGTTGTTGATGTGACATATGTACATATTATTAGATATTATGATGTTGATTGTTATTGCTGACATGATTCATTGATGGATGCAGGTTGACGATAGGTTGCTGACTAGACTCACATTTGGAGTAAAGGGGTCACGCACGACAAATAGAGACATTGAGGGAGAGATGTGGAAGACTCCCTGCCACAGCCTCCTAGCACTCTCGTCGTGGCTCGAACTGTAGGTTAACAATTACCTAGTTCGAGATATCCAAGATGTTGTGAGGGTTGACTGTGACA
This sequence comes from Picea engelmannii, assembly GCA_009831015.1. Taxonomy (NCBI): domain Eukaryota; kingdom Viridiplantae; phylum Streptophyta; class Pinopsida; order Pinales; family Pinaceae; genus Picea; species Picea engelmannii. The sequence goes on from ML782833.1 coordinate 640,895, forward strand.
ATCGCTCACGATGATTCTAAGGGGTGCGCAATAAGGCATGGTCCTTGTTCCTTAGAGGCCCTTAGTCTCCCACAAGATCACCTGACGAAGTATTGACTCCAGGGGTTTGACGTCTACCAAGTTCAGTCAAGAGGCGAGTGGCACCCTTGGAGCATGTAGTGTGTCTTGAAGGGCATATCATGCAAATAAAATAGAATGAGGTGAGTGGCACCCTTGGAGCACGTAGTGCGTCTTGAAGGGCACGTCGCGATTTTAATTGTGGTAAGTTAATAAACCTAGTGCCTAGAAAACTATGCCTCCTTAGGACATGGTCGACCTTAAAATAGATGATGGTTTGAGTAAAGTTTAATAACTAAAATTTCCCTTAAAAAATTTCGCCCAGCCTAGTGAAATTAAAACCTAGGTCTAAGTAGAACATGTGAACAAAGAAAAACTACTAGACATGTAACAACAAGGGGGGTAAGAAATTCAAACTTTAATTATTAAAGTAAAAATTATAATGGAGGATTAAATTTATTAAAAGGGTAAATGGTTTTTTTTGTCTACACTTGCTAATTCTGATTTTCAGTTAAAAAGAAAAAGGGGGAAACTTAAAGAAAATGGGAAACTTAAAGAAAAAGGGGAATGTCTAACCTAGTAAGGAATCTAGCCTTTGGAACTTTCTATTTATGAACTCAACTAGGAATTAAGTAAGGTGTAAGTCATTTAAGAATTGTAAGGGAATAATGGGACACCGAGGAGCGTTTTTAGGAACGCTTTTAGGTGAGTGAGAAAAATAGGCAAATTTAATTAATTAATAAAATTGATTTTCTGGTGCAACTAGGGGATCGGGCGACATGTGTATGGGGGAGGTTTTTCCTAATTAAATAAATGAAAAAGGAATCTAATGAGGGTTTGGGAAACTAATCACTTGAAAAACTCTATAAAAAGGATGGTTGGGGAGGAGTATGGATCACCTTGGGCTTGCGTAAGGTTATGCTGCCGAAATTTTACCTTGACTGAACTTTTCTTGTGGGAGTTGGGGATACCCAGCTCGGACAACGAGTGGTAGCTCAACCTTGCGAGGTGATATGGGAAGCTAGCATTCTTTGGTATTATGTGTGTGGCCCCTTTGCAGCTTGGGGGGCTCATGGGGAAGAAGTGTACCCCTAGTGTTGGTTGGGAGGTATCGGTGAGGTTTCGCGGTTGGCAAGTGGGAGATGGACGGAGCACAGGCACAGGACAATGACTTTGGTTTCCTCGCCATTAGCTACGGTATGCTTTTGTAAATTTGTATTAAAAAGGTAGTTAGTTTTCTGTATAGGAATAACCTCCATGGAAAATTACGCGTGTGTAAGTTGCATGTAAAATATTAATTTAATTTATGTATATGAATATCGATAATGGTGATTGTTGAAGATAAATTTTGGACCGTAGTTGTGAAATGTATTTCAGATGGAAGAACCTTCTCATTGTCATTGCCATGGCCTTGACATATATATGCATAGGTTGTTTATTTGATTCTAATCGGTATAAGATGTGTTTTGTTAAATGGTATTCTCCATGTTTCGCTCAGAGGAGTTTATGTTGCATAAAATTAATTTCTGGTAGTGCTGCAAGAAATGTCTAAATGCATAATATATTACTGTGGTTGTTCTTCCTGTGGCGTGGCATTGACAGTGTCTATTTGGATATTATTTCACTGGTTTTATTCTTCCTCCAATGCAGCCATGAAAATGTCTAAGTTGAAGATTAACTTACTGCATTTATTTTCCCTGTGGCGTTGTAATAGAAGTGTCCTTGATTATTATTTCTTGTGATTTTTTCCCAATATCCGATGCCGAGTATTCAACATTTTTTACCTATCATTATCATTATCTTCTCTTCACTTGGAAACTAGAAACAATTTTAATCCTTCATGTGCTGGCTACGTCACTCAGAACCTTTAATTTCAACTGATTTCTGACATGTCATTGCATGGGACACGAGGAGCATAGTGTTATCCCTTCAACGCAGAAATAATTCAGCATGTTTGGTAAACCCTAGCCTTTGTGAGCATTGATTTTTCACGGATCGAACCTGATAGATGATGATCAGTGCATGAGCCCTCCATAAAGCAGTGTCATACTTTCGTGGAACCCAAATGTTATTTGGATAAGCAGAGGTTTGACGTCTCCAGATTTTATATGCTACAATATATCTACTGAACCCATCGAAAGATAATGAGATGATCTATGTCATGATCTGATCTTTTGTTAATTTCTTTTTCCACACTAAATCTTGTTGTATGTGATTCAAGACTCCCCAGTCAGAATATTAATACTAAAAGATCTACAAAGCACACTTAGTACTTCATGTTTAATGTTGGGCTGCAATTTTTTATGCCCTTGGTCTATCTAGTATTTGACAATGCACTTAAAGTCTTAAAATATATGTCGTTCAATGTTACAAAATTTATGTTTCTCTAAAAGGTTAGCCAGGCGAGAGATTAAGAGTTTGATTGGGATTTGGAAAAAGTTTGATTACTAAAATCAATTAAAGGAGCTAAAAACACAAAGAACTTCTTTCCGCACTTGCCCCGTAGGCTATTGTTATCATGGATGTTAAAATCATTTCTTTTCTTCCTGTGTTAAACCAATCTAGCGTTTTTTCTTTAGACCTATTTGTGTCAATGTAAGGAAGTTTGGGTCATTTCACCAGGATTTAATTTCCCTCTCTCCCACAGTCTGACTGTTGTCTCACTCGGATAGGTGTGATACCATGTCGCACTTACCATGTTGCACCTGTAATACACAGTGTTAACTGATGCATCAAATCGTGGTCCATCTACGCTCGGATCTTATCCTTCCTTTAATAACCACCCAAAAATTTTGATGCAGTTACAGAGTTTTTATTATTATTTTACAAAGTTTCTAAAAACGCCCAAAAGATTTAAATATTGAGTGGATCAATTAGGTTTTTTCACGGTAGTAATTATAATTATCAATCTCGATGTCTATGACGTAAATGACTGAGATTGAAAACAAGCATGTTCATATTTTTACTTTGCTCTTAAATTCCTTTTGGGTGGTGCTTTTGATTGAAGTCATCCCGATATTACCTTATACTAGATATAACTAGATCAGAATAAATATAATTATATCATTTTGTTTGGTGCAGTTATATTCTTTAAAATAAATTTCCATATGAGTTTAGTTTTGGTATTACTTGAAGAAACTTTCATATGAGTGTTTGGTATTAGTTTTTCTTTTACAGACATGTTTTAATGATGTTTAGAGAGTTAAATATGAGTGTTTGGTAGTAGTTTTTCTTTTATAGTCATTTTAATTATGTTCATAGAGTTTAATATTTAATTGAATTGATCAGTTAGGTTTTTTTTTTTCAGTTAGGAATTATAACTGCTCCAATAATGGTTGTGGAGATTGTAGTTGCCTTAATGGAATTTTCCTTAGTTTTTCTGGCACTCAGTAAGCCATGCATTGTTTTAAGTAAGGCATTGTTTATTTATATTTTAAGAAAAGCACTCATGTATTTTGTTTTTCAGAAAATCATTATTGTATTTAAGTTAAGTGACGCAAACCCCCTTCCCTCCAAAGTGTTGATTGACCTCCCGGTCTTGGATAGTTTACAACACTAAGTTGGAGAGAATCCTTGGGTCCTTGCATGCACCTACAACAACTCTACCCACATGCACAGTTTTCTTCTGCAAGTGACCACGGCTATGATCGTGGATCTATCTCTTCACAGTTCAGACTTCAGGGATATCCTGAATCCTTCCCTCAGCTTTTCTCGAAGCATTCTTCTTCGAGTTTCTGAACTCCCGCCACACGTCTCTTCAGAGTCGTTGGCCCCACTATGGTTCGGACTTCACAACCTCGCGAAATTCTAGGCCTTCCATCCACAAACCTATGAAATTTTTGATTCTCGAACTCCTTAATCTATCGCCATGTTCCTCTCTCGTGATCAACGGCTGAGATTGAATTGTGACTTCGGATTTCGTGACTCTGCTTTTGTCAAGTCTCCAAAATTGTTGAATCCCAAAGTACCGAAACAATTCGGGATTATCCTCCTCGTAGTTCTCTTAGATCCGATGGTATGGAACCATTCATCTCATTCGAGAACAAATTTTGTTCACTGAATTTAGTGAAGATTTCGGGGATCTCTCTCTTTTGAGATTTTCGCCACTCTTCCTCCTGAGCTTAACTTACTTGACTTCTTCTGGACACTTCCTTCGACACTTAGTTGAAATATCGATATGTGCACGTCGTGCAACAAATCTTCTTCCACAGTCGACTACTCTGTGAATGACTTTTCACTTCTTCCAACTGTTCTCCAACCACTTCTATCTCTCATGGTTGAGATCACGCTACTCGTCATGAGATTTTGTGTCTGAAAACTATGTCGTGCACTCCTTACAGATGTTTATGCACTCCTTGCATACATATAAGTTCTTTCTATCTCTTATGAGCCTTCAATTCGAAACAGACTCGGTCACGCACTCCTTGCGGACACCATGCACACCTTGCACTCGCTTGATAAAGAGAACCTATATGAACTTGTTCACTCCACACAGTGACTCATACAATCAACAATGCAAATGTATTCATGGATACAAGAACAGGAAAATAAAAGGGAATTGAAAATAAACAAAAGTCTACCACTCATTCAGACAAACACATAACAATGCACATTTGGAGCAATGTATCCTATGTTATATTCATTCAACTAAAACTTGTATACATACATACACTGTTAACATGTTATATTCTATCAGCAGCCTTCCAACAACAACAAGGCCACCCCTACTGGGAAATATTACAAGATTTTATACAAAGGGGTGCTCTTCAATCCTTTCCCTCCAACTACTCTATGCTATATTGTCGAAATTAAATGTTATCAACTACTTAACATTTATTACAATGAATATCGAATCAAACAGATAAGAGCGCAAGCTCCATATCTATACTATGATTCCCCATATTAAAGAAAAATACAATCCCCATCAATCTTACGTGATGTCTCAGCCTCCGGTCATTAAAGATGTTCATAACTATAAAAAAATTGTCAGGTATTACATTAATACATTGATCTTTGAAATTCAAAAATTTTCAAAACATGCGCTAGTGCACCCAGCTATCTTCCACTTGTGCCTTGCTGGTGATGCTCCTGCATCATACTCCCTTGGCTGAAACAATTCATGGAATCCTGTCCATGAGCTCCTGCACATATCTTCCATGCTTCTGGATATCCGCTTCACCAACCCAAATGGCATCTTCTACTGGTCGTCCTTTCCACTTTACCAAGTATTCAAAATATGTTTTCCTCTTGGTTTCCTTACCAACTCATTGATCTATGATATTTTCCATCTACGGATTCTCTGCTACAGACATTTGTTTCTCCCACTGGATCCTCCCTTGATCTTCAGATATTTCAGCTCCATCCTCCCTGTAAGGATACAGGTTTGTAATGTTGAATATGGGTGATATGCCCACATCTTCTGGCAGCTCTAACTCATAATCATTCTCTCAAAATCTCCTCGGGATTTTACACGGTCTTATAATTTTCAACTTTAGTTTATTGTATGTCCCCCTCGGGAATATCTCTTTCCTCAGATGTGATAGAACTTGATCTCCAACTTCAAACTCAAGCTTTCTCCTGTGTTGATCAACTCTGCTCTTGTATTCACTGCTTCTCTTATTCAACTGCTCCTTGATCTGATTGTGAAGTTCCTGCATTTCTGCAACGAAGTCTTCGTCTCTGGCACTCCTAAACTCGCTCTGCTTCAAATCTCTCAATTTCGACACTCCTCTCTGATTCATTCCATAAACAATTCAAAATGGACTTTTCACAATGCTTCTATTCACCAAGTAATTATATGAAAACTCGACTTGTGATAGAATCTGATCCCACTGACTACGATGTCCAGTGACCAAACTCCTCAACAAATATCCTAAGCTTATATTCACCAATTCGGTATGTCCATCCGTTTGTGGATGATATGAAGAACTAAAACATAGTTCTGATGCCACTCTTGACGCAAATCTCCTTCCCTCCAAAGGGCTGCTTGACCTCCCGGTATTGGATCATTCACAACACTGAGTCAAAGCGACTCCTTGGGTCCCTGCGGGCACCCGAAACAACTCTACCCACACGCACAGGTTTCTTCCACAAGTGACCACGACTATGACCATGGATCTATCTCTTCACGGTTCGGACTTCGTGGATATCCCAAATCCTTCCCTCAACTTTTCTCGAAGCGTTCTTCTCCAAGTTTCCGAACTCCCGCCACGCGTCTCTTCAGAGTCGTTGGCCCCACTATGGTTCAAACTTCACAACCTCACGAAAATCTAGGCCTTCCGTCTATAGACCTCCAAACTTGATGATTCCCAAACTCCTTAATCCGTTGCCATGTGCCTCTCTCATGATCAACGGCTGAGATCAAATCGCAACTTCAGATATCATGACTTTGCTTTCTTCAAGTCTCCAAACTTGTCGAATCCTAAAGTACCGAAACACTTCATGATTATCCTCCTCGTAGTTCTCCCAGATCCGATGGTCTGGAACCGTTCATCTCCTTCCAGAACAAATTTCTTTCACTGAATTTAGTGAAGATTTCGGGGATCTCTCTCTTTTGAGATTTTCGTTGCTCTTCCTCCTAAGTTTAACCTACTTGAATTTTTCTGGACACTTCCTTCAACACTTAGTCAAAATCTCTATGTGTTCATGCCTTGCAACAGATATTATTCAACAGTCGACTACTTTGTGAATTAATTTTCACTTCTTCCAACGGTTCTCCAACCACTTCTATCTCTCATGGTTGAAATCACGCTACTCTTCCTCAACTTTTGAGTCTAAAAACTCTATCACGCACTCCTTGCGGACGTTTATGCACTCCTTGCATACATATAAGTTATCGCTATCTCTTATGAGCCTTCGAGTCGAAATAGACTCGGTCATGCACTCCTTGAGGAAATGATCCATATGGATATCGGTGGCCACCCACCTTTTCCAACTAGCTCAAAACAATTTTCTAACAATTTTGGCAATTTACTATTTTTAGCAGTTTTAACTTCCGGGGCAATTTTAAGGGACTAAATGAAGGTTTTTCAGGATCGAGCTCCTCATTGATAGCCATAGGAATAATTTATACCCCAAAGTTAATCTCCTTGATGATGCCTTTCCAACGGGCTATCACATGCCTAAAACGGAGATCGTATGCAAAAGTTACGACCTTGGGAAGTTGATGTACTAACTTACCCAAACGGGGCCCACATGACTTTTGGCGCTTCATCTCCTAGGGTTAGGTTTTTGGATGTCTAGGGTTTTTGGAATTATTTATTATTGTAAAAATTCCTTCAGAGACTCATTGTAACCTTCTTCTTGCGAATGCGTGATGTCGTCACATCTCTTCTCAAAGATAAGCCGCCACCATTCCAGCAAGCTTGTTTCCGCTGCATTTTACAGTTTCCACTTATTTCGTTATTGAATAGAAAACCAATTTTACCGTGTCTTTGTTATTTTGTGTTAATCACTTGTTAATAATCTATATTCATTTTTTTCTTCTCATAAAATCTGGATCAGTGGTATTAGAGCGGTCTGCTCCTTATCGTCTTAATGTATGTCCCCAATGAGGTCGGAGTACAAAGAGTTGGGTCTCGAGATTGTTTCTCGTGAGGACAGAAGCTCTCGCACGCCCAAGCGACCTCCCATGGCAGGAGAAAAGAAAGATGATGGGACAGGAGATCCTTTCAAACTATTTATTGAGGAAGCCCTCACGCAACAGAGGAATGAGATGATGGATAGTTTCACGCAAATCCTTCGGCGGCTACCAACAGGCGATGCATCTTCTTCAAACGGAGGCACCGCCCCCTTCAAGGTACATATAAACTTTGATATTCCTATATTTGAAGGTTAGATAGACACACATGTTGTAGACAAGTGGTTGAATCTACTAGAAAGGTATTTTTCTATCCATAATTTTTCGAATAGAGAAAATATTACTTTTGAGCTCCTCAAAGTTGTTCCCCGTGTCAAAAATTGGTGGGAAACTTTCTGTGAGCAAAAGGAAATACAAGAAACCTCATTATTTTTATTCATGGCCACCTGGGAATCCTTCAAGGATGCTATTAAGGAACAATACTACCCTTTCAGAATTTATGACAACCTGTATACCAAATGGACCACACTGTGGCAAGAAAGAGACCAAGAAGTATCAGATTCAGAGCGACATCTGGTGCTCAAGTATCATGGTGCTCTACATAGATACATCCAGAAAAAAATGGAATTTCTGGACATCTCATCCTTGGGCGCGGCCTACCGATATGTCGTCTAAATCGAGCAGAAGCTCAAAAAAAAAGGGACAATTTGGGCCTGGGAACCCCTCACAACAAAATCCAGGAAAGTGCGGCCCCAACCCACCAAACAAAGGACAGAGAAAATATGGACAGTATCAGGAGAACTAGTATAAGCCGCAAGCAAAGAAGGACACCATAAAGACAAAGAAATATACTGGGAAGTGGTGTGACTTCCATAAGAGCCCTTGGCATAACACTGTTGACTTCCGCTCAAAGAAGTCGTTGGTGGACGAAGTGAAAGCCTCTGAATCAGATGCGGATTCTGACTCTGAACCAGAATGAGAAAGGTGAAGACGGATCATTGACATGAAACCTAGTGCCACTGTTGCTACCACCAAGCTCCATCTTGGTGAACCAGACGAGCCAGAAGAAGGAGAGCACCTCTTCCATTCACAGATGTGGGTAAAAGGCACCCTGCTACACTTCATTGTTGATAGTGGTAGCCAGAAGAACCTCATCTCAGCAGAGGTTTTCAAGTGGTAGGCCCTGCCAAAAATGCCACACCCACAACCCTACACCATTGGATGGCTCCACCAAGAAAGTGATTTTCGCGTTAGCCAATAGTGTCGACTGTCATACGGCATCAAGCCCTTCAAAGATGAGGTATTTTGTGATTTTTCTCCTCTCAAAGTTTGTGATGTTCTTTTGGGCCAACCTTATTTATGGAAACGTCATGTTGTATACGAGTCTAGGCCTTGTAGTGTTATTATTACTTTGAACAGGAAATTTTACAGGATACCCAAAGTAGTCCCACATAGTGTTATTTCCTTGATCTCTGCTAAGTAATGCAGGAAGGTCATCTCTCAGATGGGGAAGTTTGTCTTCTTCGTGATTCGCTCTCAAAATAAGCGAAAGATCGTAGCCACATCTAGGGTCTCTATGGTCGACCTCTCCACACAACATAAGCAAGTAGATAAGGTCGTGGAAGAATACTTGGATATCTTCTCCTCACCAATAGGGGTACCTCCGCACTGCCAAGTCAAGCACCCCATCGATCTAACCCACAGTGTACCACTGCCCAATGGGCCAGTATATCGTCTCTCTTTGTTAGAGAATGAGGAGATCAAGTGATAGATCTAAGAACTGCTCCAAAAGGGGCACATCCATCCCATCTCATCACCTTGCGGGAGCCCAATCATGTTGGTACAAAAGAAAGATGGAACCTGGCGACTCTATATTGATTACCGGGCTCTGAATAAAATCACAGTCAGAAACCAGTACCCGATTCCTTGAATCGATGACCTCCTTCATCAACTCATGGGGGCCAAATACTTCAGTAAGATTGATCTGAAGTCTGGCTACCACCAGGTCCCGATAGAACAGACAGATGTATGGAAGACCGCCTTCAAGTCAAAGGAAGGCCTTTTTGAATGGTTGTTCATGCCCTTTGGTTTGACAAATTCTCCAGCCACTTTCATGAGGATGATGGATGATATCTTGCGACCATTCACCAATACTTTTTTAGTGGTGTATCTGGATGACATTATAATTTACAACAAGACTTGGTCTGAACACTTGCAGTATATTCAGCAGGTTCTGCACACCCTGCGACAGTACAAGCTATATGCCAACTTGGAAAAATGCTCCTTCGACATGGACAGGGTCCATCACCTAGGCTACATCATTGATCCGCATGGTGTACATGTGGATCCAGCCAAGATCCAAGTCATCCATGACTCCCCAACCCCAACAACACTCACTGAGCTTCAGAGCTTCTTGGGCCTTGCCAATCTATACTGCAGGTTCTTGTTGGGTTTCTCCCATATTGCATGGGCCCTCATCCAGATAAACAGGGGTGGTGGTAAGGCGAAATTTGAGTGGGGTTGGTCCCAACAACAAGCGTTCAATGATTTGAAGCAGCGCTTGTGCTCAGCCCCAATACTTTCACTACCAGACCTACATCATCCCTTTGAGATCAAGACAGATGCTTCAGACTATGTTGTGGGCGTCGTTCTCACTCAGCACGGCCACCCCGTGGCCTATCATAGTGAGACACTGTCAGATATTGTCCATAAGTACCCTACTTATGACAAAGAAATGTACCCATTGTGCAAGCATGCCGCCAGTGGAGACATTACATTATTTGGAAGGAGACAGTCATCCACACTGATCATAAACCATTGCAGTTCTTTCAAACATAGGGAAAATTAAAGAATGACCATCATCAAAAGTGGTCCACATACTTGCAATAATTCCACCTCAACATCAAGTATAAAACAGGAAGCACCAATCACATCGTTGATTTCCTCAGCAGACCTCCACTCACGGAACTCACCACGATGCTAGACTCTTGCGTCCATGAGACATCTAGATGGCCCCAACTCTATGAGACAGAATCTGACTTCGCCATCACCTACCAAATTTTGGGCGCAAATCCTGTTGTCGATAATTTCCATCTTTAGGATGCGTTGTTGTGTTGTCTGGGCCATATTTGTGTTCCATCAAGTGAGCAAGGGAAGTTGATCTGGGAAGACCACTACAGTCGAGTGGCAGGACACTTCGGCATTGAAAAGACAGTGGCAATGCTATAGAAACATTTCTACTGGCTGAAACTTCGACAGGAGGTCGGCAAGTACATTAGGTCATGCACTGTCTGTGTTATTTCCAAACCGACCACTAAGAAACAGGGCATGTACACCCCTCTTCCTACTCCTGACAGGCCATGGGAATCCATCTCAATGGACTACATGTTGGGCCTCCCATCCACCAAGCGGGGAAATGACTGTGTTTTTGTGATTGTTGATAGTTTTTCTAAGATGGCGATTCGGGTTGCCTGCAAGAAGAGCATCACAGCATAGGCCACTGCCAAGCTCTTCTTTGAACGAGTCTGGGTACATCTTGGAATCCCACAAACCATTGTCTCATATCAGTATAGTCGATTTCTCAGCACATTCTGGTCAAGCCTCTAGTCACTGCTAGACACCAAGCTCACCAAATCCACGGCCTTCCACCCCCATACAAATGGAAAAACTGAAGTTGTAAATCGAATGATTGTGCATATCCTTCACATGTATAATTCAAATCACCATCACACATGGGATGAGAGCCTTCCCTATGTACAACATAGCTACAACCGAGCCCTGCATATCTCAACCGACCACATCCCCTTTCATGTGGGGTTGGGATTCCAACCATTGGGTCCCATAGATGTTGAACTTCCCCTTGCGGTCACCTCGACCGACTCATCTCCTGCTCCAACTAAAGCTGACAAAGCCACCCTGTTCATTGAGTGGATCCATCACTTCCGCCAACAGGTTTAGGATATCCTACAGAAGTCCAATGACAAGTACAAACAACACCATGATAAACATCGGGTGCCGCATAAGATTCAGGTGGGCGATAAAGTTTGGTTGCACTTGTAGAAAGAATGCCTTACAGGACCCCATCGGAAGCTTCGCCCACTCCGTTATGGGTCGTACACTATCACCAAGGTTGTGGGGGATAATGATTTTGAGCTCAACATTCATCTTTTCCTTGGCTTGCACCTAGTATTCAACGTGGATCTCCTTCGCCCTTATTTCCCACCATTATTGGACACCTCAGAAGTAGCAGAATAGCTGACACCAACAGAGCTCAACCCCGACTACATACAACAGGAATAAAATGATCATATTGTGGACATACATATCAAGGGCACTCGACAACAAAGGATTCAGCTTTATCGAGTCGTCAAAGTAGGGCAGCTCCTGCACCAAGGCAAGTGGCTTACCCGGGGCCAAATTCAGCAGAAATTTCCTCATCTGATGGGGGACCTCAATGCAATAAATACCATTTCTTCCTAAGGAGGGAGGATTGATCCAGATGGATATCGATGGCCACCCACCTTTTCCAACTGGCTCAAAACAGTTTTCTGACAATTTTGGCAATTTACTATTTTTAGCAGTTTTAACTTTTGGGGCCATTTTGAGGGCCTAAATGAAGGTTTTTCAGGATCGAGCTCCTCAATTATAGTTGAAGGAATGATTGAGCCACCAAAATGAATCTCCTCGATGATACCTTTCCAACAGGCTATCACACGTCTAAAACGGAGATCGTATGCAAAAGTTACGACCCTGGGAAGTTGATGTACTAACTTACCCAAACGGGCCCCACAATAATTTTGGCGCTTCATCTCCTAGGGTTAGGTTTTTGGATGTATAGGGTTTTTGGAATTCTTTCTTATTGTAAAAATGCCTTCGGAGCCTCATTGTAACCTTCTTCTTGCAAATGCGCGTTGCCATCACATCTCTTCTCAGAGATAAGCCGCCACCATTCCAGCAAGCTTGTTTCCACTGCATTTTACAGTTTCATCTTATTTTGTTATTCAATAGAAAACCAATTTTATTGTATCTCTGTTATTTTGTGTTAAGCACCTGTTAATAATCTGTATTCATTTAGTTCTGCTCATAAAATATGTATCAGTGGTATCAGAGTGGTCTGCTCCTTGTCATCTTAATGCATGTCCCCAACGAGGTCAGAGTACAAAGAGTTGGGTCTCGAGCTTGTTTATCTTGAGGACAAAAGATCTTGCACGCCCAAGCGACCTCCCATGGCAGGAGAAAATAAATATGACGGGATAGGAGATCCTTTCAAACTGTTGATTGAGGAATCCCTCATGCAACAAACGAACGAGATGATGGATAGTTTCGCACAAATCCTTCGGCGACTACCAACAGGCGACGCATCTTCTTCAAACAGAGGTGTCGCCCCCTTCAAGGTACAAATAAAATTTTATATTCCTATATTTGAATTTCAGACAGATGCAAATGTTGTAGACAAGTGGTTGAATCTACTAGAAGGGTATTTTTATGTCCATAAATTTTTGAATAGAGAAAATATTACTTTTGCGCTCCTCAAAGTCGTTCCCCATGTCAAAGATTGGTGGGAAACTTTCTGTGAGAAAAAGGAAAAAGAGGAAACCTCATTATTTTCAGTCACATCCACCTAGGAATCCTTCAAGGATGTTATTAAGGAAAAATACTACCCTGTCGGAAGTTATGCCGACTTGTATACCAAATGGACCACACTGTGGCAAGAAAGAGACCAAGCAGTGCCAGATTTCACAAATATCTTCCATACCTTGTGCATCAAGTTGGGTATCAAAGACTCGGAGCGACATCTCGTGCTCAAGTATCATGGTGCTCTGCATAGATACATCCATACCGAAATGTAATTTCTGGACATCTCATCCTTGGGTGCGGCCTACCGATATGCTGTCAAAATTGAGCAGAAGCTCAAACAAAAGACGCAGCAATTTGGGCATGGAAACCCCTCACAACAAAAGCCAGGAAAGGGCGGCCCCAACCCACCGAACAAAGGACAGAGAAAAGATGGACAGTATCAGGAGAACCATTCCAAGCTATAAGCAAAAAAGGACATCGGAAAGACAAATAAAGATATCGGGAAGTGGTGCGACTTCCATAAGAGCCCTTAGCATAACACTGTTGAATGTCGCTCAAAGAAGTCGTTGGTGGCTGAAGTGAAAGCCTCTAAATCAGATGCAGATTCTGAATCCAAGCCAGAACTAGAAAGGAGAATATGGATCATTGACACAGAACCCAGTGCCATTGTTGCTACCACCAAGCTCCAGCCTGGTGAACCAGACGAGCCAGAAGAAGGAGAGTGCCTCTTTCATTCACAGATTTGGGTAAAATGCACCTCGCTGCACTTCATCGTTGATAGCGGTAGCCAGAAGAACCTGATCTCAGCAGAGGTCATCAAGTGGTTGGCCCTGCCAATAACGTCTCACCCACAACCCTACACCATTGGATGGCTCCGCCAAGGAAGCGATCTCTGCATAAGCCAACAGTGTCGACTGTCGTACGGAATCAAGCCCTTCAAAGACGAGGTATTGTGTGATGTTGCTCCTCTCGAAGTTTTTGATGTTCTTTTGGGCCAACCTTATTTATGGAAATGTCATGTTGTATATGAGTCTAGGCCTCGTAGTTTTATTATTACTGTAAATAGGAAATTGTACAGGATACCCAAGGCAGTCCCACCTAGTGATATTTCCTTGATCTCTGCTAAGCAATGCAGGAAGGTCATCTCTCAGATGGGGAAGTTTGTCTTCTTCATGATTCTCTCTCAGAATAAGCGAAAGATCGCAGCCACATCCAGGGTCTCTGTGGCTGACCTCTCCACATAGCAGAAGCAAGTAGATAAGGTCGTGGAAGAATACTCGAATATCTTCTCCTCACCTATAGGGTTACCTCTGCACTGCCAGGTAAAGGACCCCATCGATCTAACCCACCGTGCACCGCTGCCCAATGGGCCAGTCTATCGTCGCTCTTTGTTAGAGAATGAGGAGATCAAGCGACAGATCCAAGAAATTCTCCACAAGGGGCACATCCACCCTATCTCATCACCTTGCGGGAGCCCAATCATGCTGGTACAGAAGAAAGATGGAACATGGCGACTCTGTATTGATTATCGGGCTCTGAATAAAATTGCAGTTAGAAAGCGGTACCCGATTCCCCGAATCGATGACCTCCTTGATAAAATCACGGGGGTTGAATACTTCAGTAAGATTGATCTGAAGTCTAGCTACCACCAGGTCCCGATAGAACAGATAGATGTATGGAAGACCGCCTTCAAGTCAAAGGAAGGCCTTTTTGAATGTTTTTTCATGCCCTTTGGTTTGACAAATGCTCCAGCCACTTTCATGAGGATGATGGACGATATCCTGTGACCATTCACCAATACTTTTGTAGTAGTGTATCTGGATGATATTCTAATATACAGCAAGACTTGGGTCGAACACTTGCATCATATTCAACAGGTTCTGCACACCCTGCGGCAGCACAAGCTATACGCCAACTTGGAAAAATGCTCTTTCGACATGGACAGGGTCCATTACCTGGGCTACATAATTGATCATCATGGTGTACATGTGGATATAGCCAAGATCCAAGTCATTCATGACTGGCCAGCCCCAACAAAACTCACTGAGCTTCAGAGCTTATTGGGCCTTGCCAATTTCTACCGCAGGGTCGTGTTGGGTTTCTCCCATATTGCATGGGACCTCAGCCAAATAAACAGGGGTGGTGGTAAGGAGAAATTTGTGTGGGGCTCGTCCCAACAACAAGTGTTCAATGATTTGAAGTAGCGCTTGTGCTCAGCCCCAGTACTTTCACTACCAGACCTGCAGCATCCCTTTGAGATCGAGACAGATGCTTCAGACTATGTTGTGGGCGTCGTTCTCACTCAACACGGCCACCCTGTGGCCTATCATAGTGAGACACTGTCATATATTGTCTCTAAGTACCCTACTTACAACAAAGAAATGTACTCCATTGTGAAAACATACCGCCAGTGGAGACATTACATTCTTGGGAAGGAGACAGTCATCCACATTGATCATAATCCACTGCAGTTCATGCAAACATAGGGAAAATTTCAAAATGACCGCCATCAAAAGTGGTCCACATACTTGCAGCAATTCCACATGAACATCAAGTATAAAACATGAGGCACCAATCGCGTCGTTGATTGCCTCAGCAGACCGCCACTCGCGAAACTCACCACGGTGCTAGACTCTTGCGGCCATGAGACATTTGGATGGCCCCAACTCTATGAGACATACTCTGACTTCGCCACCACCTACCAAATGTTGGGTGCAAATGCAGTTGTCGATAATTTCCATATTCAAGATGGGTTGTTGTGTTGTCTGGGCCATATTTGTGTTAAATCAAGTAAGCGAGCAAAGTTGATATCGGAAGCCCACTACAGTCGGGTGGCAGAACACTTCGGCATCAAAACTATAGTGGCGATGCTACAAAAACATTTCTACTAGCCGAAACTTCGACAGGAGGTAGGTAAGTACATCAGGTCCTGCACTGCCTGCGCTATTTCCAAACCGACCACTAAGAAACAGGGCATGTACACCCCTCTTCCTACTCTTGACAGGACATGGGAATCCATCTCAATGGACAACATGTCAAGCCTCCCATCCACAAAGAGGGGAAATGACTGTGTTTTTGTGGTTGTTAATCGCTTTTCTAAGATCACGATTCAGGTTGCCTACAAGAAGAGCATCACAGCAGAGGCCACTGCCAAACTCTTCTTTGAACGATTCTGGGTACATCTTGGAATCCCACAACCATTGTCTCATATCGAGATAGTCGATTTCTCAGCACATTTTGGTCAAGCCTCTGGTCACTGTTGGACACCAAGCTCACCAAATCCATGGCCTTCCACCCGCAGACAGATGGCCAAACCGAGGTTGTAAATCGAATGATTGTGCATATCCTTCACATGTATAATTCAAAGCACCCTCACACATGGGATGAGAACCTTCCCTATGTACAACATAGCTACAATCAAACCCTTCATATCTCAACCGACCACATCCCCTTTCAAGTGGGGTTGGGATTCCAACCATTGGGTCCCATAGATGTTGCACTTCCCCTTGTGGTCACCTCGACCGACTCATCTCCTGCTCCAACTGAAGCTAACAAAGCCACTCGGTTCATTGAGTGGATCCATCACATCCGCCAACAGGTTCAGGATATACTATAGAAGTCTAATGACAAGTACAAACAACACCATGATCAACATCGGGTGTCGCATAAGTTTCAAGTGGGCGACAAATTTTTGTTGCACTTGCAGAAAGAACTCCTTACAGGACCCCATCGAAAGCTTCGCCCACTCTTTTATGGGTCGTACACTATCACCAAGGTCATGGGGGATAATTCTTTTGATCTCAACATTCATCCTTTCCTTGGCATGCACCCAGTGTTCAATGTGGATCTCCTTCGCTCTTATTTCCCACCATTATTGGACACCTCAGAAGTAGCAGAACAACTGACATCAACAGAGCTCAACCTCGAATGCATACAACAGGAATCCAATGATCATATTGTGGAAAGACATATAAAGGGCACTCAACAACAAAGGATCCATCTTTATCGAGTCGTCAAAGCAGGGCAGCTCCTGCACCAAGGCAAGTGGCTCACCCGGGGCCAAATTCAGCAGAAATTTCCTCATCTGATGGGGGACCTCAATGCAATAGAGACCATTGCTTCCTAAAGAGGGAGTATTGATCCATATGGATATCGGTGGCCACCTACCTTTTTCAACTGGCTCAAAACAGTTTTCTGACAATTTTGGCAATTTACTATTTTTAGTAGTTTTAACTTCCGAGGCCATTTTGAGGGCCTAAATGAAGGTTTTTCGGGATCGATCTCCTCAATGACAAATAAAGAAATTATTGATCCCCCAAAATGAATCTCTTCGACAATACCTTTCCAACGAGCTATCACACGCCTAAAACGGAGATCGTATGCAAAAGTTACGACCCCAAGAAGTTGATGTACTAACTTACCCAAACGGGCCCCACAATACTTTTGGCACTTCATATCCTATTGTTAGGTTTTTGGATGTCTAGGGTTTTTGGAATTCTTTCTTATTGTAAAAATTCCTTCAGATCCTCATTGTAAATTTCTTCTTTCGAATTTGCGCTGTTGTCACATCTCTTCTTAGAGATAAGCCGCCACCATTCCAACAAGCTTGTTTCCACTGCATTTTACAGTTTTAGCTTATTTCGTTATTGAATAGAAAACCAGTCTTACTGTATCTCAGTTATTTTGTGTTAAGCGCCTATTAATAATATGTATTCATTTAGTTCTGCTCATAAAATCTGGATCAGTGGTATCAGAGCAGTCTTCTCCTTGTCATCTTAATGCATGTCCCCAATGAGGTCGGAGTACAAAGAGTTGGGTCTCGAGCTTGTTTCTCTTGAGGACAGAAGATCTTGCACACCCAAGCGACCTCCCATGGCAGGAGAAAATAAATATGATGGGACAGGAGATAATTTCAAACTGTTGATTGAGGAATCCATCACGCAACAGAGGAACGAGATGATGGATAGTTTCATGCAAATCCTTCGGTGGCTACCAACAGGCGACGCACCTTCTTCAAACGGAGGCGCTGCCCCCTTCAAGGTACAAATAAACTTTGATATTCCTATATTTGAAGTTCAGGTAGATGCATATGTTGTAGACAAGTGGTTGAATCTACTAGAAGGGTATTTTTATGTCCATAACTTTTCGAATAGAGAAAAGATTACTTTTGCGCTCCTCAAAGTCATTCCCCGTGTCAAAGATTGGTGGGAAACTTTCTGTGAGCAAAAGGAAATAGAGGAAACCTCATTATTTTCATTCACGGCCACCTGGGAATCCTTTGAGGATGTTATTAAGGAACAATACTACCCTGTCAGAAGTTATGAAGACCTATATACCAAATGGACCACACTGCGGCAAGAAAGAGACCAAGCAGTGCCAGATTTCACAAATATCTTCCATACCTTGTGCACCAAGTTGGGTATCAAAGATTCGGAGCGACATCTGGTGCTCAAGTATCGCGGTGCTCTGCATAGATACATCCATACCGAAATGGAATTTCTGGACATCTCATCCTTGGGTGCGGCCTACCGATATGTCGTCAAAATCGAGCAAAAGCTCAAACAAAAGATGCAGCAATTTGGGCATGGGAACCCCTCACAACAAAAGCCAGGAAAGGGAGGCCCCAATCCAATGAAAAAAGGACAGAGAAAATATGGACAGTATCAGGAGAACCAGTCCAAGCCGCAAGCAAAGGACATCGGAAAGACAAAGAAAGATACCGGGAAGTGGTGTGACTTCCATAAGAACCCTTGGCATAACACTGTTGATTTTCGCTCAAAGCAGTCGCTAGTGGCGGAAGTGAAAGCCTCTGAATTAGATGCGGATTCTGACTCCGAGCCCGAACTAGAAAGGGGAAGACGGATCATTGACGCGGAATCCATTGCCACTATTTCTACCACCAAGCTCCAGCCTGGTGAACCAGACGAGCCAGAAGAAGGAGATTGCCTCTTCCATTCACAGATGTGGGTAAAATGCACCCCACTACACTTCATTGTTGATAGTGGTAGCTAGAAGAACCTCATCTCAGCAGAGGTTTTCAAATGGCTGGCCCTGCCAACAACGCTGCACCCACAACCCTACACCATTGGATGGCTCCGCTAAGGAAGTGATCTCCGCATCATCCAACAGTGTCGACTGTCGTACGGAATCAATCCCTTCAAAGAAGAGGTATTGTGTGATGTTTCTCCTCTCGAAGTTTGTGATGTTCTTTTGGGCCAACCTTATTTATAGAAACGTCATATTGTATATGAGTCTAGGCCTCGTAGTGTTATTATTACTTTGAACATGAAATTGTACAGGATACCCAAGGCAGTCCCACCTAGTGCTATTTCCTTGATCTCTGCTAAGAAATGTAGGAAGGTCATCTCTCAGACGGGGAAGTTTGTCTTCTTCATGATTCGCTCTCAAAATAAGTGAAAGATCTCATCCACATCCAAGGTCTCTCTGGCCGACCTCTCCACACAGCAGAAGCAAGTAGATAAGGTCCTGGAAGAATACTCGGATATCTTCTCCTCACCTACAGGGGTACCTCTACACTGCCAGGTCAAGCACCCCATTAATCTGACCCCCGATGCACCGTTTTCCAATGGGCCAGTCTATCGTTGCTATTTGTTAGAGAATGAGGAGATCAAGCAACATATCCAAGAACTGCTCCACAAGGGGCACATCCACCCCAGCTCATCACCTTGCGGGAGCCCAATCGTGTTGGTACAGAAGAAAGATGGAACTTGGCGACTCTGTATTAATTACCGGGCTCTGAATAAAATCACAGTCAGAAACCGGTACCTGATTCCCCGAATCGATGACCTCCTTGATCAACTCATGAGGGTCAAATACTTCAGTAAGATTGATCTGAAGTCTAGCTACCACCAGGTCCCGATAGAACAGACAGATGTATGGAAGACCGCCTTTGAGTCAAAGGAAGGCCTTTTTTAATGGTTGGTCATGCCCTTTGGTTTGACAAATGCTCCAGCCACTTTCATGAGGATGATGGATGATATCCTGCGACCATTCACCAATACTTTTGTAGTGGTGTATCTGGATGACATTCTAATTTACAGCAAGACTTGGGCCGAACACTTACAACATATTCAGTAGGTTTTGCACACCCTGCGACAGCACAAGATATATGCCAAATTGGAAAAATGTTCCTTCGGCATGGATAGGATCCATTACCTCGGCTACATCATTGATCAGCATGGCATACATGTGGATCTAGCCAAGATCCAAGTCATTCGTGATTGGCCAGCCCCAACAACACTCACTAAGCTTCGGAGCTTCTTGGGCCTTTCCAATTTCTACTGCAGGTTCATGTTGGGTTTCTCCCATATTGCATGGGCCCTCAAGCAAATAAACAGGGGTGGTGTTAAGGCGAAATTTGCGTGGGGTCGGTCCCAACAACAAGTGTTCGATGATTTGAAGCAACGCTTGTACTCAGCCCCAGTAATTTCACTACCATGCCTGCAGCATCTCTTTGAGACCGAGACAGATGCTTCAGACTATGTTGTGGGTGATGTTCTCACTCAGCACGGCCACCCCGTGGCCTATCATAGTGAGACACTGTCAGATATTGTCCGTAAGTACCCTACATACGACAAAGAAATGTACTCCATTGCGCAAGCATGCCGCCAGATTTAGAAATTACATTCTTGGGAAGTAGACAGTCATCCACACTAATCATAAGCCACTGCAGTTCATGCAGACACAAGGAAATTTGTAGAATGACCACCATCAAAAGTGGTCCACATACTTGTAGCAATTCCACCTCAACATCAAGTATAAAACATTAAGCACCAATAGTGTCGTTGATTGCCTCAACAGACCGCCAGTCGTGGCACTCACCACGGTGCTAGACTCTTATGGCCATGAGACATCTGGATGGCCCCAACTCTATGAGATAGACCATGACTTTTCCACCACCTACTAAATGTTGGGTGCAAATGCAGTTGTCGATAATTTCCATCTTCAGGATGGGTTTTTGTGTCCTCTGGGCCATATCTGTGTTCCATCAAGTGAGCGGGTGAAGCTGATCTGGGAAGCCCACTACAGTCGGGTGGCAGGACACTTCGACATTGAAAAGACAGTGGCGATGCTACAGAAACATTTCTATTGGTCGAAACTTCGACAGGATGTCGGCAAGTACATCAGGTCCTGCACTGCCTGCACTATTGCCAAACTGACCACTAAGAAACATGGCCTATACACCCCTCTTCCTACTCCTAACAGGCCATGGGAATCCATCTCAATGGACTACATTTCAGGCCTCCCGTCCACCAAGCGGGGAAATGACTATTTTTTTGTGGTTGTTGATCTCTTTTCTAAGATGGAGATTTCGGTTGCCTGCAAGAATAGCATCACAATAGAGGCCACTGCCAAGCTCTTCCTTAAATCAGTCTGGGTACATTTTGGAATCCCACAAACCATTGTCTTAGATCGGGGTAGTCAATTTCTCAACATATTCTGGTCGAGCCTCTGGTCATTGTTGGACACCAAGCTCACCAAATCCACGGCCTTCCACCTCCAAACAAATGGCCAAATCGAGGTTGTAAATCGAATGATTGTGCATATCCTTCGCATGTATAATTCAAATCACCCTCACACATGGGATGAGAGCCTTCCCTATGTCCATCATAGCTACAACCAAGCCCTGCATATCTCAACCGGCCACATCCCCTTTCAAGTGGGGTTGGGATTCCAACCATTGAGTCCCATGGATGTTGCACTTCCCCTTGCGGTCACCTCGACCGACTCATCTCCTACTCCAAATGAAGCTGACAAAGCCACCTGATTCATTGAGTAGATCTAGCACATCTGCCAACAGGTTCAGGATATCCTACAGAAGTTCAATGACAAGTACAAACAGTGCCTCGGGTGCTGCATAAGTTTCAAGTGGGCAACAAAGTTTGGTTGCACTTGCAGAAAGAATGCCTTACAGGACCCCATCGGAAGCTTTGCCCACTCCGTTATGGGTCGTACACTATCACCAAGGCCATGGGGGATAATTATTTTGAGCTCAACATTCCTCCTCTCCTTGGCCTGCACCCAGTGTTCAACGTGGATCTCCTTCACCCTTATTTCCCACCATGATTGGACACCTCAGAAGTAGCAGAACAGTTGACACCAACAGAGCTCAATCTCGACTACATACAATAGGAATCCAATGATCATATTGTGGACAGAAAGATCAAGGGCACTCGACAACAAAGGATCCAGCTTTATCGAGTCGTTAAAGTAGGGCAACTCTTGCACCAAGGCAAGTGGCTCACCCGGGGCCAAATTCAGCAAAACTTTCCTCATCTAATGGGGGACCTCAATGCAATAGATATCATT
The DNA here is from genome assembly GCA_009831015.1 of Picea engelmannii. Classification (NCBI taxonomy): domain Eukaryota; kingdom Viridiplantae; phylum Streptophyta; class Pinopsida; order Pinales; family Pinaceae; genus Picea; species Picea engelmannii. Next base: position 663,438 of record ML782833.1, read on the forward strand.
GATTTCTAAGGAGGTAGGATTGATTCATATGGATATCAGTGGCCACCCACCTTTTCCAACTGGCTCGGAACAGTTTTCTGATAATTTTGGCAATTTACTATTTTTAGCAGTTTTAACTTCCGGGGCCATTTTGAGGGCCTAAATGAAGGTTTTTCGGGATCGATCTCCTCAATGATAAACGAAGGAATGATTGAGCCCTCAAAATTAATATCCTTGATGATACCTTTCCAATGGGCTATCACACGCCTAAAATGGAGATCGTATGCATAAGTTACAACCTCGGGAAGTTGATGTACTAACTTACCCAAACGGGGCCCACATGACTTTTGGCGCTTCATCTCCTAGGGTTAGGTTTTTGGATGTCTAGGGTTTTTGGAATTATTTCTTATTTTAAAAAGGCCTTCAAAGCCTCATTGTAACCATATTATTGCGAATGTGCACTGTCGTCACATCTCTTCTCAAAGATAAGCCGCCACCATTCCAACAAGCTTGTTTCCGCTGCATTTTACAGTTTCAACTTATTTCGTTATTGAATAGAAAACCAGTTTTACTATATCTTTGTTATTTTGTGTTAATCACCTGTTAATAATATGTATTCATTTCGTTATGCTCATAAAATCCGGATCAGAACACCATGCACACCTTGCACTAGCTCGATAAAGAGAACCTATCTGAACTTGTTCACTCCACACAGTGACTCATACACTCAACAATGTAAATGTATTCATGGATACAAGAACAGGAAAATAACAGGGAATTAAAAAAAAAAAAAAGTATACCACTCATTTAGAAAGACACATAACAACACACATTTGGAGCAATGTATCCTCTTTTATATTCATTCAACTAAAAATTGTATACATACATACATTGTTACCCTACTATCTTCTATCAGCAGCCTTCCTACAACAAAAAAATCCACCCCTATTGGGAAATATTACAAGATTTTATACAAAGGGGTGCTCTTCGAGCCTTTTCCTCCAACTACTCTATGTTATCTTGTCTAAATTAAATTCTATCAACCACTTAACATTTATTACAATGAATATTGAATCAGACAGATAAGAGTGCAAGCTCCAGATATGTACATTCATTCCCCATATTAAATAAAAATACATTCCCCATCGATCTTACTTGATGGCTCAACCTCTGGTCATTAAAGATGTTCATGACTCAAAAAGTTTTGTGAGGTATTACATTAATACATTGATCTTTGAAATTCAAAATGTTTCAAAACATGCGCTAGTGCGCCCAGTTGTCTTTCGCTTGTGCCTTGCTGGTGATGCTCCTACATCATTAAGCTTGTGATATTTTAGAAGGACATTGCTATATTTTAAGTTAAGCATTGTGATATTTTAAGTAAGAATGGATTAGCCTTAGTATATTTTAAAATAAAGTAGGTAAGCGTTATTATATGCTCTTAACTTCGTTGAGGTTGGATTTGCTAGGATGAAGGTCTAGATATGTTATGTTGCACCCTAGTCGCTATCACTCTTGTCGCATTGTGGCGACATGATTCCTTATGACGATACCATGGCGCACAATGATCAACGAGTGTGTATAACAACCAGTCCTTGGGGCATGTGCCCCCCGATGGAGTTGATGTCAATTATTGAAATCAATGTATTGTATTTGTGTTGTAATGCATGATTGTGATTTGTTCTCGCTCGTCGTGAACGTTCATAATGCATGGTCGTTTTTACATTGGTTGCGCTTGAATAATCTTGTTGTTGTATTTTAGCTTTGCCATCTGGACTTGTTGTGTCAGGTGGGATGTAGACACCTCCTTGTTCCTCAGAATAGTCACTAGCCTTAAGACCTTAAATGGTCAAAATCAATGGGAACCTAGGCTTGAGCGTTTCTTATGTGTATTGGAGGTCCTAACCATTGTGGGATTGGATGGGTGGGTAGTTGTTTTTATTTTCATCTGATTGAATGTCATATGTTCCTCCTGTTGCATGATGTGCTAGTATGCTAGGTCGTTTTGTTCCTCGTTGCGTGATTTGCATGCATTTTTTTTGTCTTCATGTTGCAATGTTTGGATGTATGGTCGTTATTACTTTCTCAAAAAAAAAATACGGGTTTTGCATCACATGTTGTCGTAATGACTGGGGTCGTTACTTATGGTATCAGAGTTGGTTCGACCCGGGACTTGGGATCACCATGGCTTCCTTTGATTAAATATTTGATTATAATGTCGCTAATTAAATTCATGTGTATTCATGCAGGTAATCATGGTTATAGGATGCCACGGAGGCAGACGACGGGGTGCTAGGGGAGGAGGCACGATGCCTCTAGTAGCATCCATGCCCAAGGGGTCTAACCTGTAGGGAGACGAACAAGTTGTCAGGCAGGAACAGGTAGCTGTGGGTGATGTGGTTGGGCTGATGAGGTCCTTTTAGAGGATGTCTGAGGCACTGATTAGTCGTTTGGATAGAGATGAGGCCAGGGCGTCAAAACCTCCTGAGGGTCCACCGCGTGCCCCGGTCGGTACTGGTAGCATTCACCGAGAACTCGAGAAGGTCAAGTTTCCCAAGTTCTTTGGTGCCTTGGACGATGCAGCCACCAAGGCATGGTTGGAGAATATGGCGATGTGATTTTCACTTCGTGACTATACCTCCAACATGAAGGTCTGGATGGCAGTCTTTCAACTGAAGGGAAACACTCTTTTATGGTGGAATATGATCCTACCACAATTGAACATGGCAGTCGAAGATGTGTCATGGGAACTGTTCAAGGAATGGTTCCGAGAGAGGTATCTATCTAAGGAATTCATTGAGCATCAGCTCAACGAGTTCAATTCCTTGCGGCAGGATGGTCGTACGGTGCCCGAGTACGAGGCCCATTTCATGGAGCTACTTCGGTATGCTCCACACCTGAATACTGAGAAACTTGAGGTCAACAAGTTCGTGTTCGGCCTTAACATCAGCATGCATGAAAAGGTGAGGATTTTGATGCCTCAAACCTTGCATGATGGTGTCCAGAAGGCCCTCATAGCAGAGGAGGAGCTTATCATTGGGGGTTAGAAAAGGACTCTAGCGAGACCAGCAGGACAAGTGTCATCTGGTGCGTTGTAGCATCAAACACCAGCTAGACATTCACCATGATTTTGAGGCACTCAGAGAGGATCCACATACACTACACCACGACGATCGGTGCCTTAGCAGCGAACTCCTTACAGGGGACCACAGCACCAGCACCAGCGTCGACCGCAACAGCAGCAGTTTGAGCCTGTTTAGCATAAAAGACCAGGGTTCCAAGCTGGTGGGCCGTCAGCTTCTACTTCGGGTACCAAGAGTACTGGACCGAAGAAAGGGTGTTGGACATGTGGAGATTCACATTACCATTGTGACTGCCTAGTGGAGAGGACTAGAGCATCTAGATCAGTCAAACCCACTACTATGGGAGATTTGGGCAAGGCCCATCAGATTCATGTAGCAGTGAATAACCACCAGGTAGAGCACCAGTCGATTGTGCTCGAGATGTTAGGTATCATCATTGACCTGACACTTGGTATTTTGATAGATCTGGGCGCTACAAAGATTTTTATTTCTGGTGCAGCACTAAAAAGAATTAAGGTAAAGGTAGTCGAACAGGGTGAGTTTAGATTTGTAGAAATGGATTTAGGAGCCAAACAGAAGGATGGAGGGAAGGTTACGGGTTGTATCCTTAACCTGGGATATTTTGTCACAAGGGCTAACATGTACATCACAATCTTAGGGTCTTATGACGTCGTGATCTGTATGGACTAGTTGGAATTGCATGAGGCAATACTCAACTGTAAGACAAAATGATTGAGCTTGGTCAATGATGAGGGAAATAAACGTGTGATTGTAGGTCGGAACCAGGGATTCTCCCTGAGTTTCATCTCTTCCTTGCAGCTACAGAAGAGCATGTGCAAGGGATGTAAGATTTATGCAATCCTTGCATTAAATGAGAAGGGAGTAGTGGAAGGTCTAGAAAACCTTCCAGTGGTGCGAGAGTTTACAGACGTTGTCTCTGAGGAGTTACCTAGGATTCCGCCAGAGATGGAATTGGAATTTGCCATCGACCTAAAACTGGGAATTGAACCGATAGAAAGAACGCATTATCGGATGTCGACCTCGGAGTTACAGGAGTTGAAAATTCAATTGAAGGATTTGATGGACCTAGGACTTATACGTCCAAGTGTGTCACTGTGGGGTGCACCTGTTATTTTCATACGGAAGAAGGATGGGTCGTGGAGACTCTGCATTGACTATCGTAAATTAAACAAGGAAACAATCAATAATTAGTACATGTTTCCAAGGATTGATGATCTGTTTGATCATATGAAAGGCACGATGGTGTTTTCAAAGATCGACTTGAGATCAGGGTATCACCAATTACGGATCAAGGAGGACAAAATCCCTAAGATCTCCTTTAAAACGATTTTTGTACATTCTGAGTTTATTGTTTTACTGTTTGGAATGGAAAATGCCCCAGGGGTATTTAAGAGCTTGTTGGACTGGGTGTTCCACAAATACTTGGATAAGTTCGTCCAAGTATTCATTGACAATATTTTGATATATTCTCAGACGATGGAGGAGAATGATGAGCACTTGTGCTTGGTACTACAGTGTCTACGAGAGAACAAGTTGTTTGGGAAACTGTCCAAATTCTCATTTTATCAATCGAAGATTCATTACTTAGGGCATGTCATCTCCGACGAAGGTATCGTTGTGGATCCAGCAAAGGTTGAAGCTATTATGGAATGGCCTGCATCGACGAATGTCCCAGAAGTGCGTAGCTTCATGGGTTTAGCGGGATATTATCGACGGTTCGTCGAGGGTTTTTCAAATATAGCAAATCTGATTACGGAATTGCAGAAGAAGAACAAGAAGTTTGTTTGGACCAAGAAATGCACAGAAGAATTTTGGAGGCTCAAGGAGTTGTTGATGACAACATCGATACTAAAGGTCTCGGACATGGACACGAACTTCTTGGTATGCACTGACGCATCCAAAGAAGGCTTAGGGGGAGTCTTGATGCAAGACGGTCGAGTGATTGCTTACATCTCGAGAAAATTGAGAAGAAATGAGGAGAACTATGTGACGCACGATTTGGAGTTGTTAGCCATTGTTTATGCCTTGAGAGTTTGGAGACACTACCTTATTGGACGAAAATTCAAACTAGAAATGGACCATTTTGGTTTACAGCACATCTTTACGCAAAGCGACTTGAACGCGTGACAACGGTGTTGGTTGGAATTGCTTAGCAAATACGATTTTGAGATTACTTACATAAAAGGAACAGTGAACAGAGTGGTTGATGCGTTGATTCGGAGACCACGTATATTTTCGGTGATGCCTCTTTAGACGAATCTACGTGAAAAGATTCTAACTTTACAGCACGACGATGACTGGTACAAGAGGTCCATGATTTTATCGAACAAAACACAATGATGGTACCAAAATTTGAGGGATTTACTGTGGACAATGATGGATTATTGATATTTAATAATCAGATTTACGTACCACCCAATGATGAGTAGAGGAGTTTGATCCTAAACGAGGCTCATAGAGCAGTGTACATGGCTCATCCTAGAGTCACGAAGATGAGGGCATAGCTTAAACCCTTATTCTTCTGGAAAGGAATGAAGGCAGACATAGTCAACTACGTGGCAAGATGTATAGAATGTCAGCAGGTGAAGGCTAAACATAGACATCTGACAGGATTACTACAGCCACACGCTATTCCAGAATCGAAATGGGAGGTTGTTTCAATGTATTTCATTGTTGGATTGCCACTGAAGGAAAGGAGACACGAATCGATTTTCGTCGTAGTTGAAACGCTGACGAAGAGTGATCATTTTATTCTTGTGCGTACAACGTATCAGGCACCTGACATAGCTAGAGTTTTCATCAGTGAGATTGTGAGGTTGCATGGCGTTCCTAAGAGGATTATATCCGATAGAGGATCGGTGTTTACAGGACGATTTTGGACTAGTTTCCAAGAGGCCTTGGGAACCCAACTTAACTTTAGTACCACGTATCACCCGGAGAAAAATGGGAAGACCGAGCGAACGAACCAAATATTCAAGGATATCTTACATATATATGTGATGGACCAACAGAAGCGTTGGGAAGAATTCTTTCCACTGGTAGAATTTGCATATAACAATGGTTATCAAAGAACCATTAAGATGGCACCTTTCAAGTTTCTTTACAGGCGACCATTTCAGACACCTTTGAGTTGGGATCGTCTTTAGGATAGGGTCCTAGTGGGACCTGAAGAGATCCAAAAAATGGAAGATCAAATGCAGACAATAAGTAAAAGAGTCAAGGAAGCGCAGGATCGACAGAGGAGTTATGTCAATGCACATCATGTCGACCATAGTTATGAAGTTGGCGATCGAGTCTTCTTGCGAGTGAAACCGCATAAGAGTTCAATCAAGTTTGAAAAGGGTGTTGAAATCTCTCCTAGGTTCGTGGGAACCTTCAATATTGTGGAAAAGAAGGGGCACATGGCCTATAGACTAGCCTTGCCTGATTCTTTGAGGCATATGCACGATCTTTTTCACGTATCTGTTTTGAGACATTATGTTAGTGATCCTACACATGTTATTGACATGAGTTCTATGTAGGTATCGGACGAGGATGTTCTCATAGCAGAGCCAATCAACATCTTGGAACATCGCATTCGACATCTACGGCATCGAACAATAGATCAAGTCAAGGTCTAGTGGGACAACTATAGTCCGCACTCAACGACCTGGGAGGACGCATATGATATGCATTAGAAGTTTCCATTTTTGTTTGATATCTATACCTATGATACTATGATACACTTTATTTCGGCACTTACATACTGTGAAACTTCGGGATGATGTTTAAAACAAGAGGGGGTGTATGTAACATCCCGCTCTTGCGCGCACTGAGCGGACTTATTCTTTGAGGACACTTCCATGCAAGTGATCCGGTTCTTTATACGATTGGTTATTTTGATTATGATTATGAAATATTTTGAATTTGATGATATCTAATTTATGTTGTATTTACATCGACGTGTGTTATTGACTGGGTTCTCCTGAGTGTGCAGGACTTTGGACGTTGAGGATGTTGAGGCATCGATGAAACTCCTTGGACTCTGGATCGAGTCAGGGAGTGGACTGTTAGGGTTTTAATGTTGTTGATGTGACATATGTACATATGATTAGATATTATGATGTTGATTGTTATTGCTGACATGATTCATTGATGGATGCAGGCTGACGATAGATTGTCGACCAGACTCACATTTGGAGTAAAGGGGTCATGCATGACAACCAGAGACATTGAGGGAGAGGTGTGGAAGTAGCCCTTCCACAGCCTACTAGCACTCACGTCGTGGCTCGAACTATATGTTAATGATTACCTAGTTCGAGATATCCATGATGCCCTGAGGGCAAACTGTGACGGTCGCTCATGATGATTCTAAGGGGTGTGCAATAAGGAAGGGTCCTTATTCCTTAGAGGCCCTTAGTCTCCCACAAGATTACCTGACAGAGTATTGACTCCAGGGGTTTGATGTCTACCAAGTTCATTCAAGAGGCGAGTGGCACCCTTGGAGCACGTAGTGCATCTTAAAGGGCATGTCGCGCAAATAAAACAGATTGAGGCAAGTGGCACCCTTGGAGCACGTAGTGCGTCCTGAAGGGCACATCACAATTTTAACTGTGGTAAGTTAATAAACCTAGTGCCTAGAAAAATATGCCTCCTTAGGACCTGGTCAACCTTAAAATAGATGATGGTTTGAGTAAAGTTTAATAGCTAAAAGTTCCCTTAAAATTTGTCACCTAGCCTAGTGAAATTAAAACCTAGGTCTAAGTAGAACATGTGAACAAAGAAAAACTACTAGACACGTAACAAGAAGGTGGGTAAGAAATTCAAACTTTAATTATTAAAGTAAAAAATATAATGGAGGATTAAATTTATTAAAAGGGTAAATGGTTGTTTTTGTCTACACTTGCTAATTCTGATTTTCAGTTAAAAAGAAAAATGGGGAAACTTAAAGAAAAAGGGGAATGTTTAACCTAGTAAGGAATCTAGCCTTTGGAACTTTCTATTTATGAACTCGACTAGGAATTAAGTAAGGCGTAAGTCATTTAAGAATTGTAAGGGAATAATGGGACACTGAGGAGCGTTTTTAGGAACGCTTTTAGGTGGGTGAGGAAAATAGGCAAATTTAATTAATTAATAAAATTGATTTTATGGTGAAACTAGGAGATCGGGCGACATGTATATAGGGGAGGGTTTTCCTAATTAAATAAATGAAAAAGGAATCTAATGAGGGTTTGGGAAACTAATCACTTGAAAAACTCTATAAAAAGGATGGTTGGGGAGGAGTATGGATCACCTTGGGCTTGCATAAGGTTATGCTGCCGAAATTTTACCTTGACTGAACTTTTCTTGTGGGAGTTGGGGATACCCAGCTCAAAAAATGAGAGGTAGCTCGACCTTGCGAGGTGAGATGGGAAGCTAGCATTCTTTGTTATTGTTTGTGTGGCCCCTTTGCAGCTCGGGGGGCTCATGGGGAAGAAGAGTACCCCTAGAGTTGGCTAAGAGGTACCGGTGAGGTTTCAGCGGTTGGCAAGGGGGACCTAGACGGAGCGCAAGCGCGGGACAATGACTTCGGTTTCTTCGTCATTGTCTATGGTACGCTTTTCTAAATTTGTATTAAAAAGGTAGTTATTTTTTTGTATAGGAATAACCTCCATGGAAAATTATGCGTGTGTAAGTTGCATGTAAAAGATTAGTTTAATTTATGTATATGAATATCGATAATGGTGATTTTTGAAGATAAATTTTGGACCGCGGTTGTGAAATGTATTTCAAATGGAAGAACCTTCTCATCGTCGTTGTTGTGGCCTTGACGTCAGTATGCATAGGTTTTTTATTTGATTATGATCAGTATAAGTTGTGTTTTGTTAAATGGTATTCTCCATGTTTCGCTCAAAGGAGTTTTTGTTGCATAAAATTGATTTCTGGTAGCGCTGCAAGAAATGTCTAAATGAATAATATATTACTATGGTTGTTCTTCCTGTGGCATGGCATTAACAGTGACTATTTGGATATTATTTCACTGGTTTTATTCTTCCTGCGGCACATCCATGAAAATGTCTAAGTTGAAGATTAACTTACTGCATTTATTTTCCATGTGGCACTATAATAGAAGTGTCCTTGATTATTATTTCCTGTGATTTTTTCCCAGTATTCAATGCCCAGTATTCAAAACTTCTTACCTGTCATTATCCTTATGTTCTCTTCACTTGGCAACTAAAAACAATTTTCTTCCTTCCTGTGATGGGTGCATCACTCAGAACCTTTAATTTCAACAGATTTCTGACCTGTCATTTCTTGGGACACGAGGAGCATAGCATTATCCCTTCAACGCAGAAATAATTCAGCATGTTTGGTAAACCCTAGACTTTGTGAGCATTTCTTTTTCACAGATCGAACCTGATAGATGATGATCAGTGCCTGAACCCTCCATAAAGCGGTGTCATACTTTCGTGGAACCCAAATGTTATTTGGATAAGCAGAGGTTTGACATCTCCAATTTTCATACGCTACAATATACCTACCGAACCCATCGAAAAATAACGAGATGATCTCTTTCATGATCTGATCTTTTGTTAATTTATTTTTCCACACTAACTCTTGTTATATGTGATTCAAGACTCCCCATTCAAAATCTTAAGACAAAAAGATATACAAAGAACACTTAGTACTTCATGTTTAATGTTGGGCTCAATTTTTGATGCCCCTGGTCTATCTAGTATTTGACAATGCACTTAAAGTCTTAAACTATATGTCGTTCAATGTTACAAAATTTTAGTTTCGCTAAAAAGTTAGCCAGGCGATAGATTAAGAGTTTGATTGGAATTTGGAAAAAGTTTGGACACTGAAATCAATTAAAGTAGCTAAAAACATAGAGATCTCATTTTCACACTTGTCCCCATAGGCTATTGTTAGCTTGGAAATTAAAATCATTTATTTTCTTCCTGCATTAAACCAATCTAGCATTTTTTCTTCAGACATGTCCATGTCAGTGTAAGGAAGTTTGGGTCGCTGAACCAGGATTTAATTTCCCTCTCTCCTGCAGTCTGGTTGTTGTCTTACTCAGATAGGTGTGAGACCATGCCGCGCTTACCGTGTTGCACCTGTAATGCACAGTGTTAACTGATGCTTCAAATCGTGGTCCATCTACGCCCGGATCTTACCCTTCCTTTAATAACCACCCAACGATTTTGATGCAGTTAAAGAGTTTTTATTATTATTTTACAAAGTTTCTAAAAACGTCCAAAAGATTTAAATATTGATTGGATTAGTTAGGTTTTTTCACAGTAGTAATTATAGTTATCAATCTCGATGTCTATGACGTAAACAGCTGAGATTGAAAACAAGCATGTTCATTTTTTAACTTTGCTCTTAAATTCCTTTTGGGTGGTGCTTTCTATTAAAGTCATCCTGATATTACCTTATACTAGATATAACTAGATCAGAATAAATAGAATTATATCATTTTGTTTTGTGCAGTTATATTCTTTAAAATAAATTTTCATATGAGTTTAGTTTTTGTATTACTTGAAGAAACTTTCATATGCGTGTTTGGTATTAGTTTTTCTTTTACAGTCATGTTTTAATGATGTTTAGAGAGTTAAATATGAGTGTTTGGAAGTAGTTTTTATTTTACGGTCATTTTAATTATGTTCATAGAGTTTAATATTTCATTGAGTTGACCAGTTAGGTTTTTTTTTCAGTTAGGAATTATAACTGCTCCAATAATGGTTGCGGATATTGTATTTGCCTTAATGGAATTTTCTACAGTTTTTCTCGCACTCGGTAAGCCATGCATTGTTTTAACTAAGGAAGGCAATGTCTATTTATATTTTAAGAAAATAACTAATGTGTTTTGTTTTTAAGAAAAGCATTGTTGTATTTAAGTTAAGCTTGTGATATTTCAGAAGGACATTGCTATATTTTAAGTTAAGCATTGTGATATTTTAAGTAAACATGGATTAGCCTTAGTATATTTTAAAAGAAGGTAGGTAAGCATTATTATATGCTCTTAACTTCAGTTGAGGTTGGATATGTTGGGATGAAGGTCTAGATATGTTATGTTGCACCCTAGGCGTTATCTCTCTTGTCGCATTGTGGCGGCATGATTCCTTATGACAGGACCATGGCGTGCAATGATCAATGAGTGTGTATAACAATCTAGCCTTGGGGCATGTGCCCCCCAATGGCTTTGATGTCGATTATTGAAATCAATGTATTGTATTTTTATTGTAATGCGTGATTGTGATTTGTTCTCGCCCGTCGTGAACGTTCATAGTGCATGGTCATTTTTATGTTGGTTGTGCCTGAATAATCTTGTTGTTGTCTTTTAACTTAGTCGTCTAGACTTGTTGTGTCGAGCGGGATGTAGACACCTCCTTGTTCTTCAGAATAGTCGCCATCCTTGAGACCTTAAATGGTTAAAATCGATGGGAACCTGGGCTTGAGCGTTGCTTATGTGTCCTGGAGGTTCTAACCATTGCAGGGTAGGACGGGCGGGTAGTCGTTTTTATTTTCATCTGATTGAATGTCGTATGTTGCTTCCTATTGCATGATGTGCTAGTATGCTAGGTCATTTTGTTCCTCGTTGCGTGATTTTCATGCATTGTATTCGTCATCATGTTGCGATGTTTGGATGTATGGTCATTATTACTTTCTCAAAAAAAAAGTACAGGTTTTGCGTCACATGTTGTCGTAATGACTGGGGTCGTTACAAATTTAGAAGGTGATTTTGTAGCTTTTCACTCAGAAATTTTTTTGAAGCTTTTAGAGAATCAAAACCCAAACAAAGCAGCAAATTGTTTTTAGAGTAAATTTTTCAACATAATTAAAGAGGAAAAGAAATTGAATATGAGAGTTGAAAATCAAAAGAATAAAAGGAAAGGGGTGCCCAAAAAATTCATTTTTTGGGTATGTTGAGGTATCAACGCCTTCAAAGGGAAAATATCTATGCATATATGTATATCAACATTTCAATGACCTCGTGCTATGTACAATCATAATGGGCATAGAGGTGTAGCCCATATCAAGGGTGTGAACAATCATGTCAGTATATGAATGGCATGGCATGTGTGGAGATGAAGTGGTAATGTCCAACATATGGCTAGATAGGAAATGACATAGGAGATCATGGGGTGGAGGTCGTGTGTTGATCATTCCATGAACATTTCTAGAACCAACATTGGCCTTTTAGTCAAGAAGTTCTATGAAAGGAAAAAATATCTTGTCATCTTTGTACTTGGTGGAGAATCTCTTAGTCCCGCAAGAATATGAGATCATCACATCTAATCGCATGCCTCATATTATGTATTAATTCCAAGAAACTCTTTGTGTCTCTTGGAGTTTTCAAGAGAATTAGAACTATTCACCAATGTACCATATCCCTTCATTTACATCTCAACGTGAGCTTTAATTTCACTCAAAGGGCCAAACTCTTCATGTATGACATCATGCATGGATCATGTAGATGGGGTGGAACTATAGAGGAAAGTGTCAAGTAAGGATGATTAGTACTTTTTTCCAGTGATATTAAATCACCAATGTCCCATATTCATTGATTTCCATCTTAAGTAGAGTTTTAATTACATTCAACAAGCCAATGTGTTCATGTATGACATCTTGCAAGGATTGTGTAAAGTGGGTTGAACCTTAGAGGTAATCATCAAGTAAGGATGATTGGTAATTTTTTTTCCAACTATATTAAACATTCAACAAACAATTACCTATGATTATCGATCCTCATCAATATTGTGCATGACTCATTTTCCCTTTGTCAAACTTGCAACCGTATTCATTGAATATTAGAATGGTTGTAATTAGAATAAGAAAAAACTATTCCAAATTTAGATCGAACGAAACGACTATATCATCACAACATTAATAAACACTACCTTTGTTTACATAGAATTCTACAATTAGATACAAGGGCACTAAATTAACATATGGAAACAAATTTAAATAATTCCAATATAAAATTGAAGTAGCATGCAATTTCAGTTTCAAATGTATTGTAGTTGAGTACAAGGAAACAAAGAATGCCACATGTGAAAATGTATGGTTTCAAAGAGTACTTTAGAATTTTCACTACAAGAGAAATTATCCCTGCATCAATTCAAGGAAGTGTAACTTTCTAAAACAATCATGCAAACAAACTTCCCAACATGAGTTACTTCTTTGCGAAACTGAAAGGTTTAATTAACAAATTTCTTTAACAATGGATTTGGTTGACTAAAGTTTCCAAAATGAGCATGGTTGTATTCAAATTTCCAAATGGGATGAATTTTCAATTGTTGCTACCAATTCTAAGAAACACGACTCTCTAAAACAAGGATGCAAAACAAACTTCCCAAAATGAGTTACTACCATGCAAAAGATTTAAGATAATTATGATTTCATATTACAACATGTATGTGTACATCTACAGCTTCCTTTTCTTTGGAATAATTATTGTTATCATTATTGGATTGAAATGGATAGATCATTAGCCAACCCCTATTTCATGTACAGTTTCCCCATTACATATACATTTAACCTTGTATATATCCACCTTATGATCATATCATAGTATCCTCTTCAAAAAGGTTAGTTCTCAAAACTTTGTAATTAAGGATTTTACATGTAAGGAAACCAAGTAATAAGATTTACTCATATTGCTACTCACTTTCTCCCATTTCTGATGATACATCCATCCAAATTTAATTCTTCTCTCTTAATACTTGATAGTTCTTTGTCTCGTAACTTTCTTTCCTTCGAGTCCATGTATGTATGTTGTAACTTATCCAGTTTGTTGTAGTTGTTGATCTCTCATAATATCATGTCAAATAATGGTTTTTTGATGCCACATTCCATTAATATAATTGATTATGTCATCTTCTTCATTGGTAATGAGGATGTTGGTATGTACCTTGTATTTCATGTCTTATTTCTTAGTAATTAGGATGTCAATAAGGTTCAATCTTTGAAGATTGGTGATCTTCATCTTTCACAATTTTATCTCCGATCTTCTTTTTTGGTACAAATACATTCTCCATCTTATGTGATTGATCTTCAATATTTCTTTATTTTGAGATAATTCCATCATATTTGACCTTAGCATTCTCAAGTCTGAGTTCAACTTCTTCAAGTATTTTATGGTGACCTTCTTGCATATTTTCTTCCTTCTCCATTTGCAACTTAAGGTTGATGGTATCCATCAACTTCTTTCATATTTCTTCAATTATAAATTGCATGCCCAATTTCATGTCTTTTGTACTTAATGCTTATTCAACCTTCTTAGGAATTTCCTCTTCAACTATTTTGATATATTTTTCTTGATTTTGACATGTTTCTTTTCTTTTTTCAATCTCTTAACTTCATCAAGTAGTGTTTGATCTAAATTTTGTAATCTATATATTTATTCATCCTTTCATTTTCTCATATTTCCTTACTTTCAGTCTATAACTTCCTTAATGAGTGCTTCATCAAGGGATTTCATTTTGGACAATTGATCACCCTTCTTCTTGGATTTCTGTTTTAATTCTTCATTTTTTTCTACAATTTGGAAAATTTATATTCTTTAGCTTAATTGAATTCATATTTGATTGTATGCATCTCCTACATTTTTTAATCCTTGATCGAGTTATTTGAGAATATTTTTTCAAATTCTTCCTAACTAGAGTGTCGCCTAATGTTTTTATCAAGACTATACCAACACACTTCAGCTTCACCATCAAAATAAATATTTCAACCACAATGAATTGTAAAATTTTCCTTTCAATCCTCAACCATTCCTTGGGATCAATTTCATCTTCATCTCCTTGAAATTCAGGTATTTCCATTAGTTCGTGTTTGGGGTCTAACCAAAACCCTTAGATTCTAATTCCAAAACCATCAATATTATCCCAATTTGCAAAAATAATTTTACAAACATATTCTACTTTATTTCCTCTTTTCAACATCTTTTGAATCATCTCAATTAGATCTTCCAATCAAAACTTATGCCAATTTCAAGTTAACATACCTTTTTAAGCCTCATTTGGGGATTGTCATGTATGTTATATTAGTTAATATAACTCCCAAATTAGTGCATGTATGAGCCTGTAATTTTGGTATGTAGCATCGTAGTGTGTCCTCTTTTCAATTCCACATGTCTCACTAAACTTTGACGCACCAAGCAAAAGTTATTATGACTTTGACAAAACTTGTTGATTTGAGCACCTTTCAAGAGAACAAACTTGTATGGTATGCCAAGAGTGAAATTTTACTTCTTTAAGTCTCAAATTTGCATATTAGACAACTAGATGTGGCTTCTTTCCAAATCCATAGATAGCACTCAATTCAGACCTTGTAGTCGTGAAATATGATATTTTTACCAAGAAGACTTGTTTGAGACTAGTTTCAAGACTAGAGAAAACCCCTAACTTGTACAACATGTAACTCCAAAATCATATCCAACTAGATTATGAAATTTGGATCAAAGATAAATGATTGTGTCTTATTTCTAACCCCATAAGTCCCATCCACTTCTGGTATTCAAAAAAAATTTAGAACAAAATGGTAATATGGCTTGTTTGAAGGAACCAAACCCAAGGATTGTTTGCTCTAATAACAAATGTTATGTAACAAATCCTTAAAATAACATAATAAATTTAAATATATACAATGTACACCAAATTTCAACACAAAGTATAAATACCAAAGAGATAATAGAGATGATTTACACAATAACTTGTTATAAAATAGGATAACCTCCTCCAAATAACCAAATCATATGTTCTAAGGACTATAATGGCATACCTATTCGCACTCATTCCACATGTTGGCCCCTTATTAGGTTGACCTAGCTTACATATACATTTACCCCTTTACATATGCATTTAACTCCATTTCATATACATTATCCTCTTTATATATACATTTAACCCCATGTATACCCCCATTAGGGTCATATTAGGGAATGATATTCAAAGGTTTGAGTGTTTATTACAATTCATCTACTTATCTCTATGGAGAGAAGCCACAAAAACAAGAAAGGTAATCTATGTATTGATTCCCATGAGTTTAAAAATGAAGAATAATGTCTTTGAATGCTAGTGATTAGTAATTACATTTCAAGAATATCCTATAATGGGGTTATAATTACTGACATAAGTGGAGGAAATATACCATTGTAATGTAGAGGGTTTCTTCTTTAAAGAATGATCATTTTCCACCTATTACATTCCATTTCGGGGAATTTTTAGTTGAACCTACATCTATATAACCTCCAATACAAAAGCTCTATGAGGCAGTTGAACTTCTCTCAAGTCATTGTAATTTTTGGCCCATACAAACTGAATATGTTGGCCCCTTATAATCTTAAGTCAATTTTTTATCCATATCACAGGTTTAATGGAAATCATACCTTATTTTTCTTATTCTACCCATAGAATGTTTACATTGGGTATTTCCCACGTTTCCTTTTAATCACATGTATCTTCTCCAAGGTTTTTGTATTTGGGCTTATGCAATGTAATGAATGTTGCAAGAAACATGCAAACAAAAAATGGCATTGTATAGTATGGAAAAATTGTAAGGCATTAGGCATGCTTCATAGAAATGAGTAATCCTTCAATTACTTTGAGACAAAATTCAAATTGTTCAATAATAAAACATGAGCTATGCCAATTGGAGAGTATGTAAGTATGCACATGTAGTGGATGCATATTAAGAATCACATATGTGTTGAGAGGTTCTATGCTCCAAATTTAAAGGAAATATTCAAGGATGAAACACCTTTCTCCCTCAAGCACTCAATATTGGGGTATCCAAATAGGAATTGTTGGGAAAACAAAATAATAGAAATTAGGGATGTCTATATTACCTACTTTGGTAGCATTGTGGATCCTCCTTAATAGTGCATGGGTGCATGGCATATTGCAGTGGTCCTCTCACTATGTGCTCTAGGTAAGATTCGTAGGTCCTCACATTCTATGCTCTAGGTCAAGGTCAAGTTTGTGGGTTCTCTATGTCTTCTATGTTCTCAAATTCGATAACATATTGAGGATAAGATTGATTTTATTTTTATTTTTATTTTTATTTTTTTTTAGTGTGTGTGTGTGTGTTATAATATATCAAATATATAATATGTTATAATATTTTATTATATCTAATATCTAATAAAAATGTGTCATACATATAATGTCTAATATCAACACATTATTGTCAGTGGGTAGTTCCTACCTCAAATGTCCTACTAATATAATGGTTTATTGGTTGCAACATGAATATGTTTTCTTACTCAACCTCACTATACCTTAAAACCCTACACCCCCTATGTACAATCCCATATCCCACAACCTTGATTATAGTTATGAAGATGTAATTTAGTGAAATTAACATGATTTCAAGTAGATATCCATGAACAGATTCTTATTTCAGAAACAATCGTCATATCTTCATTAATTATGAGGTTCTAATTTCATAACTAATCCTAATTGAATATACCCCTAAACTCCTATACCACCTATGTATAGCCCAAACCCCCTAACCTCGATGATAGTTATAAGGATGTAAATATGTGAAATCAATCCTACCTAGCCTTGACCCCATATCTCTAACTATCCCATACACCCTAACCTTGATGATAGTTGTGAGTATGTAATTCAATGAAATCAACTCTACTCAACACTAATCATATACCTAATACCTTTATGTATCACATACCCCCTACCTCTAACCCCATACCTATAACTATTCCATACCCAATAACCCCTACCTATAACCCCATAAGTATCTCATATCTCTAACTATCCCTATCCCCTACCCCTTAACCCCATGCCTCAAACGGTCTCATACCCACTAACCCCATACCTTTAACTATACCATACCCCATATCCCATAACCTCATTCTATCTATGTATTAAACTTGAATACTTCTTTGAAATTATGTCAAGGGGCCTATTTTTTGTGCTAATGTCACTAATATCCAAGCTATAAGTTCCAACCACTTGTTTGAATATCTTACTTGAAAAAACTATGGTGTTTTATCCATATCCTTACTATCATGCAAAATCATTACATACCAATAGATAGAATGTTAATTAAATGGTAAGCCTATTTGAAAATCATCTCCTTTCCTTTTTAGAAAAGGTTTAATCGTTTCACACACCTTATAAATACTATATATGTCAAGCATGCCTTTAGTTTTCATATTGAAAGAGGTGATGAGATGAGGTCTTACAAACTTGACCCTAACCAAAAAGTATTGCCATAGGGAGCCCCCTAATGAATGCAATCATATCTTCATACGTTATGGTATTATTTCCATCTAGGGTTTTATGGATCCATTTTTGACCTGGAGTTTACACTGAAATATGTGTATTAAAAATAATAATATATCAACAATCCCTTAAAGTGTGACAAAGGCCCTAATTGATTCTATGGAATCATTTCTAACCCTCTAAGTTATCTCATAGGAAACATCTAAGAGACATTCAATATTTTGTAAGCATAGATGGGAGAAAACAAAAATGAAGAGTAATATAATTACATGGAAACCAACACCTAGGTGTATATCTATAAGAGTGTAACCATAGACATGGGCTTGATTGTCCACTTATTAAGTTTATTTTCCATTGTTTTAACAACAATGTCCAAAATATATTTGGGGGGAATAGAATGAAAAAGAAATTCCCAAAAGTTTACAAAATTAACCTTGTTGAATAAGGGAAGAGTAGGAAGATTTGTATTGACCCCATAATTAAAACCTAAAGTGATTTGTGAACAGTATAAAAAGATATTCATATATTATTAGAATGGAAACAAAACATGTACATAGAAATATCTATCCATGATAATTCATTTATGATGTGTATTGGAATGGTTCACTTATGAATCTATGTATAACAAAACACTTATTATATAACAAAACATGTATAACAAGAGATCCATCCATGGAGTAATAAAACATGTACAACAAAACATAACTAGACTTATGTGATCCATCCATGGTATATTTTATTAAACATCATTAGACAATTCTACAACATCATCCATAGCAACAATGAAAAAATGATATATTTGATATTATAAGCAACATCACTTTTCATTCATGGAACGATGTTAGTAATGTCATAAAAAACAACATTGTAAATGCCACTCATCAATAAACTAGAAAAATGATATTTAAGCTAAAACCGTGAATCTTATTCAAGGTTTCCATGTTTAATTACCAACATCAACTTATCAATGTTTGTTAGGGGTATTTAAAAAAAAAAATCAATAAAAAATTTGACATAACTCTTAACTATTGACCTAAACATGGAAAATAACGTCAGAAAAAATACCTTGAATGTAGTAGTGTCCCTCGATCAACAAACAATTCCTAATGTGGAATTTCATGATATACCCATATTTCTCCTATAATCCAAAACATGGAATATACCGGAATTCTTATTGCTTTGACCTACATCGTTGTAGTCTTTTACATCTCTAATTATTATCTAGTGACGTGTTGTCATCTAAAAATAC
This sequence comes from Picea engelmannii, assembly GCA_009831015.1. NCBI lineage: Eukaryota > Viridiplantae > Streptophyta > Pinopsida > Pinales > Pinaceae > Picea > Picea engelmannii. The sequence goes on from ML782833.1 coordinate 682,985, forward strand.
CTTCAACCTTTTGGTATGAAGAGAACCACTTCCTATGTGGAATTATATGCAGTGAATCTCCCAAGTAATTAAACCGTGACTCTTTGAAAAATGTTATTTTGATCAATGTCATGAATAAAGTCTTATATATTGGTTGGATGATGTCTTTGTAAAAATCATTAAAACCCGAGATATATGGTGGTGATTATGTGATACTTTTGATTGACTTCTATAATATCTTTTTTTTCATACCTTTAATGCATGTAATATCTTTTTTCTATGCAGTGTAATTGCTTTAGTTGATTTTATATTGTAATAGATAACAATGTCAAATGACATTAACTTAAGCGTTATTGCTAAGTTAAATGAGCAATATGGTGAAGGTAAATGTTATTTTCCTTGCAAAAATTGTAAGGGATTACAAGTGGCAAGAGTTAAAAAGGACACGACTAGAAAACATTGTTTAGAGTTTGGGCACTTTGAAGGGGGAGCAAACCAATGTTGCTTGTTGGTAAGTTATTCATTACATATTTTATTCTCATTGTAAAAAATTCTAACACTTTAATTTTGTATATATACTAAAAATATTTGGTTGTTTGTAATTACAAAAAAAAAAAAAACATCCTAGGCTTGAGTTGTCTAGGATGTGTAAAATTGTGGTAGAAATATCGGTGATCAATTTGATGGAGATGGAGCAAAAATATATGAAGTTGATCATATGCAAGAAAATGATACTGATATAATTGAGAATGATGAGATAAATAGATTGATATATGACACATTTGGTTTAATGGATGATAGCTTTCATGATGTTCATGATGTACCTCTTATTAATCATCCATGGAAACTTCTATATGAAGACTCAAAGAAAAATATTTTCTTTGCTATTTTTTTGTTGGTGAAATTTAAGGTATTGAACAGTTTCTTAAACACCTATCTCACATAGATTCTAAGGTATGCAAAATAATTCTTGATATATGAATAAGTTTTTTATCTAATTTTATTTTTAACTATATAAAAGGTGCAAAATGATGAATATTCAATACAATAATTATTTTTAATGTTGTATCTTATTGGGTGATTTTCTCCTACCACCATAAATACTTTACCTTGCACATATCGATAACTATCTATCATTATGAAAGATATAGGAATAGAGTACCAAATAAATGATGCATGTCCTAATGATCATTATATATTATGGACAACATACAACAAAGTTAGAATGTCGTTAATGTGGAATTAGTAGATATTGAACTGGTCAAGTAACAAATAAGGTGCCCCGCAAGGTTCTTTGTCATATTCCCATTATTCCACATTTCAAACAATTGTATAGGTGTAAAAGCATAGCATAATTTATCAATTACCACACATGGAAGAGAAGTGAAGATGGTGTTGTGAGAATGTTTGCAGGTGGTTCTACATTTAGGGACATTTAGGAAAGATGGTCAATGTTTAAAGAAGAACCTTGTAATCTTAGACTTTCATTTGCAACTGATGGTGTCAATCCATTTGGAGAGCTCAATTCCATTAGCTTAGTGTGGCCTATTTTTGTTATAAACAATATTCTTCCTCCTTGGATGTTAATAAAGAGGGTTAATATAATGTTGACGATGATTGCTCCAGGTATTTGTTTACAATAACGTTTTCAACACACCACTTCATTTTTATTGTTTGTTACATAATTTCATATGTAAAAGGTAATAAATATGTATATTGTCAAATAATTAGGTAGGTACCAAGTTAAATATATGGATGTATCTATTGAGTCTCTTATTTAAGAACTTATAAATGTATGACTTGGCATCACTATGTATGACATCTCTAAAGCAGTAGGGAAAAAACAATTTCAATTTCACAAAATACTTGCATGGACAATTCATGATACCCTGGGGCTAATAGATTTTTTGGTATGTAAAGTATTGCACTTTAACAATATATAATTTTATCAATTATTTGTGCATTTTTTGAATAATTGCTTGGTATGACATTTTTCCACATCTATATGTCTTCAAACAAAGGGTAAATTTGGATGTCTAGTATGTGGTCCCGGAACAATATCTCAATGTTCAAAAAGTTTAGGAAATGAGGTGTTTTATGAGTACATGAACTTATCAAGGAAAGTAATTGATCTCCATATCATATTTAATGTTATATAATTCGTATTTATATTCAATTATTTTCATTATGTCCAACATTTAATCTTGTTTCATTTATGTTTCATAAAGGACGTCAATGCATTAATGATCTTCCACAAGAAATAGAATATTAGAAAGATACTCCATCCAATTTAATATGTTTCCTTACTATGAGCACCTACAAGTATATCGTGTGTTTGATACAATGAATATCAAAAACAATGTTACAAATGTTTATGGAGATTCTTAGATGGAAGGAATAACAAATATTAGATCACCAAAGTTTGTAGTGACATGCAGGAAGTCAATCATGTAGTATGAAATTTGATTGATTCTTCTAGTGATGGACAGTCAACCAATCTGCCATGGTTATTTATAGAGTAGGAAATCAATGTTGTAAAATACTTAATTCAAAAAATTAAATCTCCCACTCATTTTGCTTTAAATGTAAATATTATCCTAATGAAGAAAGGTGAATTTGGTGGGGTAAAAACTCATGATTGACATACCTTTATTAAGATAATTTGGTATATTCCCGTATTGGTATACCTTTCTTTAATATATATTTTTTTAATATGGGAAAAAATAATGATTCTTTCTATGTTATAGTATGTTCTACCTCTATCTCTCTCAAAAAACTTTGATTGCAACATAAAACAGGTTAGAAATGATCTTGGCAAGTACATAATGTAAGTAACAATTTATAATCGAAAGATAGTTGCAGAATTTCTAGACATGCGATTTACTTGGATTGTTTAATAATTATTTTGTTAACATGTGTGATTCCCTTGCATTATGTGTATGTGGTAGTCATCTAAAGAAATCCATAGGGAAGATATAAAGTATTTGAAGAGAGGAATTCATTGGCTAATGTGTGAAACACAAATGTATCTGCCTCCAACCTTTTTCAATGCATAAGAACACTACCTCATACACCAAGTTGAGGAGATTGAAATTTTGGACCTATACACACAAGGTCAATGTGGATGGTGGAGAGGCACTTGAAGGCATTGTAGGATTTTGTTAGA
>ML782833.1:692761-719765 GCA_009831015.1 Picea engelmannii
ATCTGTGCTTTGAATTATTTTTTCTTTTTAAAAAACTTAAAATTTGTCATATTTAACATTATTATTATTTTAACAAAAAATGATTATATATCATATTGAAGAAAAACCTACAGTCGAATCAAACAACTCAATAATACAAAAATTTGGAGGATGAATCCAGCTTGCAAATCTATCCTCCTCCCACCAAAGAGATGAAAGGGAGGAGTCCAACATTTTTTTCTAAAGTAACTAGATTTTACTATTCCCTAAGTACAAGAATAATTTCGGACAAATTTCTTGCATAGCAAAATGTAGAAACAAATTATCACTTTAGAAGAATTCTCTCGCTATTAAATATGGTAGAGTCTAGGGATTGCTGACATCCAAAGAGAATATTTGATTCCACCTCTTTCTCCCTTCTCTCTCAACTTTATTTCCTTCCCCTTGTTAGCAAGGGAGAGGGATGCAAACATTTCTTTTGGATTTTTGTGAAAGACGAAGAATCAAAAGTTTTAGATGAATGCACATCGGGATGGTCATGTTTCCATGCAACCTTCTCTTCCATCTCTGCATCCTCCTCATCTTCTATTTTTTCCTCTTCATCGTTTTCTTCCTCTGCTTCTATTCCCTATTCTTTTTCCAAGAGAGTTTCCATTCTTGCCATAGATGGGGTCTCTTTTGTGTTTTTTGATATGGTATTCTTTGGATCCACTTGGACCTCAAAAGATGTTCCGACTTTAGGATATGAATGGGTCTATGGTAGATCTAAATCAACCCTTTCCTCTAGATATTCAAGAACTTCAATTTTGTTTTTCGAATGGATGGATGGGACGGACTGGGATCTTTTTATGTTATGTGGCCCATTGGACTGCTACTTCTTATGCCTTCTAGATACTTGTTTAAAATGTTCCTACTTTATTTGATTCAAAGGATTTAGAGACTACTTTGGAGGGGGGTGGATTTATTGGATTCTTAGGTTTCTCTTTGCAAAGTGTCCATACTTGTGGAAGGTATTGCATTTGAAATGGATCTGCTCATAGTCGAGGGTATGAAGATGACGCCAATCCTCCATATTGAGTTGCACCACCTCTGGAAGGCCCTTCTCCAAATCAATTTTTAGACAAATTCTAGCACAAGAATATATATTTCCTTTTGGCTAAGCTTGGTCAATATAACGGCCTAGCTTATTTCCAATGTCTTTGAGAGTGGATGCATCCTAGAAGATGATGGGGAGGTGTGATAGCCTGACCCATACAGGGGCAACTGATACTTCCATATCTGGATCAAAGTCAAGGAACTAGTGGGATAGAAACATTCCCTTGGATCCCATGGAATAGGGACTTGATGTAAAGATCATATCTTTCTCCTCATTACTAAATAAAAACAGAAAGAATCCTCTATCACAAGAAAAGCCAAATATTTTACCTTGAATGTTCCAATGCTTTGAAATCCATGCCTAGGTTGGAGGCCTGTGAACTTTCTGATTAAATCTTGCTCATGTAGAAGAAGGGGTTTTTTCTTTGGCTCTGAAGATGAATTGTCTAGCTTGGGAATGTATTTTTCCTTTTCGATTAGCCTATTCTTCATTGGATGCTTCTCATTAGCTAGCTTTGAGGATATGATCAGAGAAATGAACGCTTCCTTCTAAAAAATTGAAGGTGTATCCATACTAAATAATAAATGATGGAAGAACACAAATTAAATAATTACAATGATAACAACTAATATAAACTATTATAGCTTTTGACCATCTCACCTTTCACTTTCCTCATTCTATCTTTCCCAAAAAAACTTCCCCTTCAAATTTGTTGATGGAATTAACATCCAAAATGTGTGGCACATTGATATTTGTCACTAATTTATGAACACACTCACTAATATACACTAAGGATTGATATACCATATATCGTTCAACCATAGAGCCTCCAAGACAAGATATTTTTCTAACAAAATCCTACAATGCCTTCAAGTGCCTCTCCACCATCCACATTGACCTTGTGTGTATAGGTCCAAAATTTCAATCTCCTCAACTTGGTGTATGAGGTAGTGTTCTTATGCATTGAAAAAGGTTGGAGGCAGATACATTTGTGTTTCACACATTAGCCAATGAATTCCTCTCTTCAAATACTTTATATCTTCCCTATGGATTTCTTTAGATGACTACCACATACACATAATGCAAGGGAATCACACATGTTAACAAAATAATTATTAAACAATCCAAGTAAATCGCATGTCTAGAAATTCTGCAACTATCTTTCGATTATAAATTGTTACTTACATTATGTACTTGCCAAGATCATTTCTAACCTGTTTTATGTTGCAATCAAAGTTTTTTGAGAGAGATAGAGGTAGAACATACTATAACATAGAAAGAATCATTATTTTTTCCCATATTAAAAAAATATATATTAAAGAAAGGTATACCAATACGGGAATATACCAAATTATCTTAATAAAGGTATGTCAATCATGAGTTTTTACCCCACCAAATTCACCTTTCTTCATTAGGATAATATTTACATTTAAAGCAAAATGAGTGGGAGATTTAATTTTTTGAATTAAGTATTTTACAACATTGATTTCCTACTCTATAAATAACCATGGCAGATTGGTTGACTGTCCATCACTAGAAGAATCAATCAAATTTCATACTACATGATTGACTTCCTGCATGTCACTACAAACTTTGGTGATCTAATATTTGTTATTCCTTCCATCTAAGAATCTCCATAAACATTTGTAACATTGTTTTTGATATTCATTGTATCAAACACACGATATACTTGTAGGTGCTCATAGTAAGGAAACATATTAAATTGGATGGAGTATCTTTCTAATATTCTATTTCTTGTGGAAGATCATTAATGCATTGACGTCCTTTATGAAACATAAATGAAACAAGATTAAATGTTGGACATAATGAAAATAATTGAATATAAATACGAATTATATAACATTAAATATGATATGGAGATCAATTACTTTCCTTGATAAGTTCATGTACTCATAAAACACCTCATTTCCTAAACTTTTTGAACATTGAGATATTGTTCCGGGACCACATACTAGACATCCAAATTTACCCTTTGTTTGAAGACATATAGATGTGGAAAAATGTCATACCAAGCAATTATTCAAAAAATGCACAAATAATTGATAAAATTATATATTGTTAAAGTGCAATACTTTACATACCAAAAAATCTATTAGCCCCAGGGTATCATGAATTGTCCATGCAAGTATTTTGTGAAATTGAAATTGTTTTTTCCCTACTGCTTTAGAGATGTCATACATAGTGATGCCAAGTCATACATTTATAAGTTCTTAAATAAGAGACTCAATAGATACATCCATATATTTAACTTGGTACCTACCTAATTATTTGACAATATACATATTTATTACCTTTTACATATGAAATTATGTAACAAACAATAAAAATGAAGTGGTGTGTTGAAAACGTTATTGTAAACAAATACCTGGAGCAATCATCGTCAACATTATATTAACCCTCTTTATTAACATCCAAGGAGGAAGAATATTGTTTATAACAAAAATAGGCCACACTAAGCTAATGGAATTGAGCTCTCCAAATGGATTGACACCATCAGTTGCAAATGAAAGTCTAAGATTACAAGGTTCTTCTTTAAACATTGACCATCTTTCCTAAATGTCCCTAAATGTAGAACCACCTGCAAACATTCTCACAACACCATCTTCACTTCTCTTCCATGTGTGGTAATTGATAAATTATGCTATGCTTTTACACCTATACAATTGTTTGAAATGTGGAATAATGGGAATATGACAAAGAACCTTGCGGGGCACCTTATTTGTTACTTGACCAGTTCAATATCTACTAATTCCACATTAACGACATTCTAACTTTGTTGTATGTTGTCCATAATATATAATGATCATTAGGACATGCATCATTTATTTGGTACTCTATTCCTATATCTTTCATAATGATAGATAGTTATCGATATGTGCAAGGTAAAGTATTTATGGTGGTAGGAGAAAATCACCCAATAAGATACAACATTAAAAATAATTATTGTATTGAATATTCATCATTTTGCACCTTTTATATAGTTAAAAATAAAATTAGATAAAAAACTTATTCATATATCAAGAATTATTTTGCATACCTTAGAATCTATGTGAGATAGGTGTTTAAGAAACTGTTCAATACCTTAAATTTCACCAACAAAAAAATAGCAAAGAAAATATTTTTCTTTGAGTCTTCATATAGAAGTTTCCATGGATGATTAATAAGAGGTACATCATGAACATCATGAAAGCTATCATCCATTAAACCAAATGTGTCATATATCAATCTATTTATCTCATCATTCTCAATTATATCAGTATCATTTTCTTGCATATGATCAACTTCATATATTTTTGCTCCATCTCCATCAAATTGATCACCGATATTTCTACCACAATTTTACACATCCTAGACAACTCAAGCCTAGGATGTTTTTTTTTTTTTTGTAATTACAAACAACCAAATATTTTTAGTATATATACAAAATTAAAGTGTTAGAATTTTTTACAATGAGAATAAAATATGTAATGAATAACTTACCAACAAGCAACATTGGTTTGCTCCCCCTTCAAAGTGCCCAAACTCTAAACAATGTTTTCTAGTCGTGTCCTTTTTAACTCTTGCCACTTGTAATCCCTTACAATTTTTGCAAGGAAAATAACATTTACCTTCACCATATTGCTCATTTAACTTAGCAATAACGCTTAAGTTAATGTCATTTGACATTGTTATCTATTACAATATAAAATCAACTAAAGCAATTACACTGCATAGAAAAAAGATATTACATGCATTAAAGGTATGAAAAAAAAGATATTATAGAAGTCAATCAAAAGTATCACATAATCACCACCATATATCTCGGGTTTTAATGATTTTTACAAAGACATCATCCAACCAATATATAAGACTTTATTCATGACATTGATCAAAATAACATTTTTCAAAGAGTCACGGTTTAATTACTTGGGAGATTCACTGCATATAATTCCACATAGGAAGTGGTTCTCTTCATACCAAAAGGTTGAAGGTATTTTTAGATGACAACACGTCACTAGATAATAATTAGAGATGTAAAAGACTACAACGATGTAGGTCAAAGCAATAAGAATTCCGGTATATTCCATGTTTTGGATTATAGGAGAAATATGGGTATATCATGAAATTCCACATTAGGAATTGTTTGTTGATCGAGGGACACTACTACATTCAAGGTATTTTTTCTGACGTTATTTTCCATGTTTAGGTCAATAGTTAAGAGTTATGTCAAATTTTTTATTGATTTTTTTTTTTAAATACCCCTAACAAACATTGATAAGTTGATGTTGGTAATTAAACATGGAAACCTTGAATAAGATTCACGGTTTTAGCTTAAATATCATTTTTCTAGTTTATTGATGAGTGGCATTTACAATGTTGTTTTTTATGACATTACTAACATCGTTCCATGAATGAAAAGTGATGTTGCTTATAATATCAAATATATCATTTTTTCATTGTTGCTATGGATGATGTTGTAGAATTGTCTAATGATGTTTAATAAAATATACCATGGATGGATCACATAAGTCTAGTTATGTTTTGTTGTACATGTTTTATTACTCCATGGATGGATCTCTTGTTATACATGTTTTGTTATATAATAAGTGTTTTGTTATACATAGATTCATAAGTGAACCATTCCAATACACATCATAAATGAATTATCATGGATAGATATTTCTATGTACATGTTTTGTTTCCATTCTAATAATATATGAATATCTTTTTATACTGTTCACAAATCACTTTAGGTTTTAATTATGGGGTCAATACAAATCTTCCTACTCTTCCCTTATTCAACAAGGTTAATTTTGTAAACTTTTGGGAATTTCTTTTTCATTCTATTCCCCCCAAATATATTTTGGACATTGTTGTTAAAACAATGGAAAATAAACTTAATAAGTGGACAATCAAGCCCATGTCTATGGTTACACTCTTATAGATATACACCTAGGTGTTGGTTTCCATGTAATTATATTACTCTTCATTTTTGTTTTCTCCCATCTATGCTTACAAAATATTGAATGTCTCTTAGATGTTTCCTATGAGATAACTTAGAGGGTTAGAAATGATTCCATAGAATCAATTAGGGCCTTTGTCACACTTTAAGGGATTGTTGATATATTATTATTTTTAATACACATATTTCAGTGTAAACTCCAGGTCAAAAATGGATCCATAAAACCCTAGATGGAAATAATACCATAACGTATGAAGATATGATTGCATTCATTAGGGGGCTCCCTATGGCAATACTTTTTGGTTAGGGTCAAGTTTGTAAGACCTCATCTCATCACCTCTTTCAATATGAAAACTAAAGGCATGCTTGACATATATAGTATTTATAAGGTGTGTGAAACGATTAAACCTTTTCTAAAAAGGAAAGGAGATGATTTTCAAATAGGCTTACCATTTAATTAACATTCTATCTATTGGTATGTAATGATTTTGCATGATAGTAAGGATATGGATAAAACACCATAGTTTTTTCAAGTAAGATATTCAAACAAGTGGTTGGAACTTATAGCTTGGATATTAGTGACATTAGCACAAAAAATAGGCCCCTTGACATAATTTCAAAGAAGTATTCAAGTTTAATACATAGATAGAATGAGGTTATGGGATATGGGGTATGGTATAGTTAAAGGTATGGGGTTAGTGGGTATGAGACCGTTTGAGGCATGGGGTTAAGGGGTAGGGGATAGGGATAGTTAGAGATATGAGATACTTATGGGGTTATAGGTAGGGGTTATTGGGTATGGAATAGTTATAGGTATGGGGTTAGAGGTAGGGGGTATGTGATACATAAAGGTATTAGGTATATGATTAGTGTTGAGTAGAGTTGATTTCATTGAATTACATACTCACAACTATCATCAAGGTTAGGGTGTATGGGATAGTTAGAGATATGGGGTCAAGGCTAGGTAGGATTGATTTCACATATTTACATCCTTATAACTATCATCGAGGTTAGGGGGTTTGGGCTATACATAGGTGGTATAGGAGTTTAGGGGTATATTCAATTAGGATTAGTTATGAAATTAGAACCTCATAATTAATGAAGATATGACGATTGTTTCTGAAATAAGAATCTGTTCATGGATATCTACTTGAAATCATGTTAATTTCACTAAATTACATCTTCATAACTATAATCAAGGTTGTGGGATATGGGATTGTACATAGGGGGTGTAGGGTTTTAAGGTATAGTGAGGTTGAGTAAGAAAACATATTCATGTTGCAACCAATAAACCATTATATTAGTAGGACATTTGAGGTAGGAACTACCCACTGACAATAATGTGTTGATATTAGACATTATATGTATGACACATTTTTATTAGATATTAGATATAATAAAATATTATAACATATTATATATTTGATATATTATAACACACACACACACACTAAAAAAAAATAAAAATAAAAATAAAAATAAAATCAATCTTATCCTCAATATGTTATCGAATTTGAGAACATAGAAGACATAGAGAACCCACAAACTTGACCTTGACCTAGAGCATAGAATGTGAGGACCTACGAATCTTACCTAGAGCACATAGTGAGAGGACCACTGCAATATGCCATGCACCCATGCACTATTAAGGAGGATCCACAATGCTACCAAAGTAGGTAATATAGACATCCCTAATTTCTATTATTTTGTTTTCCCAACAATTCCTATTTGGATACCCCAATATTGAGTGCTTGAGGGAGAAAGGTGTTTCATCCTTGAATATTTCCTTTAAATTTGGAGCATAGAACCTCTCAACACATATGTGATTCTTAATATGCATCCACTACATGTGCATACTTACATACTCTCCAATTGGCATAGCTCATGTTTTATTATTGAACAATTTGAATTTTGTCTCAAAGTAATTGAAGGATTACTCATTTCTATGAAGCATGCCTAATGCCTTACAATTTTTCCATACTATACAATGCCATTTTTTGTTTGCATGTTTCTTGCAACATTCATTACATTGCATAAGCCCAAATACAAAAACCTTGGAGAAGATACATGTGATTAAAAGGAAACGTGGGAAATACCCAATGTAAACATTCTATGGGTAGAATAAGAAAAATAAGGTATGATTTCCATTAAACCTGTGATATGGATAAAAAATTGACTTAAGATTATAAGGGGCCAACATATTCAGTTTGTATGGGCCAAAAATTACAATGACTTGAGAGAAGTTCAACTGCCTCATAGAGCTTTTGTATTGGAGGTTATATAGATGTAGGTTCAACTAAAAATTCCCCGAAATGGAATGTAATAGGTGGAAAATGATCATTCTTTAAAGAAGAAACCCTCTACATTACAATGGTATATTTCCTCCACTTATGTCAGTAATTATAACCCCATTATAGGATATTCTTGAAATGTAATTACTAATCACTAGCATTCAAAGACATTATTCTTCATTTTTAAACTCATGGGAATCAATACATAGATTACCTTTCTTGTTTTTGTGGCTTCTCTCCATAGAGATAAGTAGATGAATTGTAATAAACACTCAAACCTTTGAATATCATTCCCTAATATGACCCTAATGGGGGTATACATGGGGTTAAATGTATATATAAAGAGGATAATGTATATGAAATGGAGTTAAATGCATATGTAAAGGGGTAAATGTATATGTAAGCTAGGTCAACCTAATAAGGGGCCAACATGTGGAATGAGTGCGAATAGGTATGCCATTATAGTCCTTAGAACATATGATTTGGTTATTTGGAGGAGGTTATCCTATTTTATAACAAGTTATTGTGTAAATCATCTCTATTATCTCTTTGGTATTTATACTTTGTGTTGAAATTTGGTGTACATTGTATATATTTAAATTTATTATGTTATTTTAAGGATTTGTTACATAACATTTGTTATTAGAGCAAACAATCCTTGGGTTTGGTTCCTTCAAACAAGCCATATTACCATTTTGTTCTAAATTTTTTTTGAATACCAGAAGTGGATGGGACTTATGGGGTTAGAAATAAGACACAATCATTTATCTTTGATCCAAATTTCATAATCTAGTTGGATATGATTTTGGAGTTACATGTTGTACAAGTTAGGGGTTTTCTCTAGTCTTGAAACTAGTCTCAAACAAGTCTTCTTGGTAAAAATATCATATTTCACGACTACAAGGTCTGAATTGAGTGCTATCTATGGATTTGGAAAGAAGCCACATCTAGTTGTCTAATATGCAAATTTGAGACTTAAAGAAGTAAAATTTCACTCTTGGCATACCATACAAGTTTGTTCTCTTGAAAGGTGCTCAAATCAACAAGTTTTGTCAAAGTCATAATAACTTTTGCTTGGTGCGTCAAAGTTTAGTGAGACATGTGGAATTGAAAAGAGGACACACTACGATGCTACATACCAAAATTACAGGCTCATACATGCACTAATTTGGGAGTTATATTAACTAATATAACATACATGACAATCCCCAAATGAGGCTTAAAAAGGTATGTTAACTTGAAATTGGCATAAGTTTTGATTGGAAGATCTAATTGAGATGATTCAAAAGATGTTGAAAAGAGGAAATAAAGTAGAATATGTTTGTAAAATTATTTTTGCAAATTGGGATAATATTGATGGTTTTGGAATTAGAATCTAAGGGTTTTGGTTAGACCCCAAACACGAACTAATGGAAATACCTGAATTTCAAGGAGATGAAGATGAAATTGATCCCAAGGAATGGTTGAGGATTGAAAGGAAAATTTTACAATTCATTGTGGTTGAAATATTTATTTTGATGGTGAAGCTGAAGTGTGTTGGTATAGTCTTGATAAAAACATTAGGCGACACTCTAGTTAGGAAGAATTTGAAAAAATATTCTCAAATAACTCGATCAAGGATTAAAAAATGTAGGAGATGCATACAATCAAATATGAATTCAATTAAGCTAAAGAATATAAATTTTCCAAATTGTAGAAAAAAATGAAGAATTAAAACAGAAATCCAAGAAGAAGGGTGATCAATTGTCCAAAATGAAATCCCTTGATGAAGCACTCATTAAGGAAGTTATAGACTGAAAGTAAGGAAATATGAGAAAATGAAAGGATGAATAAATATATAGATTACAAAATTTAGATCAAACACTACTTGATGAAGTTAAGAGATTGAAAAAAGAAAAGAAACATGTCAAAATCAAGAAAAATATATCAAAATAGTTGAAGAGGAAATTCCTAAGAAGGTTGAATAAGCATTAAGTACAAAAGACATGAAATTGGGCATGCAATTTATAATTGAAGAAATATGAAAGAAGTTGATGGATACCATCAACCTTAAGTTGCAAATGGAGAAGGAAGAAAATATGCAAGAAGGTCACCATAAAATACTTGAAGAAGTTGAACTCAGACTTGAGAATGCTAAGGTCAAATATGATGGAATTATCTCAAAATAAAGAAATATTGAAGATCAATCACATAAGATGGAGAATGTATTTGTACCAAAAAAGAAGATCGGAGATAAAATTGTGAAAGATGAAGATCACCAATCTTCAAAGATTGAACCTTATTGACATCCTAATTACTAAGAAATAAGACATGAAATACAAGGTACATACCAACATCCTCATTACCAATGAAGAAGATGACATAATCAATTATATTAATGGAATGTGGCATCAAAAAACCATTATTTGACATGATATTATGAGAGATCAACAACTACAACAAACTGGATAAGTTACAACATACATACATGGACTCGAAGGAAAGAAAGTTACGAGACAAAGAACTATCAAGTATTAAGAGAGAAGAATTAAATTTGGATGGATGTATCATCAGAAATGGGAGAAAGTGAGTAGCAATATGAGTAAATCTTATTACTTGGTTTCCTTACATGTAAAATCCTTAATTACAAAGTTTTGAGAACTAACCTTTTTGAAGAGGATACTATGATATGATCATAAGGTGGATATATACAAGGTTAAATGTATATGTAATGGGGAAACTGTACATGAAATAGGGGTTGGCTAATGATCTATCCATTTCAATCCAATAATGATAACAATAATTATTCCAAAGAAAAGGAAGCTGTAGATGTACACATACATGTTGTAATATGAAATCATAATTATCTTAAATCTTTTGCATGGTAGTAACTCATTTTGGGAAGTTTGTTTTGCATCCTTGTTTTAGAGAGTCGTGTTTCTTAGAATTGGTAGCAACAATTGAAAATTCATCCCATTTGGAAATTTGAATACAACCATGCTCATTTTGGAAACTTTAGTCAACCAAATCCATTGTTAAAGAAATTTGTTAATTAAACCTTTCAGTTTCGCAAAGAAGTAACTCATGTTGGGAAGTTTGTTTGCATGATTGTTTTAGAAAGTTACACTTCCTTGAATTGATGCAGGGATAATTTCTCTTGTAGTGAAAATTCTAAAGTACTCTTTGAAACCATACATTTTCACATGTGGCATTCTTTGTTTCCTTGTACTCAACTACAATACATTTGAAACTGAAATTGCATGCTACTTCAATTTTATATTGGAATTATTTAAATTTGTTTCCATATGTTAATTTAGTGCCCTTGTATCTAATTGTAGAATTCTATGTAAACAAAGGTAGTGTTTATTAATGTTGTGATGATATAGTCGTTTCGTTCGATCTAAATTTGGAATAGTTTTTTCTTATTCTAATTACAACCATTCTAATATTCAATGAATACGGTTGCAAGTTTGACAAAGGGAAAATGAGTCATGCACAATATTGATGAGGATCGATAATCATAGGTAATTGTTTGTTGAATGTTTAATATAGTTGGAAAAAAAATTACCAATCATCCTTACTTGATGATTACCTCTAAGGTTCAACCCACTTTACACAATCCTTGCAAGATGTCATACATGAACACATTGGCTTGTTGAATGTAATTAAAACTCTACTTAAGATGGAAATCAATGAATATGGGACATTGGTGATTTAATATCACTGGAAAAAAGTACTAATCATCCTTACTTGACACTTTCCTCTATAGTTCCACCCCATCTACATGATCCATGCATGATGTCATACATGAAGAGTTTGGCCCTTTGAGTGAAATTAAAGCTCACGTTGAGATGTAAATGAAGGGATATGGTACATTGGTGAATAGTTCTAATTCTCTTGAAAACTCCAAGAGACACAAAGAGTTTCTTGGAATTAATACATAATATGAGGCATGCGATTAGATGTGATGATCTCATATTCTTGCGGGACTAAGAGATTCTCCACCAAGTACAAAGATGACAAGATATTTTTTCCTTTCATAGAACTTCTTGACTAAAAGGCCAATGTTGGTTCTAGAAATGTTCATGGAATGATCAACACACGACCTCCACCCCATGATCTCCTATGTCATTTCCTATCTAGCCATATGTTGGACATTACCACTTCATCTCCACACATGCCATGCCATTCATATACTGACATGATTGTTCACACCCTTGATATGGGCTACACCTCTATGCCCATTATGATTGTACATAGCACGAGGTCATTGAAATGTTGATATACATATATGCATAGATATTTTCCCTTTGAAGGCGTTGATACCTCAACATACCCAAAAAATGAATTTTTTGGGCACCCCTTTCCTTTTATTCTTTTGATTTTCAACTCTCATATTCAATTTCTTTTCCTCTTTAATTATGTTGAAAAATTTACTCTAAAAACAATTTGCTGCTTTGTTTGGGTTTTGATTCTCTAAAAGCTTCAAAAAAATTTCTGAGTGAAAAGCTACAAAATCACCTTCTAAATTTGTAACGACCCCAGTCATTACGACAACATGTGACGCAAAACCTGTACTTTTTTTTTGAGAAAGTAATAATGACCATACATCCAAACATCGCAACATGATGACGAATACAATGCATGAAAATCACGCAACGAGGAACAAAATGACCTAGCATACTAGCACATCATGCAATAGGAAGCAACATACGACATTCAATCAGATGAAAATAAAAACGACTACCCGCCCGTCCTACCCTGCAATGGTTAGAACCTCCAGGACACATAAGCAACGCTCAAGCCCAGGTTCCCATCGATTTTAACCATTTAAGGTCTCAAGGATGGCGACTATTCTGAAGAACAAGGAGGTGTCTACATCCCGCTCGACACAACAAGTCTAGACGACTAAGTTAAAAGACAACAACAAGATTATTCAGGCACAACCAACATAAAAATGACCATGCACTATGAACGTTCACGACGGGCGAGAACAAATCACAATCACGCATTACAATAAAAATACAATACATTGATTTCAATAATCGACATCAAAGCCATTGGGGGGCACATGCCCCAAGGCTAGATTGTTATACACACTCATTGATCATTGCACGCCATGGTCCTGTCATAAGGAATCATGCCGCCACAATGCGACAAGAGAGATAACGCCTAGGGTGCAACATAACATATCTAGACCTTCATCCCAACATATCCAACCTCAACTGAAGTTAAGAGCATATAATAATGCTTACCTACCTTCTTTTAAAATATACTAAGGCTAATCCATGTTTACTTAAAATATCACAATGCTTAACTTAAAATATAGCAATGTCCTTCTGAAATATCACAAGCTTAACTTAAATACAACAATGCTTTTCTTAAAAACAAAACACATTAGTTATTTTCTTAAAATATAAATAGACATTGCCTTCCTTAGTTAAAACAATGCATGGCTTACCGAGTGCGAGAAAAACTGTAGAAAATTCCATTAAGGCAAATACAATATCCGCAACCATTATTGGAGCAGTTATAATTCCTAACTGAAAAAAAAACCTAACTGGTCAACTCAATGAAATATTAAACTCTATGAACATAATTAAAATGACCGTAAAATAAAAACTACTTCCAAACACTCATATTTAACTCTCTAAACATCATTAAAACATGACTGTAAAAGAAAAACTAATACCAAACACGCATATGAAAGTTTCTTCAAGTAATACAAAAACTAAACTCATATGAAAATTTATTTTAAAGAATATAACTGCACAAAACAAAATGATATAATTCTATTTATTCTGATCTAGTTATATCTAGTATAAGGTAATATCAGGATGACTTTAATAGAAAGCACCACCCAAAAGGAATTTAAGAGCAAAGTTAAAAAATGAACATGCTTGTTTTCAATCTCAGCTGTTTACGTCATAGACATCGAGATTGATAACTATAATTACTACTGTGAAAAAACCTAACTAATCCAATCAATATTTAAATCTTTTGGACGTTTTTAGAAACTTTGTAAAATAATAATAAAAACTCTTTAACTGCATCAAAATCGTTGGGTGGTTATTAAAGGAAGGGTAAGATCCGGGCGTAGATGGACCACGATTTGAAGCATCAGTTAACACTGTGCATTACAGGTGCAACACGGTAAGCGCGGCATGGTCTCACACCTATCTGAGTAAGACAACAACCAGACTGCAGGAGAGAGGGAAATTAAATCCTGGTTCAGCGACCCAAACTTCCTTACACTGACATGGACATGTCTGAAGAAAAAATGCTAGATTGGTTTAATGCAGGAAGAAAATAAATGATTTTAATTTCCAAGCTAACAATAGCCTATGGGGACAAGTGTGAAAATGAGATCTCTATGTTTTTAGCTACTTTAATTGATTTCAGTGTCCAAACTTTTTCCAAATTCCAATCAAACTCTTAATCTATCGCCTGGCTAACTTTTTAGCGAAACTAAAATTTTGTAACATTGAACGACATATAGTTTAAGACTTTAAGTGCATTGTCAAATACTAGATAGACCAGGGGCATCAAAAATTGAGCCCAACATTAAACATGAAGTACTAAGTGTTCTTTGTATATCTTTTTGTCTTAAGATTTTGAATGGGGAGTCTTGAATCACATATAACAAGAGTTAGTGTGGAAAAATAAATTAACAAAAGATCAGATCATGAAAGAGATCATCTCGTTATTTTTCGATGGGTTCGGTAGGTATATTGTAGCGTATGAAAATTGGAGATGTCAAACCTCTGCTTATCCAAATAACATTTGGGTTCCACGAAAGTATGACACCGCTTTATGGAGGGTTCAGGCACTGATCATCATCTATCAGGTTCGATCTGTGAAAAAGAAATGCTCACAAAGTCTAGGGTTTACCAAACATGCTGAATTATTTCTGCGTTGAAGGGATAATGCTATGCTCCTCGTGTCCCAAGAAATGACAGGTCAGAAATCTGTTGAAATTAAAGGTTCTGAGTGATGCACCCATCACAGGAAGGAAGAAAATTGTTTTTAGTTGCCAAGTGAAGAGAACATAAGGATAATGACAGGTAAGAAGTTTTGAATACTGGGCATTGAATACTGGGAAAAAATCACAGGAAATAATAATCAAGGACACTTCTATTATAGTGCCACATGGAAAATAAATGCAGTAAGTTAATCTTCAACTTAGACATTTTCATGGATGTGCCGCAGGAAGAATAAAACCAGTGAAATAATATCCAAATAGTCACTGTTAATGCCATGCCACAGGAAGAACAACCATAGTAATATATTATTCATTTAGACATTTCTTGCAGCGCTACCAGAAATCAATTTTATGCAACAAAAACTCCTTTGAGCGAAACATGGAGAATACCATTTAACAAAACACAACTTATACTGATCATAATCAAATAAAAAACCTATGCATACTGACGTCAAGGCCACAACAACGACGATGAGAAGGTTCTTCCATTTGAAATACATTTCACAACCGCGGTCCAAAATTTATCTTCAAAAATCACCATTATCGATATTCATATACATAAATTAAACTAATCTTTTACATGCAACTTACACACGCATAATTTTCCATGGAGGTTATTCCTATACAAAAAAATAACTACCTTTTTAATACAAATTTAGAAAAGCGTACCATAGACAATGACGAAGAAACCGAAGTCATTGTCCCGCGCTTGCGCTCCGTCTAGGTCCCCCTTGCCAACCGCTGAAACCTCACCGGTACCTCTTAGCCAACTCTAGGGGTACTCTTCTTCCCCATGAGCCCCCCGAGCTGCAAAGGGGCCACACAAACAATAACAAAGAATGCTAGCTTCCCATCTCACCTCGCAAGGTCGAGCTACCTCTCATTTTTTGAGCTGGGTATCCCCAACTCCCACAAGAAAAGTTCAGTCAAGGTAAAATTTCGGCAGCATAACCTTATGCAAGCCCAAGGTGATCCATACTCCTCCCCAACCATCCTTTTTATAGAGTTTTTCAAGTGATTAGTTTCCCAAACCCTCATTAGATTCCTTTTTCATTTATTTAATTAGGAAAACCCTCCCCTATATACATGTCGCCCGATCTCCTAGTTTCACCATAAAATCAATTTTATTAATTAATTAAATTTGCCTATTTTCCTCACCCACCTAAAAGCGTTCCTAAAAACGCTCCTCAGTGTCCCATTATTCCCTTACAATTCTTAAATGACTTACGCCTTACTTAATTCCTAGTCGAGTTCATAAATAGAAAGTTCCAAAGGCTAGATTCCTTACTAGGTTAAACATTCCCCTTTTTCTTTAAGTTTCCCCATTTTTCTTTTTAACTGAAAATCAGAATTAGCAAGTGTAGACAAAAACAACCATTTACCCTTTTAATAAATTTAATCCTCCATTATATTTTTTACTTTAATAATTAAAGTTTGAATTTCTTACCCACCTTCTTGTTACGTGTCTAGTAGTTTTTCTTTGTTCACATGTTCTACTTAGACCTAGGTTTTAATTTCACTAGGCTAGGTGACAAATTTTAAGGGAACTTTTAGCTATTAAACTTTACTCAAACCATCATCTATTTTAAGGTTGACCAGGTCCTAAGGAGGCATATTTTTCTAGGCACTAGGTTTATTAACTTACCACAGTTAAAATTGTGATGTGCCCTTCAGGACGCACTACGTGCTCCAAGGGTGCCACTTGCCTCAATCTGTTTTATTTGCGCGACATGCCCTTTAAGATGCACTACGTGCTCCAAGGGTGCCACTCGCCTCTTGAATGAACTTGGTAGACATCAAACCCCTGGAGTCAATACTCTGTCAGGTAATCTTGTGGGAGACTAAGGGCCTCTAAGGAATAAGGACCCTTCCTTATTGCACACCCCTTAGAATCATCATGAGCGACCGTCACAGTTTGCCCTCAGGGCATCATGGATATCTCGAACTAGGTAATCATTAACATATAGTTCGAGCCACGACGTGAGTGCTAGTAGGCTGTGGAAGGGCTACTTCCACACCTCTCCCTCAATGTCTCTGGTTGTCATGCATGACCCCTTTACTCCAAATGTGAGTCTGGTCGACAATCTATCGTCAGCCTGCATCCATCAATGAATCATGTCAGCAATAACAATCAACATCATAATATCTAATCATATGTACATATGTCACATCAACAACATTAAAACCCTAACAGTCCACTCCCTGACTCGATCCAGAGTCCAAGGAGTTTCATCGATGCCTCAACATCCTCAACGTCCAAAGTCCTGCACACTCAGGAGAACCCAGTCAATAACACACGTCGATGTAAATACAACATAAATTAGATATCATCAAATTCAAAATATTTCATAATCATAATCAAAATAACCAATCGTATAAAGAACCGGATCACTTGCATGGAAGTGTCCTCAAAGAATAAGTCCGCTCAGTGCGCGCAAGAGCGGGATGTTACATACACCCCCTCTTGTTTTAAACATCATCCCGAAGTTTCACAGTATGTAAGTGCCGAAATAAAGTGTATCATAGTATCATAGGTATAGATATCAAACAAAAATGGAAACTTCTAATGCATATCATATGCGTCCTCCCAGGTCGTTGAGTGCGGACTATAGTTGTCCCACTAGACCTTGACTTGATCTATTGTTCGATGCCGTAGATGTCGAATGCGATGTTCCAAGATGTTGATTGGCTCTGCTATGAGAACATCCTCGTCCGATACCTACATAGAACTCATGTCAATAACATGTGTAGGATCACTAACATAATGTCTCAAAACAGATACGTGAAAAAGATCGTGCATATGCCTCAAAGAATCAGGCAAGGCTAGTCTATAGGCCATGTGCCCCTTCTTTTCCACAATATTGAAGGTTCCCACGAACCTAGGAGAGATTTCAACACCCTTTTCAAACTTGATTGAACTCTTATGCGGTTTCACTCGCAAGAAGACTCGATCGCCAACTTCATAACTATGGTCGACATGATGTGCATTGACATAACTCCTCTGTCGATCCTGCGCTTCCTTGACTCTTTTACTTATTGTCTGCATTTGATCTTCCATTTTTTGGATCTCTTCAGGTCCCACTAGGACCCTATCCTAAAGACGATCCCAACTCAAAGGTGTCTGAAATGGTCGCCTGTAAAGAAACTTGAAAGGTGCCATCTTAATGGTTCTTTGATAACCATTGTTATATGCAAATTCTACCAGTGGAAAGAATTCTTCCCAACGCTTCTGTTGGTCCATCACATATATATGTAAGATATCCTTGAATATTTGGTTCGTTCGCTCGGTCTTCCCATTTTTCTCCGGGTGATACGTGGTACTAAAGTTAAGTTGGGTTCCCAAGGCCTCTTGGAAACTAGTCCAAAATCGTCCTGTAAACACCGATCCTCTATCGGATATAATCCTCTTAGGAACGCCATGCAACCTCACAATCTCACTGATGAAAACTCTAGCTATGTCAGGTGCCTGATACGTTGTACGCACAAGAATAAAATGATCACTCTTCGTCAGCGTTTCAACTACGACGAAAATCGATTCGTGTCTCCTTTCCTTCAGTGGCAATCCAACAATGAAATACATTGAAACAACCTCCCATTTCGATTCTGGAATAGCGTGTGGCTGTAGTAATCCTGTCAGATGTCTATGTTTAGCCTTCACCTGCTGACATTCTATACATCTTGCCACGTAGTTGACTATGTCTGCCTTCATTCCTTTCCAGAAGAATAAGGGTTTAAGCTATGCCCTCATCTTCGTGACTCTAGGATGAGCCATGTACACTGCTCTATGAGCCTCGTTTAGGATCAAACTCCTCTACTCATCATTGGGTGGTACGTAAATCTGATTATTAAATATCAATAATCCATCATTGTCCACAGTAAATCCCTCAAATTTTGGTACCATCATTGTGTTTTGTTCGATAAAATCATGGACCTCTTGTACCAGTCATCGTCGTGCTGTAAAGTTAGAATCTTTTCACGTAGATTCGTCTAAAGAGGCATCACCGAAAATATACGTGGTCTCCGAATCAACGCATCAACCACTCTGTTCACTGTTCCTTTTATGTAAGTAATCTCAAAATCGTATTTGCTAAGCAATTCCAACCAACACCGTTGTCACGCGTTCAAGTCGCTTTGCGTAAAGATGTGCTGTAAACCAAAATGGTCCATTTCTAGTTTGAATTTTCGTCCAATAAGGTAGTGTCTCCAAACTCTCAAGGCATAAACAATGGCTAACAACTCCAAATCGTGCGTCACATAGTTCTCCTCATTTCTTCTCAATTTTCTCGAGATGTAAGCAATCACTCGACCGTCTTGCATCAAGACTCCCCCTAAGCCTTCTTTGGATGCGTCAGTGCATACCAAGAAGTTCGTGTCCATGTCCGAGACCTTTAGTATCGATGTTGTCATCAACAACTCCTTGAGCCTCCAAAATTCTTCTGTGCATTTCTTGGTCCAAACAAACTTCTTGTTCTTCTTCTGCAATTCCGTAATCAGATTTGCTATATTTGAAAAACCCTCGACGAACCGTCGATAATATCCCGCTAAACCCATGAAGCTACGCACTTCTGGGACATTCGTCGATGCAGGCCATTCCATAATAGCTTCAACCTTTGCTGGATCCACAACGATACCTTCGTCGGAGATGACATGCCCTAAGTAATGAATCTTCGATTGATAAAATGAGAATTTGGACAGTTTCCCAAACAACTTGTTCTCTCGTAGACACTGTAGTACCAAGCACAAGTGCTCATCATTCTCCTCCATCGTCTGAGAATATATCAAAATATTGTCAATGAATACTTGGACGAACTTATCCAAGTATTTGTGGAACACCCAGTCCAACAAGCTCTTAAATACCCCTGGGGCATTTTCCATTCCAAACAGTAAAACAATAAACTCAGAATGTACAAAAATCGTTTTAAAGGAGATCTTAGGGATTTTGTCCTCCTTGATCCGTAATTGGTGATACCCTGATCTCAAGTCGATCTTTGAAAACACCATCGTGCCTTTCATATGATCAAACAGATCATCAATCCTTGGAAACATGTACTAATTATTGATTGTTTCCTTGTTTAATTTACGATAGTCAATGCAGAGTCTCCACGACCCATCCTTCTTCCGTATGAAAATAACAGGTGCACCCCACAGTGACACACTTGGACGTATAAGTCCTAGGTCCATCAAATCCTTCAATTGAATTTTCAACTCCTGTAACTCCGAGGTCGACATCCGATAATGCGTTCTTTCTATCGGTTCAATTCCCAGTTTTAGGTCGATGGCAAATTCCAATTCCATCTCTGGCGGAATCCTAGGTAACTCCTCAGAGACAACGTCTGTAAACTCTCGCACCACTGGAAGGTTTTCTAGACCTTCCACTACTCCCTTCTCATTTAATGCAAGGATTGCATAAATCTTACATCCCTTGCACATGCTCTTCTGTAGCTGCAAGGAAGAGATGAAACTCAGGGAGAATCCCTGGTTCCGACCTACAATCACACGTTTATTTCCCTCATCATTGACCAAGCTCAATCATTTTGTCTTACAGTTGAGTATTGCCTCATGCAATTCCAACTAGTCCATACAGATCACGACGTCATAAGACCCTAAGATTGTGATGTACATGTTAGCCCTTGTGACAAAATATCCCAGGTTAAGGATACAACCCGTAACCTTCCCTCCATCCTTCTGTTTGGCTCCTAAATCCATTTCTACAAATCTAAACTCACCCTGTTCGACTACCTTTACCTTAATTCTTTTTAGTGCTGCACCAGAAATAAAAATCTTTGTAGCGCCCAGATCTATCAAAATACCAAGTGTCAGGTCAATGATGATACCTAACATCTCGAGCACAATCGACTGGTGCTCTACCTGGTGGTTATTCACTGCTACATGAATCTGATGGGCCTTGCCCAAATCTCCCATAGTAGTGGGTTTGACTGATCTAGATGCTCTAGTCCTCTCCACTAGGCAGTCACAATGGTAATGTGAATCTCCACATGTCCAACACCCTTTCTTCGGTCCAGTACTCTTGGTACCCGAAGTAGAAGCTGACGGCCCACCAGCTTGGAACCCTGGTCTTTTATGCTAAACAGGCTCAAACTGCTGCTGTTGCGGTCGACGCTGGTGCTGGTGCTGTGGTCCCCTGTAAGGAGTTCGCTGCTAAGGCACCGATCGTCGTGGTGTAGTGTATGTGGATCCTCTCTGAGTGCCTCAAAATCATGGTGAATGTCTAGCTGGTGTTTGATGCTACAACGCACCAGATGACACTTGTCCTGCTGGTCTCGCTAGAGTCCTTTTCTAACCCCCAATGATAAGCTCCTCCTCTGCTATGAGGGCCTTCTGGACACCATCATGCAAGGTTTGAGGCATCAAAATCCTCACCTTTTCATGCATGCTGATGTTAAGGCCGAACACGAACTTGTTGACCTCAAGTTTCTCAGTATTCAGGTGTGGAGCATACCGAAGTAGCTCCATGAAATGGGCCTCGTACTCGGGCACCGTACGACCATCCTGCCGCAAGGAATTGAACTCGTTGAGCTGATGCTCAATGAATTCCTTAGATAGATACCTCTCTCGGAACCATTCCTTGAACAGTTCCCATGACACATCTTCGACTGCCATGTTCAATTGTGGTAGGATCATATTCCACCATAAAAGAGTGTTTCCCTTCAGTTGAAAGACTGCCATCCAGACCTTCATGTTGGAGGTATAGTCACGAAGTGAAAATCACATCGCCATATTCTCCAACCATGCCTTGGTGGCTGCATCGTCCAAGGCACCAAAGAACTTGGGAAACTTGACCTTCTCGAGTTCTCGGTGAATGCTACCAGTACCGACCGGGGCACGCGGTGGACCCTCAGGAGGTTTTGACGCCCTGGCCTCATCTCTATCCAAACGACTAATCAGTGCCTCAGACATCCTCTAAAAGGACCTCATCAGCCCAACCACATCACCCACAGCTACCTGTTCCTGCCTGACAACTTGTTCGTCTCCCTACAGGTTAGACCCCTTGGGCATGGATGCTACTAGAGGCATCGTGCCTCCTCCCCTAGCACCCCGTCGTCTGCCTCCGTGGCATCCTATAACCATGATTACCTGCATGAATACACATGAATTTAATTAGCGACATTATAATCAAATATTTAATCAAAGGAAGCCATGGTGATCCCAAGTCCCGGGTCGAACCAACTCTGATACCATAAGTAACGACCCCAGTCATTACGACAACATGTGATGCAAAACCCGTATTTTTTTTTTGAGAAAGTAATAACGACCATACATCCAAACATTGCAACATGAAGACAAAAAAAATGCATGCAAATCACGCAACGAGGAACAAAACGACCTAGCATACTAGCACATCATGCAACAGGAGGAACATATGACATTCAATCAGATGAAAATAAAAACAACTACCCACCCATCCAATCCCACAATGGTTAGGACCTCCAATACACATAAGAAACGCTCAAGCCTAGGTTCCCATTGATTTTGACCATTTAAGGTCTTAAGGCTAGTGACTATTCTGAGGAACAAGGAGGTGTCTACATCCCACCTGACACAACAAGTCCAGATGGCAAAGCTAAAATACAACAACAAGATTATTCAAGCGCAACCAATGTAAAAACGACCATGCATTATGAACGTTCACGACGAGCGAGAACAAATCACAATCATGCATTACAACACAAATACAATACATTGATTTCAATAATTGACATCAACTCCATCGGGGGGCACATGCCCCAAGGACTGGTTGTTATACACACTCGTTGATCATTGTGCGCCATGGTATCGTCATAAGGAATCATGTCGCCACAATGCGACAAGAGTGATAGCGACTAGGGTGCAACATAACATATCTAGACCTTCATCCTAGCAAATCCAACCTCAACGAAGTTAAGAGCATATAATAACGCTTACCTACTTTATTTTAAAATATACTAAGGCTAATCCATTCTTACTTAAAATATCACAATGCTTAACTTAAAATATAGCAATGTCCTTCTAAAATATCACAAGCTTAATGATGTAGGAGCATCACCAGCAAGGCACAAGCGAAAGACAACTGGGCGCACTAGCGCATGTTTTGAAACATTTTGAATTTCAAAGATCAATGTATTAATGTAATACCTCACAAAACTTTTTGAGTCATGAACATCTTTAATGACCAGAGGTTGAGCCATCAAGTAAGATCGATGGGGAATGTATTTTTATTTAATATGGGGAATGAATGTACATATCTGGAGCTTGCACTCTTATCTGTCTGATTCAATATTCATTGTAATAAATGTTAAGTGGTTGATAGAATTTAATTTAGACAAGATAACATAGAGTAGTTGGAGGAAAAGGCTCGAAGAGCACCCCTTTGTATAAAATCTTGTAATATTTCCCAATAGGGGTGGATTTTTTTGTTGTAGGAAGGCTGCTGATAGAAGATAGTAGGGTAACAATGTATGTATGTATACAATTTTTAGTTGAATGAATATAAAAGAGGATACATTGCTCCAAATGTGTGTTGTTATGTGTCTTTCTAAATGAGTGGTATACTTTTTTTTTTTTTTAATTCCCTGTTATTTTCCTGTTCTTGTATCCATGAATACATTTACATTGTTGAGTGTATGAGTCACTGTGTGGAGTGAACAAGTTCAGATAGGTTCTCTTTATCGAGCTAGTGCAAGGTGTGCATGGTGTTCTGATCCGGATTTTATGAGCATAACGAAATGAATACATATTATTAACAGGTGATTAACACAAAATAACAAAGATATAGTAAAACTGGTTTTCTATTCAATAACGAAATAAGTTGAAACTGTAAAATGCAGCGGAAACAAGCTTGTTGGAATGGTGGCGGCTTATCTTTGAGAAGAGATGTGACGACAGTGCACATTCGCAATAATATGGTTACAATGAGGCTTTGAAGGCCTTTTTAAAATAAGAAATAATTCCAAAAACCCTAGACATCCAAAAACCTAACCCTAGGAGATGAAGCGCCAAAAGTCATGTGGGCCCCGTTTGGGTAAGTTAGTACATCAACTTCCCGAGGTTGTAACTTATGCATACGATCTCCATTTTAGGCGTGTGATAGCCCATTGGAAAGGTATCATCAAGGATATTAATTTTGAGGGCTCAATCATTCCTTCGTTTATCATTGAGGAGATCGATCCCGAAAAACCTTCATTTAGGCCCTCAAAATGGCCCCGGAAGTTAAAACTGCTAAAAATAGTAAATTGCCAAAATTATCAGAAAACTGTTCCGAGCCAGTTGGAAAAGGTGGGTGGCCACTGATATCCATATGAATCAATCCTACCTCCTTAGAAATCAATGATATCTATTGCATTGAGGTCCCCCATTAGATGAGGAAAGTTTTGCTGAATTTGGCCCCGGGTGAGCCACTTGCCTTGGTGCAAGAGTTGCCCTACTTTAACGACTCGATAAAGCTGGATCCTTTGTTGTCGAGTGCCCTTGATCTTTCTGTCCACAATATGATCATTGGATTCCTATTGTATGTAGTCGAGATTGAGCTCTGTTGGTGTCAACTGTTCTGCTACTTCTGAGGTGTCCAATCATGGTGGGAAATAAGGGTGAAGGAGATCCACGTTGAACACTGGGTGCAGGCCAAGGAGAGGAGGAATGTTGAGCTCAAAATAATTATCCCCCATGGCCTTGGTGATAGTGTACGACCCATAACGGAGTGGGCAAAGCTTCCGATGGGGTCCTGTAAGGCATTCTTTCTGCAAGTGCAACCAAACTTTGTTGCCCACTTGAAACTTATGCAGCACCCGAGGCACTGTTTGTACTTGTCATTGAACTTCTGTAGGATATCCTGAACCTGTTGGCAGATGTGCTAGATCTACTCAATGAATCAGGTGGCTTTGTCAGCTTCATTTGGAGTAGGAGATGAGTCGGTCGAGGTGACCGCAAGGGGAAGTGCAACATCCATGGGACTCAATGGTTGGAATCCCAACCCCACTTGAAAGGGGATGTGGCCGGTTGAGATATGCAGGGCTTGGTTGTAGCTATGATGGACATAGGGAAGGCTCTCATCCCATGTGTGAGGGTGATTTGAATTATACATGCGAAGGATATGCACAATCATTCGATTTACAACCTCGATTTGGCCATTTGTTTGGAGGTGGAAGGCCGTGGATTTGGTGAGCTTGGTGTCCAACAATGACCAGAGGCTCGACCAGAATATGTTGAGAAATTGACTACCCCGATCTAAGACAATGGTTTGTGGGATTCCAAAATGTACCCAGACTGATTTAAGGAAGAGCTTGGCAGTGGCCTCTATTGTGATGCTATTCTTGCAGGCAACCGAAATCTCCATCTTAGAAAAGAGATCAACAACCACAAAAAAATAGTCATTTCCCCGCTTGGTGGACGGGAGGCCTGAAATGTAGTCCATTGAGATGGATTCCCATGGCCTGTTAGGAGTAGGAAGAGGGGTGTATAGGCCATGTTTCTTAGTGGTCAGTTTGGCAATAGTGCAGGCAGTGCAGGACCTGATGTACTTGCCGACATCCTGTCGAAGTTTCGACCAATAGAAATGTTTCTGTAGCATCGCCACTGTCTTTTCAATGTCGAAGTGTCCTGCCACCCGACTGTAGTGGGCTTCCCAGATCAGCTTCACCCGCTCACTTGATGGAACACAGATATGGCCCAGAGGACACAAAAACCCATCCTGAAGATGGAAATTATCGACAACTGCATTTGCACCCAACATTTAGTAGGTGGTGGAAAAGTCATGGTCTATCTCATAGAGTTGGGGCCATCCAGATGTCTCATGGCCATAAGAGTCTAGCACCGTGGTGAGTGCCACGACTGGCGGTCTGTTGAGGCAATCAACGACACTATTGGTGCTTAATGTTTTATACTTGATGTTGAGGTGGAATTGCTACAAGTATGTGGACCACTTTTGATGGTGGTCATTCTACAAATTTCCTTGTGTCTGCATGAACTGCAGTGGCTTATGATTAGTGTGGATGACTGTCTACTTCCCAAGAATGTAATTTCTAAATCTGGCGGCATGCTTGCGCAATGGAGTACATTTCTTTGTCGTATGTAGGGTACTTACGGACAATATCTGACAGTGTCTCACTATGATAGGCCACGGGGTGGCCGTGCTGAGTGAGAACATCACCCACAACATAGTCTGAAGCATCTGTCTCGGTCTCAAAGAGATGCTGCAGGCATGGTAGTGAAATTACTGGGGCTGAGTACAAGCGTTGCTTCAAATCATCGAACACTTGTTGTTGGGACCGACCCCACGCAAATTTCGCCTTAACACCACCCCTGTTTATTTGCTTGAGGGCCCATGCAATATGGGAGAAACCCAACATGAACCTGCAGTAGAAATTGGAAAGGCCCAAGAAGCTCCGAAGCTTAGTGAGTGTTGTTGGGGCTGGCCAATCACGAATGACTTGGATCTTGGCTAGATCCACATGTATGCCATGCTGATCAATGATGTAGCCGAGGTAATGGATCCTATCCATGCCGAAGGAACATTTTTCCAATTTGGCATATATCTTGTGCTGTCGCAGGGTGTGCAAAACCTACTGAATATGTTGTAAGTGTTCGGCCCAAGTCTTGCTGTAAATTAGAATGTCATCCAGATACACCACTACAAAAGTATTGGTGAATGGTCGCAGGATATCATCCATCATCCTCATGAAAGTGGCTGGAGCATTTGTCAAACCAAAGGGCATGACCAA
>ML782834.1:27708-38093 GCA_009831015.1 Picea engelmannii
GGATTCTCTCCATGCTCTCCTCATGGTTTTCCAGTGCGCCCTCTTTACAATTTTTCAGGCATAGAATGATAATTTCGAGTAGTGCGCATGGGATTTAGGATATAGTGACTAGTATATTCACTCTCGATTCTCTCTACATGCTTCATATCTAGAGGGTGTCTAACCGTATTGACCCTAGTTATCAATCTTTGTTGCATATCAGATCTCTTGTCCTTTGTTTCTAGTGCACTAGCCTAAGAGTGACCTAGTTGGTGGAAGAAAATAATGTTGCCTCATAAAGAACCCTCCGTAGAGGACTCAACATCCAATATGTTTGCACAGATATAGGATTTATGTATGATGTTAATGAGTTACTTCATCTATAACAATGACAACCTCCAACACATATGCAACTCGATACGCGACTTCAAATGCCCAAGTTTTCGGGCCAAATGAATGGCGAGGCTATCGATTCTTGGATCCATATTCTCTCAACCTATTTCAAGATTTGTCTTAAGATGGATGCGGACTTGAAGCTTTATATAACCAGCTTGCAGTTGGAGGGCATTGTGAAATATTGGTGTGATACTGAGATTGAGAGTTGCACATTGATCATTGATATTGGTGAGACAACAACTATAACACCCGCACGCCTCATGTATTGGGATGAATTTTTCCAAGCATTAAGAGAATCCTTTTATCCCCCACAAAATTGCCAAGATCTACTTGATAAATGGTTGTATCTTCAACAAAAGATCATTGTGGAATACACAACATTTTACCCAAAATGACTTGAATTTCGGCAAAAGCGTTGGTCAGTATTACTTAGCAATTATGATTGAGATTAATTACTTTTATTAAACAATGAACATAGTGGAAGATGCATTGAGTCAGAGACCACGCATATTCTCGGTGATACCTCTTCTAACAAATATTCGAGAAACGATTATAACTATACAATTCGACGATGACTGGTATAAAGAGGTTAGGGAAAATATCGGACAAGACACCATGATGGTACTAAGGTATGAAGGTTATACTTGGGTATGGATGGATTGTTGAGGTACGATGACTAGATTTACATTCTTCATAACGACAATTTGAGAAGTTTTGAACTCAAGAATAGATCATAGAATAGTGTACATAGACATAGTCAACTACGTGGCGATATGTCTTGAATGTTAGAAATTGAGGGCTAAACATAGACATCTGCCAGGGTTACTACAACCAAACACTATTCTGGAATCGAAATGGGAGGTCATTTTGATGGAATTTTATTGTGGGATTGTCGATAACAGCACAGAGGCACGACTCGATTTTTGTGGTAGTAGAAACTTTGACAAAGAGTGTACATTTTATCCATGTGCGTACAATGTATCTGATTCCATACATGGCTAGATTTTTTATCAGCAAGATTGTGCTATTTCTGGGCATGCCAAAAAAAATAGTATCTGATCGAGGATCGATGTTTACAGGACGATTTTGGACTAGTTTCCAAGAGGCCTTGGGAACCCAAATTAACTTTAGTACCGCGTATCACCCGGAGATAGATGAGAAGATAGAAAGAACAAACCAAATCTTTGAAGATATGTTGCGTATGTATGTGATGGACCAACAAAATCATAGGGAGGAGTTCTTGCCACTAGTTGAGTTTTCTTACAACAACAACTATCAAAGAACCATAAAGATGGCACCATTCAAGTTTCTTTACGGGCGACCGTGTCAGACGCCTTTGATTTGGGATCAACTTGAGGAAAGGGTCATGGTAGGACCATAAGTGATACAATAAATAGAAGAACACATGAAAAGGATAAGACAATGGATTAAAGAAGCAGAAGATAGATAGAAGAGTTATGTAGATGCACATCGTGTTTACCATAGTTATGAATTTGGTGAACGAGTCTTCTTGCGGGTGAGACTGCATAAGATTTTGATCAAGTTTCAAAAGGGTGCTAAACTCTCTCTTAGGTTTTTGGGGCCTTTATAAGTTGTGAAAGGGAAGGGACCCATGGCCTATTGACTATTCGTGCCTCATCCTTTGAGGTGTTTGGAGATGTTTTCCATATAACCGTTTGAGACATTATGTTAGTGATCCTACACATGTGATTAACATGAGTTCCTTACTATGTTCGACAAGTGTTCACTCACGGTGGAGCCAATCCACATTATGGACCATCGCATTCAACATCTATGGTGTCGAACAGTCGACCAGGTCAAAGTCTAGTGGGACAATTATAGTCCACACTCAACTACCTAGGAGAACACATATGATATGCACCAACAATTTCCATATTTGTTTGATATTTAGACATTTAGATCTTGTGAGATGATTTATTTACTACATTTATGTACTATGAATCTTCAGGATGAAGTTTAAAACAAGAAGGGGTGTATGTAACATCTCGCTCTTGTGAACTCATGTTATTGACTTATTCTTTGAGGACACTTGTGTGCAAATGATCCAATTTTAGTATATGGTTGTATGTTCGCTTATGGATTCTTGTGATGATGTTGAGAGATCATGATATTATGTTATTTGATATATATGTGTTGACATATTCTATTGACGATTTTCCCCTGAGTGTGCAGGACACTTGATAGATTGAGGATGTTGATGGTATCGAGGGACCTCCTTGGACTCTAAATCGAGTCAGGGAGTGGATTCTATTGGTTTGGATATTTTATTTATGCATATGTGACATATGATCAGGTATATTATGATGTTATTTATGGATATTTGACAATGTTACGTTGATGGATGCAGGATGATGATTGCTTGCTAACCAGACTCACATAAGGAGTAAAGGGGCCATACACAACAACCAGATATTGAGGGAAAGGTGTGGGAGCATCCCTGCCACAATCTACTAGCAATCCCACCATGGCTCAAATTGTAGGTTAACGATTASCTAGTTCGAGAGATACATGATGCCGTAAGAGAACACTGAGATAATCACTCACGAAGATTCTAAGGGGTGCATAATAAGGTAGGGTCATTATTCCTTAGAGGCCCTTAGTCTCTCAYAAGGTCGCATGAATGGAGTATTGACTCCAAGGGTTAGAAAACTACCAAAACCAATCAAAGACGMGTGGCACCCTTGGAGCACRTAGTGTTTCTTGAAGGGCACGTCGCGTAATTTAAATTTGAATCAAAGTCGAGTGGCACCCTTGGAGCACGTAGTGAGTCTTGAAGGGAATGTCATGTAATTAAAATTTGAATCAAGGGTSAGTGGCACCATTGGAGCATGGAGTGCRCCTTGAAGGGAACGTCGTGGTATAAAATAAATGAGTCAATGAACATAGGTGGCCTAGAAAAATTGAGCAATTGTTAAACCTTAAAACCTTGACCAACTGCCGAATTAATTAATTGATTAATTAATTAACTAAGGAATGAACTGATTCATCATAATCCCTAAGGGTCTTCGCGTTCACAAATAAATATTTAAGTAAGCCTAAGTCTAAGTGAGCGAGAAGACAAAAAACTAAAAATTTTTAATTAAATGATGAGGGGATGAAATAAATCAAATTAAGAATAAATGAAAAAGAAATAAAACTCCTAAGGAATGATTATTACACCTCTGCAAGTAAATACTAAATTTGAATTTTAGTTTATAAATGAATAAAGCATAAATGTGTAAGCATAGAAAAGTATCTAGTCTAGTCTAACTAAATAACTTTCCTAAATTAAATACAGCTAACTTTTAGAAAGGAGTCACTCATTAAAAGAGAAATAGAGGGAATAAAAAGACAACTAGGAGTAATTTTAGGAGGGCTTTTAGGATGGGTGAGAGAAATTGAGATTTAATCTAAGAAATTACGGATTTATTATTTCAACTAAGGGAACAAGTTACAAGTGTAAGGGGGAAATAATTCCTAATTAAATTATTAAAAAAATAAACTAATGAGAAAATGGAAAGTTGTCAATAAGAAAAAATCTATAAAGGAAATGGCTAACGAGTGGAATGGATCATGACTGGTATGAGTAAAGTTATGCTTCCGAAATTTCTTTGATTCGTTTTACTTGTGAGAGTTGGGATACCGAGCTCAAGAGAGACAGTGGTAGCTCTACCTTGCAAGGCGAGTTGAGAAATAGAGTAGTCTGGTTGTGGTTGTGCATGGCCCCTTTGTGGCTTGGGGGGCTGAGGGGGAAGAAAAATACCCCTAGCGTTGGGTGGGACGAATCGATGAAGTTTGCATGGTTAGCATGCTTGGAGTTGGACAGAGCGCAAGCGTGGAAGAATGTCTTCGACTTCGTCACCTTAGGTTATGGTATTCCTCACTGAATTAGTAAATGAAATGTATTAAGTTTATTGTATGTTTATCGAAATCACAATTTTTTAAGTGTTTCTTGAATATATATTTTTGCTGTATTCTCAGTGTTTGTATTGCGTAAAATATCGGAGTTTTCTGTTGCACATTGGCCCAAAGATCTTGTTGATTTTTGCCAAGCGATTGGGTCTCTTTAAAACTCTGTGATTTCCTTATTACCCAACATTTGTCTCCAATGCTCATCGATTATTTTTAACTTATTACCCAGAATCTAATGCTCATCGATTTTTTTAACCTTTGGTACGCAACGATTGGTCTCCATTTTCTCAACGTTTGACTTTAATCCCTTATGCGATTTTCCACCTTACTCCTCAACTAATTTACCAAGTTACCCCTGCGTATGCAAGCTTAATCCTCAACGAATTTTACCAAGTTACCTCTCTGTGTTGCAAGATTACTCCTCAATGAATTTACCAAGTTACCTCTACGTTTTCTAGCTTAATCCTCAACGAATTTTACAAATTTAGCTATACGTGTTGCAAGCTTACTCCTCAGCGAATTTTACCAAGTTAACTCTGCGTTTTGCAAATTTTTTTTTATATCTGCGTTTTTGGCTACATCCCCCAGCATGTCAACTCCTGGAAAGGTTCCCTTGCACCCTGCGTTTATATTTTTCTTAATATGTATAAAAAAATCCCAACATGTGAACTCCTGGCGAGGTTCCCTTGCACCATGTGTTTTTTTTTTCTTGATATGTATAAAAATCTCCCAGCGGGGGAATCTCCTGGCGATTTGCTCCTTCCTCCGTGGCGGATTTGTCTCTGGTTCTGATACGAAACCTTGACATCCTCTACCATAACTTTGGTCCTGCTCCGTGCCCTCAAGTTATCATGGCTAGCGTTTCGAATGCGGATAAGGGAGAGCAGCAGAGGGAAGGGTAGTTCCTACTTGGGAGTTGGGGAAATAATTTGTTTCAGAGTGAATAAATATCTCCTTCCTAAGACTAGGAGAGATGATTGTTCATTATAATGACTGGAGAGTTCCAAGAATCCGTCCTAATAAACTCATCCCTCCATAAATTTGTGTTGGTTTATATTTCGTGATTGATGTCAGCTCCAACTGTGGAGTCTCTAGTTTTCTTATCATCTCCCATCCCCGTAGCTAGCTTGCCTCCTGAAATGAGGGGTTCAAAACTCTCATCCTTAGTGCCATTCGTTCCTACCACCTTATCTGGAAGTGGCTTTTATTATTGAATTAGATTTTCTCAATTTTTAAATTCCAGGAAGCATTATAATTTATTGCATTTGAATATATATTTCTCTTGGATGAATATATAGATTAAACTGGATTGCACTTAATTGATTGTAAGCAGTTTTACAGTATGCTTCTATTCTTATTTAGTTTGATTTTATAGTTGCAATGGGACACATAATGGAAGGTAACCTTGAGTTCCCTGGTGGTTGTTAAAAGGGATTTTGGTTGCACCTTTAAAACCTTATTTTGAACTCTTATCTTAGGTGGGAAGTCCTCACATTTGTTGAATAAGAATTATACTACCTTAAGTAAATCCCTCTCATGCTTGTATTACTTTATCGAAGAAGTTTTTAATTTTAGTAAGTTAAGTCTTGCATCGATGAAAGGTTGGTCTTGGCAGATATATCTAGTATTGAATCACAAATTGAGATTTCGTTGAAGCAGTAAACTTTCATGGATTAAACGTATATAGAACAATTGCAGCATTTACTCTATGGAGACTAGGGGAAGAATCTGATCTTTAATGATGTAGTGTGGTTTTTAAAATCTCAACGACAAAAAATTCAGGATGGATGGCTTGACTAACCTTCTATTTTCTCAATGGATTTGTGAAATGTGTGCAATATCGACCTCTCATGAAAATATATCAACTTCCTTCTTTATTGGAAAGTCAACGTTCACTTCTGAGGATACAGAGAATATGGGTCTTTAATTTTCCCAAAGTGAAAATATAATATTTCAAGAAATAATAATTAAATTTGAACTATTTTAATTGAAATGTATTCATGCACTACATTTTCAAGAAATATTTAGAAATATTAAAGACGATCTCCAGGTGTGGCTCTACGGATATCGTTCTTGTTCTTGGGTTTGACTGAGACAAAAATTGTTTGATGAAATTAAATCTCCATTTGGTTCAGTGTTCACATCCCATATGGTTATCAAACCTGACTCCCCTCCCAATCCCTAATCTGATTAGAAAAATCCTAATCTTACATAACCCTAAAGATAATTATCCATTGTGAACTACAACAAATAATACTAAGATGTGTAATTGATAATGAATCCTATCAGCGTCACCATCCACTATTGATGTGATAGTGGATGTGCTATTGGTATAAAAGAGTCGGTTAAATGTTATGTTAGAAGAGTGAGCTCAACGTGATAGAATTAAGATATATTGTATACCAATGTTTTAGGTGATTATGGATCCTTTCATATATGAACTTATTCCTAAACATTTAACTCCAATCCCTGAACGTGACGGAAATTTGAAAGGATACTAGAATATATTCATAAAATTACTCTCTATTTAGGTTTTTTTGGTTCTTTGATTTGCTAGAGTTTTAGATTTTTATAGTATGCATTTTTCAAATGTATTACACCTCGATTAGTTATTGGAATGTAATCCTAAGGAGTTTAAATAGTTTATATTTACACCATCCATGTATATTATTTAAGAAAACAATGTTTAATTTAATGATAGGTTAAAATAGAAAATAAAATACTTTGGATAAAAGAGATTTTATGATATTAATTAATTAAGCTAGATTAAGACAAAGAATCTTGGCCTTGAGGTAATTGACACTTCCATTTACATGTTTGGAGTCAGGTTAATATAGTTGACACTCCATATTAGTCTAGTATAGGAAAACATAAGATGGAAGATGGAAGTAGGTTACGAAGGAAGGATGACTGTATATTAGTTGAGAACACTGCTTGGGGTTTAGACATGCCTCTTTTTTTTCTCTCTTTGTTCCGAAACACTTATTTATTTTTTTCTCACTTTGTTCCCAAACACTTATTTTGATTCCCTTTTTATATTTTAAGTCTTTGAAGAATTATTGTAATTTTATTAGATAAACTTATTGAATAATGCATTTACTTGATTGTTGTCTTTCCTACCTTGTTGTGATATTATTCGAACTATCCACTAAAGACATTGATTGTTTATCATTAGTATATGTGTAGGTTGTGTGTCTGCTAGCTATGCATACATTTCATTCAGATGTACAATAAAACTATTAGGTAATACAATTAGTTAATATCTTACTTATTAAACTAGATTACTCACTACTTGTTTTAATGATTGTATAACTTACATTGGATTCATAAATATCAAGTAGTGTTATGTACCTTCATTAGCTTTGTTTGTTGGTTAGTATGATGAGTTAGTCGGGAATGGTGAGTTGTCATACATTATGATGATAATTGTCAAGTTGTATTGTGTTGCATTATATTTGTAATTATTCTATATATATCATTTTGATATTTTAAGGTTTTTCTTGAATTTTTCCAAAAGAAAAATCAAGATAAGGGATGTTGATGGGTTGCGTCGGGGGGATGGCGAGATATGGAGAATGGGATGAAAACATGAGAAATAGGAAGAAGAAGTGCTACAGATGGGGGGAAATGAAGGTTGATATGTTCAAGAATGATGATAGTTTAGATAATTCTTGGAAAACATATTTATTGTGAATATATTCTTAGAGTAGAGAGACATTGTTGTTCTTGGATTCATTGGCATGAAGGGTTGAGAGACAATAAGGTTTTTTCTAGCTACGAAGCTAGATAGGCTCCTAGTTGGCTAGGGGGATAATTTTGTTTCACTCTGTGAAAGTGGTAAGATATAATTGGAGGTATCAACATATTCCTACTAGTCATTGGACTACCCTTCATTTGATCAAATTCAACCAAGGTGGAGGTATTTTCTTAGTATTTTTTTATGTTTCTATTATTTAATTTAAAGAGTAGCTAATTTTGTTTACATCAAATATCTTATCATATTTACTGCATATACATTTAAATTAAAACATATTTCTTCATAGAATCTCATGCATAGATGTTATATTTTTAACCACTAACCTTCATTGAGTGTTATTAAACTTGGCAATCACATATTATATAACTTTATTGAAAAAACTTTAAACTAGAAATCAACTTGTATCTCTTCTAACCTATTCCAAATGTTATTCCTAGGCATTATGTCAAAAGTTTTTATAAAATCAATGAAACATCGTAGGAAATTGTTTATTTTTTATTCTGACAATCCGTGACAATGATCGTAATTGTAACAAGGTGGTCGATAGTTGAATGATAGCTCCTAAATCTAGTTTACCCTTTGTCTCTTTTCCTTTGGCTTTCTAGCCATCCACATATCTTCTTTTCCAATTTAATTCCATATAGATTGGCTCAAAGGAAGCTAATCAAGGAGGCTAATCATAATGGTCCTCTAATCACCACTTTTAAAAATAGGTTCAATGAGGCTTCGTGTCTAGGGTTTAAGGAAACCTACTTGACTAAAAAAACTCTTGTATTTGAGAGATGAAAATATTCCATCGAAATTTTAAGATTTTTGTTAAGAATTTTAGTCCTTCAAATATTCTCCTTACCGGTATGGAACCAATAACACGAGGAAGAGGATCTATGCGAAAAAGATAGAGTTATGGATAAATTCATCAATTGAAACGAAAAAGCAAAAAAACACCGGGCATTGTTCACCGTAAACAAAGAGGCCAGGAAGGCACGGCACGTTCCTCGATCTCCCTATGGTCAATCGAGCACCTGTCCTTACGTGTTGATGGGAAAATATTCCTAAGAACCTGGCCTTACCTGGTAAATTATCCTCTAAGAACCTGGCCTTGTCGATGGTAAATTCCCCTCTCCCAGGTGTCCATCATTGAAACATTGACCGAAATGGCATTTTCTTATTGACCGAATAGCGCATATCCAGGGTAGGCATTCAAAAGTAAGCTTGAAGTCGAGTATAGCGAGGTAAGTAAGGAGGGCGAGACCAGAGGTGGAGCGAGGCTAGGCGGCGTTCTTTTCAGAGTGATTTTACCGAGCAAAAGTAGCAGTTTCACCATATTGAGATTGAGTTCGTTCCCCCGATCGGGACCCAGATTGAGCTTAACCATGTATAGAATTTTATTTAAAAAATTGGCAAAAATATTATATTGAGGTGAAACTCTATTAGTAAAGAGTAATCAACTAAATTTAAAAGAATCAAATACTTAAAAGTTAATAAAAAAAAACATTATAATAAACTTAATATAAAGTTGTGAGACAGTAAACGTTTATAAAACATTCAACAATCAAATTCTCATAATAAACAACAATGAAATGAAAACTATAAATTATAATGCAAAAAAGTTAAATTTTAATGAAAAAAATAAATATTTCATTAAAGTAAAAATTAAAGACAAGATAATCTATATTTTTAACACTTGGAACACTTGCTCTAAAGGAGTAGCAGCAGAAACCACATGTAAGCGGGCGTTTACAACGACGTCCTAAGTAGGACGACAACACACGAACGTAACAAGAACATATGGGTTAGTTTTCATTTTCAAAGGCAATGCATCATCGTTTTTACTGAATTAATCACTTTAAAAATCACAGATTAGAGTTCTATTGAATGTTTAATTATTAAGAAAACATGATATTTAATGGATTTCTATATTAGAATTATATTGTAGAGTTACATTGATTGGTTAATTATTCAAAAAACATATCATGTTAGAGAAATTTCTACATCAAAATTATGTGTGGAGTTTTGATAAATTGGAAGTTTCATCCATTCCTCATAAGAAATATAAGAAGTTGATATGTAGTAAAAAATGTTGAAATTTATATATAAAAGAAAATTAAAAATAGTTGTTACTCAATTAAAAGTAGTCTTAATATTAAGTAATTAAAATGATAATATAAAAGTTAAGTAATGAAAATGGTAATATAAAAGATAAATGAAAAAATAAGAATAAAAAAAAACATAAATTATGGATAAATTATAATTAATCTTTTTATTTTTTTGTTCTAAATTAAAAAATTTCATTGTAAAAATTACATGTAAGAAACATTACATTAAATTAAGTGCATTGTAA